>MU391961.1:268648-440902 GCA_022578705.1 Xylariaceae sp. FL1019 | reverse complement strand
ACCCTAACCCTAACCCTAACCCTAACCCTAACCCTAACCCTAACCCTAACCCTAACCCTAACCCTAACCCTAACCCTAACCCTAACCCTAACCCTTTTACGCTTTTTATATTTAATTTATATTTATATATATACTCGTTAACGCTTATATACCTAACCCTAACCCTAACCCTAAACTAACCCTAACCTTAACTCTTAACCCTAACCTTTAACCTTAACCCTAATTTTGCTATTTGGCAAAAACGCAACTTTAATAACCTAAACCTTACTTTATTCTAGGCTACCTTAATAAAGTCACCTCGAAATCCCGAGTAGCTGTAAAACTGCCCGAGTAAAATACGGGCATTTTAAAACAAAAAAGAAAAAAAAAAGCAAAGTTGCCTTTTTACGACTAAGTATATATATAAATATATATATTTAAATAAAAATAAAGAAAATAAAAAAGTATTTTTTTGCTTTAACGAACGGAAATTTTAACGTATTTATATTTTTATAGTTTAAAAAGTTCGGCGTTTAATCGCGATTTTATAATTTCGATCGTTACGTTAAACAAACCTTCGATTACCGGCGGATTTACTTTATAAATTATTATTAACGGCTTTTAAGTTAAATCTATTCCGTATAAATATAAACTACGTAATTACGTTAATTTTGTTCGATAATAATAAACCCGGACTTTTTATTTTATCCGATATATTTAAAAAAAAATAAATATATTTATAAAAATTCCTTTATCGCCGTAAAAAAAAGTTCTTAAAGAACTTAAATAAAACTTTAATTACGATCGAAATCGGATTTTTACGCTTTTTATATTTAATTTATATTTATATATATATTTATTAACGCTCGTATATTTAACTTTAACTTTAACTTTACTATTTAATAAAAACGCAACTTTAATAACCCGAACTTTATTTTGTTTTAGGCTATTTTAATAAAGTTATTTCGAAATCCTAAATAGCTGCGAAATTGCTTAAATAAAATACGGGCATTTTAAAACAAGAAAAAAAAAAAAAAATAAAGTTACTTTTTTACGACTAAATATATATATAAATATATATATTTAAATAAAAATAAAAAAAATAAAAAAGTATTTTTTTATTTTAACGAACGGAAATTTTAACGTATTTATATTTTTATAGTTTAAAAAATTCGGCGTTTAATCGCGATTTTACGATTTTAATCGTTACGTTAAACGGATTTCCGATTACCGGCGGACTTACTTTATAAATTATTATTAACGGCTTTTAAATTAAATCTATTCCGTACGGGTATAAACTACGTAATTACGTTAATTCCGTTTAATAATAATAAACCCGGATTTTTTATTTTATCCGATATATCCGAAAAAAAATAAATATATTTATAAAAATTCCTTTATTGCCGTAAAAAAAAGTCTTTAAAAAGCTTAAGCAAAATTTTAATTACAATTAAAGTCGGATTTTTACGCTTTTTATATTTAATTTATATTTATATATATATTTATTAACGCTTATATATTTAATTTTAATTTATTTTTTCGATTAAATTCTTTTTAATTTACTTTTTATAATATATTTTTTTTTATTGTTTTTATTTAAACTTTTCGTATTAAAAGACATAATTTCGATAACATTTCCGTTACCGGAACGTTATCGGAATTAATTGCAATTATTTTAAAAATAGCTTAACCTTTTTATAAAACGGCGGTTAAAAAAGCTTTCGAATTTGGCGTAAAAATTTTTTATATTTAAAAAACTAAAAAGTTTTTCGAAAAATTTTTAAATATAAAAACCTTTTTTTTTTTTTTTTAAAAAGCTTTAAAAATACTTTCGTTATAAATTAGTAAAAAATTCGTTATATTTAATAATTAGCGAAAATATTTTCGCAAAACTAGCATTAAATTATAAAACGTAAAAAAAAGCTTTTTTAACCGTTTTATTAAATAAAAAGCTTTTAAAAAACAATTCTTTATAAACTTTAATTTATTTAAATTTTTAAAAAAAAAAAATTCGAAAGTTATAAATAAAATATATTTTACTTGTTTTTTTACAGCAAATTTTATTAATAAGTCGCTAAAATCTATTTTTATAACGGATTTTAATAAATTAATTAGAATTTTTTTTTTTTAGGAAAAACTCCGTATTTATAAGCAAATAAAAAGTTATTAGTTTTAACGAATATTTTTTTTCGGCTTTATAAAATACTACGCTAAAATAATAGCCCGTACGGTTAAAATTAAATAACGAAAATAAATAAACGTTATTATAAAAAATTTTTCGTAAAAAAACATTTTTAAAACGATTTAATAACTCGTTACGAAAAAAATAAAAAAACTTTTTTTAAACTTAAAAAAACCTTTTTTAAATAAGCTTTTTTTTTTTTTTATTAAAATTAGAAAAAATTTTATTAATTTTTTTAATAGCTTTAAAGCTTTCGAAGCTAAAAAAGCTAACCGCTTTTTTTAAAAAAACTTCGAAAAACCCGGTTTTTATTCGAAAAAACGGAAAAAAAAAAAAGAATAAAAACAAAAAAAATAAAAACAAATAAAAAAGCTATTTGCTTAACGTTAAATAAAGTTTAACTTTATTAACGTTAATTTTTTTTTTATAAAATTTTAAAATAAAGCTATAAACGTTTAAACTAAATTTTTTATATTAAATAGCTTTATTAAATTTATTAATTTAATTATCGCTTTTTAATTTAAAGTATTTATTAGCCCCGATATTATATTGTTTAAAAATATCGAATAAATTTTCGCTTTTAATAAAAAATTCGTTTTTTATTCTAAATTTAAAATATAACTAGTAAAAAATACATTTTAACGCTTTTAACGATTTATTAAAATTAAATACGAATTTAAAAATCGGTTAAAAAATTTAGTATATATTTTTAAATTTTATATTTTAAAACTAAACTAAAATCCTTTAATTGCTTTAAATAATATTAAAAATATATTTAAACGAACGAAAGTATATTTTATAGCTTACGTTAAAAAAATTGCTAAATAAATTCCGTTTAAAATAAATTTAAACCTAATTATTTAAAAGACTTATAGATTTTTATTTTAAAAGCAATATTTAATAAAAATTACAAACAAAAATCTAGGCCTAAATATTATTTTAAAAAACTAATATTATAAAAAATGTTTTATTTATTTATAAAATAATATAGTTTACGAATTTTATAAAATAAACTTTAAAATATTATCGCTTAAATTAAAAAAAATTTATAAATTTACTAATTTATTTTTAATAATTAAAAAATATATTACGAATTCGTTTTATAAAGTCCTTTTTTTTTATATTATTCTAAAAGTCTATAAAACTTTTTAAAGCTTAAAGCTTATAATTTTAAACTATAATTAAATTACGTTTAAAATTACGAAAATTATAAATTAAGCTTTTTAACCGTTATTATTTAATTACTTTATTATTTTTAATAGTTTAAAAAAGTTAATTAATATAATTAATTAAATAACTTTATTAAAATCAAAATATTAGCTTATTATAAACAACGTTATAGCTATATATATTAATATTTTTAAAAAAGCAGTTATAAAAAAAATCCTTTTTATCCTGCCTTTTATATAAAAAAAACTTAAAAAGTTTTAAATTAAAAAAATAATAAAGTTTGTTTTATTTAATAACTTTTTCTATTTTAGTAATAAAATATATAAATAAAAATCGGAACTAGCAATAAAAGTAGTTTATATACCTATTATTACTAATCTTTTTTATAATATTGCTAAAAAAGAATTTTTTAAATATAAAAACAAAAAAGTGCTTTTTTTTAAACGCTTTATTAATAATATATTTAGAATTTTTAATAAAACTTATAAAAAAGCTGTCGAATTTACAAAATAATTCAAATATTTTAACTTAAATATTAAATAAAATATTTTAAATTAGCCCTTTTTATTTTTTAACGTAAAAATCTCTATATTTAACGGAAGGATTTTTACGAATTTATTTAAAAAAGCTTTAAATAAGCACTAATATATTCCTTTTTTATTTATATATTTCTTTATTATTAAAAAAGCGTTTATTAAAACAAAACGGATAAAATATAAAACAGTTTATAGCGATAATAAAAATTATCGTATTATAAAAAAAAACCTATTTAATAATTTATTCCGTTATAGCTACTCTGTAAATAAATTAAACAAATAGTTTACGAAAAACCTTAATTTTATAAAAAAAAAACGGCCCTAAACTATTTATTACTATCGGAATATAATCCGATTTAAAAATATATTAAAATAAAACCTGTAAAAAATATACTTTTAAAATATTTTAAAAACAAATTACTAAAAATTAATAACGTAATAATTTATTTAAAACAGAAAAAAAATATTTATAATAATTTAAACCTTTAAAATTTAATTATTTTCGATTATAAAAAAGAGAATTTATTACATTAAAAACTTAGTATTTATAAAAACCGATAAAAAAAAACGACGAAAATAGTTTTTAAAAAACAATAACCGTATAATTATACGTATATTAAGCGTTTACAAATACCCGGCCTTTTTACAAAAAAAAGAAAATTACGGTAAACTCGTTTATAAATTCTTTTTAGTAATAATTAAAAATATTTTCCTATTTAATATATAAAGGTTATATATTAATACAGTTATATTAAATTATAAAACGATTAAAAGTTCCGGTTACGTAAAGTTCGAAACTTTAATTTTAAATTAACCCTAACTTTAACTCCTAACCTTAACCCTTAATTTTAACCCTAATTTTATTACTTAATAAAAACGCAACTTTAATAACTCGAACTTTACTTTATTCTAAGCTACTTTAATAAAATTACTTTAAAATCTTAAATAGCTATAAAGCTGCCCGAGTAAAATACGGGCATTTTAAAATAAAAAAAAAAAGGAAAATAAAGTTGCCTTTTTACGACTAAATATATATATAAATACGTATATTTAAATAGAAATAAAAAAAATAAAAAAGTATTTTTTTACTTTAACGAATAAAAATTTTAACGTATTTATATTTTTATAGTTTAAAAAGTTTAGCGTTCGATTGCGATTTTACGATTTCGATCGTTACGTTAAATAAACCCCCGATTACCGGCGGACCTACTTTATAAATTACTATTAACGGCTTTTAAATTAAGTTTATTTTATACGGGTATAAACTGCGTAATTACGTTAATTCCGTCCGATAATAACAAATTTAAACTTTTTATTCTATTTAATATATTCGAAAAAAAATAAATATATTTATAAAGATTTTTTTATCGCCGTAAAAAAAAGTCTTTAAAAAGCTTAAACGAAACTTTAATTACGATCGAAATCGGACTTTTACGCTTTTTATATTTAATTTACATTTATATACACACTCGCTAACGCTTATATGCTTAACCTTAACCTTAACCCTAATAGTTCCGAGCTATAATTAGATTATATTTAAAGTTGCGAAAGTTATAAATTAGGCTTTTTAACTTTTATTATTTAATTACTTTACCGTTTTTAATAGTTTAAAGAAATTAATTAATATAATTAATTAAATAACTTTACTAAAGTTAAAATATTGGCTTATTATAGGCGACGTTATAGCTATATATACTAATATTTTTAAAAAGGCAGTTATAAAAAAGATTTTTTTTATTTTGTTTTTTATATAAAAAAAACTTAAAAAGTTTTAAATTAAGAAAAAAATAAAGTTTGTTTTATTTAATAATTTTTTCTATTTCGGTAATAAAATATATAAACAAAAATTAAGACTAGTAATAAAAGTAGCTTATATATTTATTATTATTAATTTTTTTTATAATATTGCCGAAAAAGAATTTTTTAAATATAAAAACAAAAAAGTGCTTTTTTTTAAACGTTTTATTAATAATATATTTAGAATTTTTAATAAAACTTATAAAAAGGCTATTAAATTTATAAAGCAATTTAAATATTTTAATTTAAATATTAAATAAAATATTTCGGATTAGCCTTTTTTATTTTTTAACGTAGAAATTTTTATATTTAACGGAAAGATTTTTATAAATCTATTTAAAAAAGCTTTAAATAAATACTAATATATTCTTTTTTTATTTGCATATTTTTTTACTATTAAAAAGGCGTTTATTAAAACAAAACGGATAAAATATAAAATAGTTTATACTAATAGTAAAAACTATCGAGCTATAAAAAAAAACTTGTTTAATAATTTACTCCGTTATAGTTACTTTATAAATAAATTAAATAAATAGTTTATAAAAAACCTTAATTTTATAAAAAAAAAACGGCCCCGAACTATTTATTACTATTAAAATATAATCTAATATAGAAATATATTAAAATAAAACCTATAAAAAATATATTTTTAAAATATTTTAAAAACGAGTTATTAAAAATTAATAACGTCGTAATTTGTTTAAAACGGGGGAAAAATATTTATAATAATTTAAACTTTTAAAATTTAACTATTTTCGATTATAAAAAAAAAAATTTATTATATTAAAAACTTAGTATTTACGAAAACCGGTAAAAAAAAACGACGAAAACAGTTTTTAAAAAACAATAACCGTATAATTATATATATATTAGGCGTTTATAAATACCCGGCTTTTTTATAAAAAAAAAAAGGTTACAATAAACTCGTTTATAAATTCTTTTTAGTAATAATTAAAAATATTTTTTTATTTAATATATAAAGGTTATATATTAGTATAATTATATTAAATTATAAAACAATTAAAGGTTTTAATTACGTAAAGTTTAAAACTTTAACCCTAAACTAATTTTAATTTTAATTTTTAACTTTAACCCTTAACCCTCACTTTAATTTTATTACTTAATAAAAACGTAACCTTTAATAACCTAAACTTTACTTTATTTTAAACTACTTTAATAAAGTTACCCCGAAATCTTAAGTAGTTATAAAGCTGCCCGAATAAAATATAGGCATTTTAAAAAAAAAAAAAAAAAAAAGCAAGGTTACTTTTTTACGACTAAATATATATATAAATACGTATATTTAAATAGAAATAAAGAAAATAAAAAAGTATTTTTTTGCTTTAACGAGCGGAAATTTTAACGTATTTATATTTTTATAATTTAGAAAATTCGGCGTTCGATCGCGATTTTACGATTTCGATCGTTACGCTAAACGGATTTCTAATTACCGGCGGACCTACTTTATAAATTATTATTAGCGGCTTTTAAATTAAGTCTATTTTATACGAATATAAAATTCGTAATTACGTTAATTTTATCCGATAATAATAAACCCGGATTTTTTATTTTATTCGATATACTAAAAAAAAAAAAAATATATTTATAAAGATTTTTTTATCGCCGTAAAAAAAAGTCTTTAAAAAGCTTAGGCAAAACTTTAATTACGATCGAAGTTGGATTTTTACGCTTTTTACATTTAATTTATATTTATATACACACTCGCTAACGCTCGTATACTTAACTTTAACCCTAACTTTAACTCTAACCTTAAACTAACCTTAATTTTAACTTTTAACCTTAACCCTTAACCTTAACTCTAATTTTGCTACTTAGTAAAAACGTAACTTTTAATAACCCGAACTTTACTTTGTTTTAAACTACTTTAATAGAGTTATTTTAAAATCCCGGATAGTTACAAAACTACCCGAGTAAAATACGGGCATTTTAAAACAAAAAAAAAAAAAAAGCAAAATTGCCTTTTTACGACTAAATATATATATAAATACGTATATTTAAATAAAAATAAAAAAAATAAAAGAGTATTTTTTTATTTTAACGAACGGAAATTTTAACGTATTTATGTTTTTATAGTTTAAAAAGTTCGGCGTTCGATCGCGATTTTACGATTTCGATTATTATATTAAACGGACCCCCGATTATCGACAGATTTACTTTATAAATTACTATTAGCGGCTTTTAAATTAAGTTTATTTTATATAAATATAAACTTTATAAATACGTTAATTCCGTCCGATAATAATAAACCCGGATTTTTTATTTTATTCGATATATTTAAAAAAAAATAAATATATTTATAAAAATTCTTTTATCGCCGTAAAAAAAAATCTTTAAAAAGTTTAGGCGAAACTTTAATTACGATCGAAGTCGGACTTTTACGCTTTTTATATTTAATTTACATTTATATATACACTCGCTAACGCTCGTGTGCTTAACCCTAACCTTAAACCTTTTATAATATGCCTTTTTTTATTATTTTTATTTAAGCTTTTCGTATTAAAAAACATAATTTCGATAACATTTTTATTACTAAAACGTTATTAAAATTAATTGCGATTATTTTAAAAATAGCCTAACCTTTTTATTAAACGGCTATTAAAAAGGCCTTCGAACTTAGCGTAAAAATCTTTTATATCTAAAAAACTAAAAGGTTTTTTAAAAAATTCTTAAATACGAAAACTTTTTTTTTTTTTATTTAAAAAGCTTTAAAAGTGCTTTCGTTGCAAATTAGCAAAAAATTCGCTATATTTAATAATTAGCGAGAATATTTTCGCAAAACTAATAATAAATTATAAAACGTAAAAAAAAGCTTTTTTAACCGTTTTATTAAATAAAAAGCTTTTAAAAAACAATTTTTTATAAACTTTAGTTTACCCGAATTTTTTAAAAAAAAAAATTTAAAAGTTATAAATAAAGTATATTTTATTTATTTTTTTACGGCAAATTTTATTAATAAATCGCTAAAATCCATTTTTATAACAAATTTTAATAAATTAACCGGAATTTTTTTTTTTCGGGAAAAACTCCGTATTTATAAATAAATAAAAAGTTATTAATTTCGATAAACGCTTTTTTCGGTTTTATAAAACACTATACTAAAATAATAGCTTACGCGGTTAAAATCGAATAATAAAAACAAGCAAATGTTGTAATAAAAAATCTTTTATAAAAAAACATTTTTAAAACGATTTAATAATTTATTACAAAAGAAATAAAAAAACTTTTTTTAAATTTAAAAAAACCTTTTTCGAATAAGCTTTTTTTTTTTTTTTATTAAAGTTAAAAAAGACTTTATTTATTTTTTAAATAGCTTTAAAGCTTTCGAAGCTAAAAAAGTTAACCGCTTTTTTTAAAAAGACTTCGAAAAACCCGGTTTTTATTCGAAAAAACGGAAAAAAAAAAAAAAATAAAAACAAAAAAAAAAAAAGCAAATAAAAGAGCTATTTATTTAATATTAAATAAAGTTTAATTTTATTAACGTTAATTCTTTTTTTATAAAATTCTAAAACAAAACTATAAACGTTTAAGCTAAGTTTTTTATATTAAATAGCTTTACTAAATTTATTAATTTAATTATAGCTTTTTAATCCGAAATATTTATTAGCTTTAATATTATATTATTTAAAAACATCGAATAAATTTTTGCTTTTAATAAAAAATTCGTTTTTTATTTTAAACTTAAAATATAACTAATAAAAAACGTATTTTAACGTTTTTAACAATTTATTAAAATTAAATACGAATTTAAAGATCGGCTAAAAAATTTAGTATATATTCTTAAATTTTATATTTTAAAACTAGACTAAAATTCCTTAATTGTTTTAAAAAACATTAAAAATATACTTAAATAAACGAAAGCGTATTTTATAGCTTACGTTAAAAAGATTATTAAATAAGTTCCGTTTAAAATAAATTTAAACCTAATTATTTAAAAAACTTGCAGATTTTTACTTTAAAAGCAGTATTTAATAAAAATTATAAATAAAAATCTAGGCCTAAATATTATTTTAAAAAACTAATATTATAAAAAATGTTTTATTTATTTATAAAATAATATAGTTTACGAGCTTTACGAAATAAACTTTAAAATATTATCGCTTAAATTAAAAAAAATCTATAAATTTATTAACTTGCTTTTAATAATTAAAAAATACATTACGAATTCGTTTTATAAAGTCTTTTTTTTTTATATTATTTTAAAAATTTATAAAACTTTTTAAAGTTTAAGGCTTATAATCCCGAACTATAGCTAGATTATATTTAAAGTTACGAAAGTTATAAATTAAGCTTTTTAATTTTTATTATTTAACTATTTTATTGTTTTTAATAGTTTAAAGGAATTAATTAATATAATTAATTAAATAACCTTGTTAAAATTAAAATATTAGCTTATTATAAACAACGTTATAGCTATATATATTAATATTTTTAAAAAAGCAGTAATAAAAAAAATCCTTTTTATTTTGCCTTTTATATAAAAAAGACTTAAAAAGTTTTAAATTAAAAAAATAATAAAGTTTGTTTTATTTAATAACTTTTTTTATTTCGGTAATAAAACATATAAACAGAAATCGGGACTAGTAATAAAAATAGCTTATATATTTATTATTGCTAATCTTTTTTACGGTATTGCCGAAAAAGAATTTTTTAAATATAAAAACAAAAAAGTGCTTTTTTTTAAGCGTTTTATTAATAATATATTTAAAATTTTTAATAAAACCTACAAAAAAGCTATTAAATTTATAAAATAATTTAAATATCTTAACTTAAACGTTAAGTAGGATATTTCGGATTAGCTTTTTTTATTTTTTAATATAGAAATTTTTATATCTAACGGAAGGATTTTTATAAATTTATTTAAAAAAGCTTTAAATAAGCATTAATATATTTTTTTTTTATTTATATATTTTTTTACCGTTAAAAAAGCGTTTATTAAAGCGGAGCAAATAAAATATAAAACAGTTTATAACGATAGTAAAAACTATCGTATTATAGAAAAAAACTTGTTTAATAATTTATTCCGTTATAGCTATTTCGTAAATAAATTAAATAAATAGTTTACGGAAAACTTTAACTTTACGGAAAAAAAAACGGCTTCGAATTATTTATTACTATCGGAATATAATTTAATATAAAAATATATTAAAATAAGACCCGTAAAAAATATATTTTTAAAATATTTTAAAAACGAATTATTAAAGATTAATAACGTCGTAACTTGTTTAAAATAAAAAAGAAATATTTATAATAATTTAAACTTTTAAAACTTAACTATTTTCGATTATAAAGAAAAAAATTTATTACATTAAAGACTTAATACTTATAAAAACTAGTAAAAAAAAACGACGAAAATAGTTTTTAAAAAACAATAACCGTATAATTGTACGTATATTAAGCGTTTATAAATACCCGGCCTTTTTGTAAAAAAAAAAAAGTTACGGTAAATCCGTTTATAAATTCTTTTTAGTAATAATAATTAAAAATATTTTTTTATTTAATATATAAAAATTATATATTAATATAGTTATATTAAATTATAAAACGATTAAAAGTTCCGGTTACGTAAAGTTTAAAACTTTAATTTTAAACTAACCTTAACCTTAATTTTTAACTTTAACCTTTAATTTTAATTTTAATTTTGCTACTTAATAAAAACGTAAACTTTAACGACTTAAACTTTATTTTATTTTAAACTACTTTAATAAAGTTATTTTAAAATCCCGGGTAGCTATAATACTATTTAAATAAAATACGGGTATTTTAAAACAAAAAAGAAAAAAAAAAGCAAAGTTGCTTTTTTACGACTAAATATATATATAAATATATATATTTAAATAGAAATAAAAAAAATAAAAAAGTATTTTTTTATTTTAACGAGCGGAAATTTTAACGTATTTATATTTTTATAATTTAGAAAATTCGGCGTTCGATTATAATTTTACGATTTCGATCGTTACGTTAAAACGGACCCTCGATTACCGGCGGACCTACTTTATAAATTATTATTAGCGGCTTTTAAATTAAATCTATTTTATACGGGTATAAACTTCGTAATTACGTTAATTCCGTTTAATAATAACAAACTTAAACTTTTTATTTTATTTAATATACCCGAAAAAAATAGATATATTTATAAAAATTCCTTTATTGCCGTAAAAAAAGTCTTTAAAAAGCTTAAGCAAAACTTTAATTACGATCGAAGTTAAACTTTTACGCTTTTTACATTTAATTTACATTTATATATATATTTACTAACGCTCGTATATTTAACCTTAACCTTAACCCTAACCTTAATTATTTATTTATAAATTAATAAGCTTTTTATAAATTATAAGTTATAAAGCTTAAAAATATAACGAATAAAACGATAAATCGATTTATAATAATTAAACTAAAATTATTATATAATATAAAGTTGTTTTAAATAAAGCGTATAAAAAATAACTTAAATTTAATAAAAAAACAAAATATAGTAATTTATAATAGCTAAATTAAAGCTATAATATAATATAAAACTATATTATATAAACCGTATAAAAAACAATTTACGTTAAATAAAAAATAAAAAATAAAAACTTAATATAACGAAATTAAAGCTATTATATTATATAAAGGTATTATAAATAAAATATATAAAAAATAATTTAAGTTTAATAAAAATTAAAATATAAAGATTTATAATAATTAAACTAAAGCTATTATATAATATATTATTATATTAAATAAATAGTATAAAAAACAATTTACGTTAAATAAAAAAACAAAAAATAAAAACTTATAATAATTAAATTTAAGCTATTATATAATATAAAATTATTTTAAATAAAATATATAAAAAATAATTTATATTTAATAAAAAAATAAAAAATAAAAACTTATAATAATTAAATTAAAACTACCGTATAATATAAATTTGTTTTATATAAAACGTATAGAATATAATTTATATTTAATAAAAAAACAAAAAATAAAAACTTATAATAATTAAATTAAATTAATTATAAAACGAATAATTATTTTAATTAAAACAAATTTAATTTATTAAATTAATTAAATTAATATAAATATATTATTTTTACGTTTAAAATACGTTAAAAAAAGTAAATTTATAATAATTAAACTAAATCCTTTACGATATAAATAATTATTTTAATTAAAATAAATTTTACTAATTAAATTAGTTAAATTAATATAAATAAGCTATTTTTATATACGGATTCTTTTATTTTTATATATTAATTAGCTTATTTTTACGTATTAATTTGCTTATTTTTACGTATTAATTTACTTATTTTTATATAAAAAAAAATAAAAATAGCGATTAAATTTTAATAATATTAAAAAACTTAAATAAAAATAAACTATATTATTTTAATATTTATATATAAGCTTTATTATAATAGTTTTATTTTTTAATAATTAAGCGGTATTAAATTTAATAATCGCGGTTAATTTTAATAGCGGTAAAAAAGGCAAAAAAAAAAAAGTTCGTTATAAAAGTTTTAAACTTTTACGTTTTTAGCGTAATATTTAATTACTTTTAAAAAGCTTAGTTTAAAACGAAAAAACGATTAAGCTATTAAGTTTAAAGCATTATAATATATAAATCGTAACTTTTTTTTTACTTTAAAGTTAATATTAATAAATAAATAGTTAAAAATATTTAATATTTATTTAGTTATATTATTTATAACTTTACGTATATTTTTTTTTTATATTTTCGGTTAATTTTAAATTATTAAAATCGAAATTAAATATTTATAGTATAATTATAACGTTAAAAAGTTTTTTAATAACTTTTTTTAAAAAAAATAAAACAAAAACGTATTTAATATTTTAAATAATATAATAAATATAAATTAATCGTATAATAATAGGTTTAAATAAATCGATAATAAAACATTAAATATAATAGTTTAATATATAATAAAAAAAAAGTTATATTATTATAATAAATAATATTAACTATTAAATAATAAAAAGTAAAATAAATAATATATAATTAATTAATTTTATAATTAAAGCATACGTATAATTACCGTAAACCGGTTAATAATTAAAGTTTTTATAATTAAATTTATTAAAAATAAAGAATTAAAATAAATATTGTTTATTTTAATTATTATAAAAACTAAAATCGATAAAGGTTTTAAAAATAAAAGCCTTATTTTCGATTATAAAGTTATTAATTTTAGCGGTAAAAGCTTTATATTTATTTAATTTAATCGAAGTTTTAGTTTTTATAAATAATATATTAGTTTAATTGCAATAATATTAATAAAAGCAAAAATAAAAAATATAACGATAAAATATAACGATAAATATTAAAACGATAATAAATAATATATTAATATATAATACGATAATAAAATATAATAATAAATAATATAACAATAAAATATAACGATAAAATATAATAATAAAATATAATAATAAATATTATAATAATAAATACTATAATAATAAATATTATAATAATAAATATATAATAATAAATAATATAACGAACGATAAAAATCCGGTAATAAAAAAAAATTAAAAAAAGTTACGTATTTATACTAGGTTATTATTATTTAATTTAAAAATTTTTTAAACTTTTATTTTCGGATTATTTAATTTAGAAATTTTTTAAACTTTTATTTTTAAACTATTTAACTTAAAAATTTTTTAAACTTTTATTTTTAAATTATTTAACCCGGAAATTTTTTAAACTTTTATTTTTAAATTATTTAATCCGGAAATTTTTTAAACTTTTATTTTCGAACTATTTAATTCGAGAATTTTTTAAACTTTTATTTTTAAATTATTTAATTTAAAAATTTTTTAAACTTTTATTTTTAAATTATTTAATTTAAAAATTTTTTAAACTTTTATTTTTAAACTATTTAATTTAAAAATTTTTAAAGCTTTTATTTTCGGATTAAATTATTTAAAATTTAGCCCGGAATTTAGTCCGAAATTTAGTTTAAAATTTAATTTGAAAATTTAGCCCGGAAATTTTATTTAAGCTATTTTATTTAAAAATATAATTTAAATTATTTTACTTAAATTATTTTTTTATTTAAAAACTTTATTTAAACTATTTTACCCGGAAATAAAACCCGAATTATTTAATTTAAATTATTTTATTTAAAAATTTTATTTAAAAATTTTTTAAACTATTTTATTTAGATTATTTTATTTAAAAATTTTTCGAACTATTTTATTTAAACTATTTAATTTAAACTATATTACTTGAAAATATAACCCGGATTATTTTATTTAAATTATTTTACCCGAAAATTTTATTTTAAAATTTAATTTAAATATTTTATTTAAACTATTTTATTTAAAAATATAATTTAAATTATTTAATTTAAATTATTTTACTTAAAAGTTTTATTTAAAAAATTTTTAAACTATTTTATTCGGATTATTTTATTTAAAAATTTTTCGAACTATTTTATTTAAATTATTTAATTTAAACTATATTATTTAAAAATATAACCCGGATTATTTTATTTAAATTATTTTACTCGAAAATTTTACTTAAAAATTTTTTAAATTATTTTATTTAAACTATTTTATTTAAACTATTTTATTCGAAAATTTTTTAAGCTATTTTATTTAAACTATTTTATTTAAAAATTTTACTTAAAAATTTTTCGAATTATTTTATTTAAACTATTTTATTAAAATTATTTTATTCGAAAATGTTTTAAACTATTTTATTTAAACTATTTTATTTAAATATTTTATTTAAATATTTTTTAAACTCTTTTACTTGGATTATTTTATTTAAAAATTTTACCCGGAAATTTTTCGAATTATTTTATTTAAATTATTTTAATTAAAAAATTTTTAAACTATTTTATTCGGATTATTTTACCCGAAAATACTTTAAACTATTTTATTTAAATTATTTTATTTAAATATTTTATTTAAAAAATTTTCGAATTATTTTATTTAAACTATTTTATTTAAAAATTTTACCCGAAAATTTTTTAAATTATTTTATTTAAATTATTTAATTTAAACTATATTACTTAAAAATATAACCCGGATTATTTTATTTAAATTATTTTACTTAAAAATTTTATTTAAAAATTTTTTAAATTATTTTATTCGGATTATTTTATTTAAAAATTTTTTAAACTATTTTACTTAAATAATATTATTTAAATTATTTTATTTAAACTATTTTATTTAAAAATTTTTTAAATTATTTTATTTAAATTATTTTATTTAAATTATTTTACTTAAACTATTTTATTTAAATTATTTTATTCGGATTATTTTATTTAAAAATATTTTAAACTATTTTATTTAAATAATATTATTTAAACTATTTTACCCGGATTATTTTATTTAAGAATTTTTTAAACTATTTTTTTCGGATTATTTTATTTAAATTATTTTATTTAAACTATTTTATTTAAACTATTTTATTTAAAATTTTTTATTTAAACTTTATTATTTAAACTTTATTATTTAAACTTTTTTATTTAAATTTTTTTATTTAAATTTTATTTATTAAATTTTATTTTTTAAACTTATTTACCCGGATTTTACTTTTTAGATTTTTTTATTTAAATTTTTATAGCCGGATTTTTATATTTAAAAATTTTATTTAAAAATCTTTTTAATTATTTTATTTATAAACTATTTTATTTAAACTATTTTATTTAAAACTTTTATTTCCGGATTATTTTTTTTAAAAATTTTTAAAATTGTTTTATTTAAACTTTTAAACTATTTTATTTATAAACTATTTTATTTAAACTATTTTATTTAAAACTTTAATTTTCGGATTATTTTATTTAAACTATTTTATTTAAACTATTTTATTCGGTTTATTTTATTTAAACTTTTAAACTATTTTATTTAAAAATTTTTTAAACTATTTTATTTAAATTATTTTATTTAAAAATTTAGTTTAAAACTTTTATTTTTAAACTATTTTTATTAAACTATTTTATTTAGGAATTTTTTAAACTTTTTTATTTAAACTATATTATTCGAGATTTTTATAAACTATTTTATTTAAACTATTTTATCCGAAAATTAATTTTTAAATTTTTATTTTAAATTAGTTTATTTAATTTATTTTTTTAAAAAAGTTTTTGCTTTTTTATTTTTAAACTATTTTATTTAAACTATTTTATTTATATTATTTTATATAATTTATTTTACTTAGTAAATATTACTTAAATATTTACTATATAACTATTTTTATTTAAAAATATAGCCCGAAATCTTTTTATTTAAACTATTTTATTTAAATTATTATATTTATATTGTTTTATTTAAAAGTTTAATATAGAGATTATTTTATTTAAACTATATTATTTAAATAATTTTATTTAAAAATCTAGCTTAAAAAATAGTTTAAAAATTTAACCCGAAAATTTTATTTCTATATTATTTTATTCGATTATTTCGCTTAAAAATCTCGTTTTAAAATTTAATATAAAATTTTTATATTTATTATTTAAAGTTTTTATATTTAAACAAATTTATTTAAATTATTTTATTTATATTATTATATTTAAAACTTATTTTAAAACTTTTATATTAAAGTTATTTAATTTAATATATTTTATATAAATTATATTATTTATATTATATAATTAAAACGATTTTTTACGAATTTATTAATTAAAAATTAAATTAAAAATGTTTATATTTAAATATTTATAACGAAGTTAATTTATATAAAATTTTATTTAAACATTAAATTTAAAACTTTAATATTTAAATTTTTATCTTTAAATTATTTTTTTTAAATTTTATTTATAAATTTTTATTTTTAAAAATAGTTTTAATATTATTATATAAGTTTTAAATATTATTATATAAATAATATACGTTATTATAAAAAGCTTAAACGTTATTTTATAAGTTTTAAACGTTATTATATATATTTTATATTTATAAAAAAAACTTAAATAATATTATATAAAATTTAAATTTTATGAAAAGTTTAAACGTTATTTTATAAAACTTTATATTATATAAAAAAGTTTAAACGTTATTATATAAATTTCGAACGTTATTATATAAATTTTAAACGTTATTATATAAAACTTTACGTTATTAAAAAAAGTCCGGACGTTATTATATAAATTTTAAACGTTATTATATAAAACTTTACGTTATTAAAAAAAATCTAAACGTTATTATATAAATCTTAAACGTTATTATATAAAACTTTACGTTATTAAAAAAAGTCCGAACGTTATTATATAAATTTTACATATTATCGTATAAAATATTACGTTATTAAAAAAAATCCGGACGTTATTATATAAATCTCGGATATTATCGTATAAAATATTACGTTATAATAACGTACTGGCTGGCTAACCTACCCGGCACCGACCTATTTAGCACTGCCGTTATCTCTTATTTATTTTACTACCCTTTACCGCCTTAAAACCCCTTTATATAAACCTACGGCCTATTTATATATAGCTTCTTTTTCCCTTTTTTACTTTATTATTAATATATACTTAATACCTATATTAAAGCCCTGCCTTTAATTGCAACCTAACCGTGATAATAATAAGGTCGATTTAAACCCGAACTAAACTAAAATATTAAAACCCGATAAAACAAATCGTTAAAATAGCCTGCGACGCCGCCGAAAAGGCTGCCCGAATTAAGGCCATTAAATAAATTCGCTTTTATATTAAAAACTTTTTTAAGTTATTCCCCCGATTTAATAAGTTTAATAACTCGAACTTTTGCCGTTTATTTTATATCGTTAATATTACGCCGATTTGCGTTTTTATCCGTACCGAAACTTTAGGCTAAAAAAACGACGATAAAAACAACTAACGATTTTACGAAACTTTTAATAGTTTTAAAGCAGTTTTTTTGTTTAAAAACTATAAAAATTGCCGTTATAACGTTATTATTAAAACGTTTATAGCGGATTTAAAAAAAAAGTTCGATATTATAGCCGGACTATTTAATATTAAAAGCAAAAATAAGTTTTTTTTTACCCCGTTTTCCGCCGTAACCGAAACCGGTTAAAAAACATTTCTTAAATATAACGGTTTTATAAACTTCGATAATTTTAAAAAAGCTTATTAAATAAACGCTTTAGTTTTATAGTAAAAAGTTAAATATTGACTTTTTTTTTTTATTATTTATAAAAAACAAATTAACGACTTTTATTACTAAGTTAATACTTTAAACTTTTGTTTAAATATTTTAAAAAGATAGGTCTACGTAATTGCCGAAGCTTTTATAAATGCTATTAATTTTAATAAAAAAGCCTTTATTAATTTAATTTTAAAATATACTACGTTTTAAAATCGCTTTAAAAAAATCGAAAATAAGCTTATTAACGTTAATTAGTTAGTAATTAACTTTACGATTTAAAACTATAAAGCTTTGGTTTATTTACGATTTACTATTAGCGGCGTTGCTTTTTATCGTATATTTAAAATTAAAGTTTTAAGTTTTAAAGTTTTAATTACGATAAAAACAAAATAGATTTCGATATTTAGTTTTATATATAATTAAACCGATTAAAAACTAATAAAAATTGGTTTTTTAATAAGCGAATAAAAATGATCGACGTTTAATTATATTTTATAAACGACGTTATACGTAATTTTACGTTATATTTTAACGAAAAAAATAACCTTAACGAAATTAAAACTTTTAAGGCTTTAATTAATTATTTCGAAATAAAGTATAAAAACCCGAACTAGGTTTAAAAAGCCCGTTAAAAATTAAAAGAACTTTTTTTAAAAAAGCTTAGTTTGTTTAAATATTACATTTTTTGTAATAATTTCGTATATTACGTTAAAAAGCGCCGACTTTTTTACGTTAATTAAAAAAAAAAGTTTTACGAAAAGTTATTAAACCGCGTTAAAAACTTTATTATTATTTAACATTTTAATAAAAATATCGGCTTCGATATTTTTATTAAATATTATAAAGTATTATGCTATAATTTTAGCCGTAATAACGAAGACTTTTATAAACGGCGCGTAATTAATAACGAAAGCAACCGAAAAAGCTATAATAATAATAATATTATTAACGTAAGCCGTAGTTGCGGTATTATAACCGTTATTTTTTGTTCGGTATTATAAAACTGCTTACGTTTAATTGCCGGCATTTTAACTTTAAAACGATTTTAATTAATTTTAAAGCAAAGCGTATAGTTTATACGTAAAAGCAAGTGTTTTAATTATAAAAAGATTAATTACGTTTTTCGTAATTATTTTAATAAAGCCGTTGCCCGTATTAGCGCTATCGATATTTATATACGTCGTATTACCGTTAAAAACGTTAACGACGACTTTTTTAATTTTAACGACTCGGAAAAAAACTAGCTTTAAAGAATTTAAACTTTTTTTTTTAAAAAGTATTAATAAAATAACGTAAACGAAATAAAATATTTAAAAATAACGTTATATTAGCTTACGTTAATTTTCGCCTTTTAAAAAAAGACTAGTTTATTATTTATAATATTATAGTAATAAATAATTTATTTTTTTTAATAAAATAAACTTTTGTTAATACGGGAGCTATAGGCTATTTATTTGTAAATAAATTATTCGCTAAATAATTAAAAAAACGACTAAATATTAAATACGACCGAGATTTCTTTTTTTAAAGCATTTTTAGCTATAACGGCTAAGGCGAATAAATAATAAAAAACGCGTTATATACGTACTTTACGATATAAAAGCGCGAGTTCTTTAATTAACCTTTTTTCGTCGTTAATATAGCCCCGGATATTATTATTAAAAAAACCTTTTTAACAGATTATAATATTTTACTAAATTTAAAACGTTGTTAGCTTTTTTTTTTAAAACTTTACCGCTTTCCGTAATAAAACATATTATATTTAAAAATAAAGCTTTTAATTTAATACGATATTTTATTTATTACGATAAAACGGTATTATATTATAAAAAGCTTTTAAAAACCGTGTATAAACTGCTTTTACGCGCCGAAGTATTAATTAATTTTGTTTAATATACTATTTAAAAAATAGAAGCATAATTTATTAATTTTAAAAACGACGACGTATTAAATAAACTTTTATTGTTATATTTAACGTCGTTATACGATATCGACTAATATAGACTTTTCGTTTTTCGAAAAAACGCTATCGAATAATATAAATATAAACTTTTAAGAAACTGCGTCGTTATTAACGTTTTAATATTTAAAACATTTTAAAAACGTAATATAAAAAACCGTAAAATATATTTAGTAAACAAAGTTTTTATATTTTTTTTAAATAAAATCGAACGTTTTATTTAAAATAAAAAAGACTTAATTAAATAAAAAGCCGATTTTTTATTTTTTAATAAAAAATCGTAAAAATTACGAAATAAAGCTTAAAATATAGTTCTTAAAGTTTATAAACTATATTTAAAAACTTTTAGCAAAATTAATTTAAATTATTTACTTAAAAAACGGCTATATAACTATAAAATCAAATTATTAAAAAATAAAAGCAATAACGATATCGGTTATAACTTTATATATAAAATATCGTTAAAAAACTTAAAGCTATATAAAACTATATTATCGATAACGTTTATAAAGGTTTTATCGTTTTTAACGGTATTTTATAGGCCTTTTTAATACTTATAGCTTTTAAGCTAAAAAATAGGTTATGTTTTTGCGTTAATTATCGAAAGCTTAACGCTATAATTAAAAAGGATTTATATTTTTTATTTTATATCAATAAAACGTTTTTAAAAATTTTAAAAGCTAAAATTTTTACGAAACTTAATATATAGTAAGCTTTTTACCGCGTATATATCGCTAATAAATTAAAAAACTTTACTATATTTAAAACAAAACTCGAATAGTTTAAATATTACGTAATACCGTTTAAATTAACGAATAGTTTTATAACGTTTTAACGATATATTAATAAGACCTTTTTTAACTATTTAAACGATTTTTACAGCGTTTATATCGATAATATTTTTATTTTTTCCGATAATATTAAAAAATATTAAAAGTACGTTTAAAAAGTTTTTAAACGCTTTATTAAAGCTAGACTTTAAGCCGACCTAAAAAAATATAAGTTTTACGTTATTAAAACCAAATATTTAAGATTTATCGTCGGTTACGACGAAATTAAAATCGATTTCGATAAAGTTTTCGTTATTAAAAACTAAAAGATTTCTATAAACGTTAAAAAAATTCGCTTTTTTTTAAGCTTTTATAACTTTTATAAACAGTTTATTTTTGGTTTTAGCCGTAAAACTAAACTATTAAATAATTTAATTCGAAAAAATGTACTATTTGTTTTTAATAAAAAATACCGCGCCGCTTTTTAAAACCTTAAAAACTGTTTAATAATTATTTTAATACTACGTTATTATAACTATTTATAATAAACTAAAATTAAAACCGATTTTTTTAATAAAGTTTATTTTAAAGCTTTTTTATAGTTAAAAAACAATAGGCTTTAATATTTTATAGCCTTTTTTTTAAAAACAATAACTAACGCAAAGTTAAATTATAGTATATATAATAAAAAAATGCTTATAATAATAAAGTTACTTTTTATTTAAAGACCTAAATTAATCGGCTAATAAAAAGGGCTATTTTTTTTAATTATTACCGACTACAATATATTAAAATACTTTATTACGACTAAAAAGCTAAACTTTCGATAAACTAAATAGGCAAAAACGTTATTATAATATAATTTCGTTATTATTTATAAACTAAAGTTTAAAAACTTTATTACAAATATTTTATTTTAATTTAAAAAAGAAATAAAAACTTTAAAGCAACGAAAAAACGCTACCTATATTATATAGCTTTTTAAAGCCGTTAACCGTTCCGAGCTATTTAACGATTTTGCTTTTAAAAATATATAAATTTGTTCGATAATAATTTGTACTTTTTTTATAAACGTATTTTTAACGCCGTTAAGCTTTAGCGTTTAATTAATCGATAAAGTATTAATATAAAATCGTATAAACGACGATTTACTAATTTATTATAAAAAAATTAAAGCAAAAGTTTACGATAATTAAAAATATTTATTTAGTTTTATTATATATAAAAACCGGTTAGCGGTATTAAACGTCGATAATTTATAAATATACTTTATTTGCAAAATATATAAAACTATCGTAACGTTTTACTTTAATACTAATAAAACTTAAAAACTAATTACGAAATAATATTAAAAGCTTAAAATAGTTAAAAATATTATTATTTTTATAGCAAACTATATTTATAGATTTATTAAAATATTACGTAATAAAACTTTAGGCCTTTTTTAACTACTTTTCGTATTTAAAAAACTATTTTAATATTTCGTTATCGATTTTAAAACCAAACTTATAACTAAAAACGGTTACGATAATACCTTTATTATAATCGACTAATTATTAAAGCAGCTATAAAGTATTTTATATAAAAAAAACGTTATAATTAAAAACGCCGCTTAAATATATTATAAAGGCCTTTATTAAGTTTTCGGCCTATTATTTTTAATAGTTTTTAATTAAAAACTATAGTTTATTTCCGGCTTTTAGTAAAAACTGTTTATTATTTTAGGCATTAATTAATAATTTATATCGTTAAGCTATTATAAAACGGTTAGCGGCGTAAAAATCTTTAATAAATATATAAACTAACGTTTTCGGCCGTTTTATAACTATTATTAAAATAATTAAAACCGTTTAATACCGGCTATAAACTACGTTACGGCTAGCGTATTTTATAACTCGATTAGTATATAATTATATAAGGTTTTTTTCGAATGCTTTATATTTAATTACTTTAATTAAAAAAAACGGACTATCGATTAAATAAACGTAATACTTCGTAATAAACTTAATAAATAAAATACTTAAAAATTAACGAAAATTATTACTAACGTTATTATAATAGCCCGTAAAATTATAAAATATTTTTAAAAAACGATAGTACGAAAAAAAAACAGGTATTAACACAAATTAAACTTTAATATCGGCAACCGGGTATTTATTATTAAAAAGCGGTAGTTTTAAAAAATAAACAGGCTTATTAATAAGCTAGATTTTTTATTAACGTAATAATATTTTAAAATATTAAAAAAAATAGGCCTTTATATTTACCGTTTTAAAGTACTAAATTATTAAATATAGAACGATTAGTACTACGCCGATAAACTCCGTTTTTATTTAAATAATTTATTACCGGGCTAAAAATTACCCGAACTTAAAAATAACGAAATCGACTTTAACGGACTTTCCGAATAAAAAGTTAAAAAGATTTATATATTACGATTTTATTACCGTAAGCTATAATATTAAATTAAATAAATAAAATAAAACCTTAACGATATATAAATATACGCTAAAGACTTAAAGAATTTAGCGTAATTAATTAAAGATTTTTACGATAAATATTTAAACGTTACAAAACTTTTTAAAAAATTCGATAAATAGTTAAAAGCCGCTATAAAAAACCGTTTTAACTTTTTATACCTCGATAATAATAAAGCAACGACTATTTATTAAACCCGTTTAAAACGAACGTAACGTAATTAAAAAACAAAACTAAATAACCGCAACCGAAATCGAATACGTAAACATAAATATTAACCTAGTATTAAAAAATTACGACGGAATTAAAAGAATTAAAAAATATATAAAAAAATTAGAAAAAATAGGAAATTAATAAATAAAAAAACGTTAGTAAATAAGACTTACGTATATAAGCATTTTTACGGATATATTAAAAAACGGCGTAAAATAACGTATAAACTGTACTAAAGTTTAAAAGCTTTTAATATAGCGGTAAACTATACGATTTTTTAAAAGCATTTTTTTTTTATTTAAAAAACGCTATTCGATTTTAACTCCGGTCGAAATAATTAAGGCGTTTTTTAATACTTATCGATCGCTATAACGGTAAGCACATTACTTTTTTGCCTTTCCGCGGGATTTTACAAAAAAGTAATAACGTACTAGCTAACTAACTTACTTAATACCGACCTACTTAATACTGCCGTTATTTTTTATTTATTCTACTACCCTTTACCGCCTTAGGACCCCTTTATATAAACCTACGGCCTATTTATATATAGTTTCCTTTTCCTTTTTTTACCTTACTATTAATATACACTTAGTACCTATATTAAAGCCCTGCCTTTAATTGCAACCTAACCGTGATAGTTATTAAAAAAAGTCCGGACGTTATTATATAAATTCCGGACGTTATTATATAAATTATTACGTTATTAAAAAAATTCTAAACGTTATTATATAAATCCCGGACGTTATTATATAAAATATTACGTTATCGAAAAAATTCCGGACGTTATTATATAATAAACCTATTTTTTTCGTTTTCGTTTTTATAAAAAATTAGTATTAAAGTTATAAAAAGTTATATTATTCCGTTTTTATTTTTATTATAATTTAAAGGCTTAAAATAACGTCGAAAGCTTTATTATAAGTTTTATAATCGGCCGCTTATTTTATTATTTTAATAAGCGGCCGATTATATAACTTTTATTATAATCGGCCGATTATATTGCTATTATTATAAGCGGCCGATTATTTTATTATTGTAATAAGCGGCCGATTATATTGCTATTATTATAAGCGGCCGATTATTTTATTATTTTAATAAGCGGCCGATTACATTATTTTTATTATAATCGGCCGATTATATTGCTATTATAATAAGCGGCAGATTATTTTATTATTATAACAAACGGTCGATTATTCTAATAATGCTATAATTAACGGACTATTTTTGTTTTATTTTAAACGATTAAATATATATTTAATATTATAATCGGCTTATTATTTTATTATTAAAAAAAATGGCTAATTATATTATATTTATTATAATATACGGCCGATTACTTTGTTACTATTATAATCGGCCGATCTTTATGCTATTTTATTAAATACTTTATTATATTATTAATATTATAATCGGCTAATTTCTTGTTTTATTATTATAAACGGCTGATTATTTTATTATTAATATTATAATTAACCGATTCCTTTAATGTTATAATATACGGCCGATTATTTTATTATTATTATATTACGTATTATTATTTAACAACACGGCTTTATATATAATAAAAATCGGGTAGGTTATATTATACGTGTTTTAATGTATATAAATTGCGTTTTACGCATTTTAAATAAACTTTTATAAATTATAAAATCCGTTTTACGCATTTAACGTAAACTACGTTATTTTATTTTTAATAACGTACGCGTTATTAGCTTTTAAAGTAAAAATTCTATAAAAATTAAAGCTTATTACAAATTCTTTTTTAAAAAGGTTTATATTTATAATAAAAATCGTTTTTTTATTTAATAATAACTCTGTTAGTTCATGGATATGTGGCTGCCACCTGCGGCAGTTAGCTGTAGCTAACTGACGTAAGGTGGTAGCCCTAGTAGCAGCCTGGTAGCCTGATTCAATGCCCGGCAACCTACGCCGGGATTAGTACCTTAGGCACTAGCAATGCTGTAGTATATAACCACGTACTATAGCCGTACGTAGCTCTACCTTAACATTAATTAATTAATAATAATCATTAGTTACCATATTACTAATATCGTACGTACGTAGTGATTAGGTGATTAAGTGATTATATTCACCTAACACTAATATTAGTGTTAGAAAGCTTAGCATATTGTTAGAAGCCCTAGCACAGATTAGCAAAGGATTTATTTTAACACTTGTATACAGGTAGCGCCGACCTTTACGCACCTTGCTATCGCAATTAGACGTCGCAATATCGACGATTTCGATACTATTAACCCTCCTAGTTAGTTACTTAACGATAGTTAACACTTAATACCGACGTTTCGTTACCGTCAATTAGTCAATACCGTTAACAATAGCGTAGCGCTTTAAACTACTTGGTTTGCCGCATTAATATAGCGCTATCGTTACTAAAAAGGCCTATAGCACTTTAACTACAGCACTTTTTAAACCTTAACAGCGCTAGCGCAGCTTTAATAACAACGCCATCACGTTAAGACCCCTCTAAACCCCTCTAGACCCCTCGGTGGCACCTTCTGCGGCACTATATTAAATATAAGGTAACCAGCGTTTTTAGCGCCGTTAGTCACCCCTTAGCACCTTCCCACCCTCACGGCAGCCTTACTAGCGCCGTCACCTTTACTAAACGTTAGTCCAAACGTTACCTTCACTAAACGTCACTCTAAACGTCTTTATTATCCCTTAACAAACGTTACCACCAAACGTTAATAAACGGTAAGGTTCCGTTACTATAAACGGATTACTAAAAGGACCATTAAAACCGTCACTTTAAACGGCTGTAGAACTCCTAAACGGACTTTAAACACCCGTTACTAAACGCTAATAACGCCGTTACTATTAAACGGCAACTACTTTTATTACTCTAAACGGCTGTGGTACTCTAAACAACACCGTTACGGTAATCACTAAACGGCACTATTACCATCGTTACCGCCGTTAGACGTCCCCTTAGACGTCCTTTTAAACGTTTTTTTAAACGTCCTTAAAACGTCCCTTTCACTAAACGTTACCTTATTAGACGTCCTTCTAACCTTTTAACGGACCACCGTTAATACTATAAGGCTTACATACAGAGCGTTCGAAGCCGATTTAACGGACCGTCACCTCTATTATCTGCCTTTATCGACGGCGAAGTCGACCTTTTAAAACCGTTAACAGCTAACGGTAACGGCAACGTTAAGTCTAGAAGGTATTAATTATCCCAATGCTATTAAACGCCCGTTATTACCTATTTTAATTGTACGGTAGTAATAACAGCGCCAATAGTTACCCACTTTAGTAACGTCATTATTATTACCCCATAGGGCTTACGCAGCAACACCGCGTTCGAAAACTACCCTTAAAAACCCTGTATTACCCCTCTATAAAGCTTACGTAACACCGGTACGTTTAAAGCTTTATTACCGACGTTAACGGCCCGTCCTGAAACCGTTATACCTTCAAGATTTTCCTACTTCGATTATTACTAGTTAACACTAACGACGAAATTAGGAAACGGCAAGATCGACCCTATCGATCTACTTTTAGTTAACGGATTAGGCCTTTTAATTATTATTTAAAAGGCTTTTTGCGATTTATCCCTTAAAAGATACCTGGCTATTACCTAATAAACCAGGACTCTTACTACTTTAAAGGCTTAGGTGCACCTTTAACCCGTTAAGAAGCCCCGTAGGGCACGCACCTACTACCACCTAATAGACAAGGCCTTTCACACCTTATATCACCGTTACTAAAAGCCCGAGATCAAAGATCTTACTACCTAGCCGTTACCTAGAAGCCAGGACCTTCATCACTTCAAAAGGCTCGGAAGCACTTTTAACACCTATTATTATAAACGACGACTTAATAGCACGCTTGCTTTTTATTTCCGTACTTAAAGGCATTTTGTAAAAGCACTTTTAGCCGGCTTCACCTTTACATCTATAAGGCACCTACCCTATCAACCTTCCACCCGTTAACTAGGCTCTAGTTATCCTTCGTAACTACTAAATTTAATACTTATAATAAAACCTCGCAATTACTAACGAAACTAACAGCTAGCTCTAAAAAGCTTTAGTAACTGCTAAAAATAAAATCGAGCAACTTTAAGACGATTTTCAGGTTAAAAATAAAGCCTTAATAGCTAGTAAAAAATCCGAAAATTACGCCCTAACAGCTATTAACTATAATATTACACAACTTTAAAGCCACTTTAAAAACAAAAATAACGCTTTAAAAGTTAAAGATAACTTTTTAACAGCTATTAACGAGCAACTCTAAAGCTTTTTAAAAAGAAATAACACCCTTTAATCACTCTATAAAGCATTAAAAATTAAAAACGCCAATTTAATAGCTACCAATTTAACGATCTAAAAGCTTTAAAAAGACTTTTAAGCCTTTAAAACGATTTTAATAGCCGTTAATAAAGCTATAAAAATAGTATACTTTAAAATAACAATTACTAACAAAATTAACGATAAAACTATCTAGCGCTTTTAAAAAGCTTTCGTAGCCGCCATTATAAAAGCTAAAAATAACGCCCTAATAACCCTTACTAAAAAGGCTAAATATTTTTAAAATAACCTAATAGCTGCCACTAAGCTAAATCATTACTTGCGAAAAGACCTAAAAGCGAGAAACCAGGCTATAACAGCTACCTGCTAGTCCTTCCAGCAACTTTAACAAAACCAGTACTACCAATCTAACTAGTTACATTACCTAGAGTTAAATTAGCTTTACTATCGTTACCGTTAATAAGGTTATTAGTTACCTACCCTATACTAGTCAAGTTAGCAATAAAAAGCACGTTAATACTAAAAAAGACCCTACTAGAAGGCATTCTAATAACGCCAGCGCCCCCTCTAAAAAGCCTGGCAATTACGTGCCAACTAGCGTAACCAGTTACTTTAGTAGTTAGACTTAGCGTATAACAATAATAGCAACAACAGTAGCAATAATAAAAGCGGTAGAAACACTTACTATAAAACCCTCCAAAAGCGTTATCGACTCTTTAACGGCCCGTCACCGACCCATACCACCTTATCTAGCACCTTATCTAGCACTTTAAATGCCGACTTAAAAGCGTTTATAACACTTGTTAAACGCCGTTAACGTAGTTGCCGTAGTAGTAAAAAAAAAAAAAAAAAGGCCACTACTAGTAGCACTTTTAGTAAGACCTTAGGTGGCACCTACAAAAGCCACTTTACCACCATGCCCTTCAGCACCACCTCCAGTAGCACTACCGTTACCACCAGCGATAACCCTACTAAAAAAACCGCCGAAACGTTTATAACGTCTACTAAAAAATTACATAACAAGGCATCTACCACTATTAAAGGCACTACCCTAAAAACCTCGACCTTTTTAACCTCCGTTACGACCCTTTCTGCCATTATAACCCCCTCCGTCATAACCGTTACTAGATCTGCCACGCCGGCAGCACTTAATAAAACCGTAACCTCTATTAAAACCTCCGTTAAGACCTCCGCCGAGCCTGCCACGGTAGCATTAAAAACCTCCGTTAAGCCTGTTATCGTAGTTACCGTCGAAACTTCTCTTAAGCCTACCGTTATAGCTACCATATACCTAGCACGCCCGTTACCTAATAGCTTAAACGCGGGAGAAATGCTAACGGTTAATACTACTTACAACGGTAACCTAAAGGCTAAAAACCTTAATATCGTTATTTTAAGAGACCTTCTAACACTAAAGGCCTATAACCAAAACTATCTCTTCGGCACGTCTAACGTTTAGCGTTACCCGTAATACTTAAGACGGCTTTAACGCCGTTACCTACCCGGTAACACTTAATTAACCGATTCCGACCGTTAGAAGTTATAAAAAAAGAAAAACTGCTAAAAGTAAATTAATAATCGGAATCAAATAGCAATTTTCCGCTGTTTTCGATAACTACGAAAAAAGTGGTAAAAATCGCATTTCTAAGCAAATTGGAAATATATAAAAAGTATAGGTTATAACATACTGATAACGTGGCACGTAACGTAATATATTACTGCCATTTAATATCACTTGCAGTATTATATACTAACTATTTTACTTAACTTTATTACTTTAACTACTTAGCACGACCTTAACGACTTAAAAAATTACTAAAAGCAGTAATTAGCTAGAAGTTATATAAGTACTTTTACTACTATAGTTATATAGCTGAGTTCTTTATATTTATATATATAGTTATTTTAGTTTACTATTACTAAATAGCTTATAAACGAAACCTATTACTAAGTAAATAAATATGGCTGAGCTATAAGTGCCAGCCACAAAAAGAAAAGTTGCTAGTGTTGGTTTATAGATATATAGCTACCACTTGCAGCAGTTGGCTATAGCTAACTAACGTAAGGTGGTAGCCCTAGTAGCAGCTTAGTGGCCTAATTCAATACCCGGCAACCTACGCCGGGATTAGTACTTTAAGTACTAGCAATACTGTAGTATATAACTACGTACTACAGCCGTACGTAGCTCTACCTTAACATCAATTAATTAATAACAATTATCAGTCACCACATTACCAATATCGTACGTACGTAGTGATTAGGTGATTAGGTGATTATATTCACTTAATAAACTCGCTTTTTTTAATACATTATTTATATAATAATAAATTAAAAACAATTTATTAACGTTTAATTTAAGTATTTCTTTATTTTAAAATATGCTTTTAGCTTTTTAAATATAAAAAATCGACGACTTTAACATATAAAATTAAATAGGTTTTTAAAGCTATTCTATTAAATACTATAATCTATTACTATTTTTTAGCTTTCTTTAACTGCTTTTTTAACGTCGAATTTATCGATACGTTTTCTTATTAAACGATAAATAATAATGCCGTAAATAAACTTAAAAATCGTAAACTAAACTATAGCTTTTTTTAATATTCACTTTTATTTATCAATTATATTAAAACTTAAAGATTACGTTATAAAACATTATAATGAAATAGCTTTTATTAAAACTAAAAAAAACACCGTTACGACGTAAAGGGTTTTTAAATATTTTACCGAGTTTATTTAATATACTAAATACTTTAAAATTTAAACCGTTAAAATTAAAGCCGAATTTAATAAACAATCCGCCGTTAATAAAGTTTATATCGATAATAATAAAGCCGAAAACGCTAAAATCGATAAGATATACGTATATAAATAAAGTTACTAAATTACTAAAAATAAAATAACGCGAAAATTAATTAAAGATATTTATTTTCGTTTTTTATCTAATAAAGGTAAAATGTTTATTATTTTTAATAAGCTTTTATTAAAATTATTATATAACGTTATATTAACGATATTACGTATTATATAATCGTCGATTGTAATAAGAAATACGTATTAAAAAGGCTAAATATAATATATAAAAACGTAAAATTAAACATTTAAATTCTAAGTTTTATATTTTATTAAAAATTAAGCTTTATTATCTTTAATGATTAATTTTGAAATTTATAATTAATAAATACTGTTTTTAAAAACTAGTTTTAATGTATTTAATTAATAAATGCTAATTTTAAAAAATTTTAAAAAGTTTTTAAATTAAATTATCACGAAAGAAATTATATAAATTACAGGTTTTTTTCTTCGAAAAAGTTATTTAAAAGTTAAAATTTTAAAGATCCTTTATATACGGTTTAAAGTAAAACAAATTAAACTTATAAAATAAATTACCCGAAATTTAAATATTTTCATAAATGTTGAAATAAACTAAATAATTTTAAATTTAAAATTTACAGCTAATAATTATAGCTTAAAAATATAATAATAACGGAAATAAAAAAATAGAATTAAAAAATTAGGTTTAAAATACGTAATTTTAATATTTAATTAATAAATAAACGTTTTATAAAAACGGGTAACAAACGTTAATAAGATACGTAATAAAACGCTTAAGTTTAACGGTAATAAAATTTTATTATTTATCACGGTTAAGCTTTATAACAAAGACGTGGCTTTAATAGTGGTTATTAAGTGTATATTAATAATGTAATAAAAGAAAAGAAAAGGTGGTGCCTTAGTAACAGCTACGGCAGCACACTTAAAGTGTGTAATCCCTTATTTAATTTATAAGGTTACCCGGGCGTCCGTGGTAATTAAAGTACGTACTAATAATTAATACGCTAGTACGTTAATACGTTACTACCCCTTTATAAAACCCGGGCAGCAAATAAGCTAAAAACGTTATTTCCGCACTTTTTACTAAAATTTAACAAATAGTATAAATAATATATTCGATTCCGGAAAAAGGCATCTTTTTTTAATTATTTAACCTATTTAGTCCTTTTCGGAGTAGTCGTACTTATTAATAACAGCTGTTAACTTGGCTGGCAATAACGGGTAATTAGCGATTATATAACTTTTTTTACTATATTTAAAGCATTTATTAACTATTTAGCGATCGCGGTAAAAGCGTTAACGAGCTTATTTAATAGAATTTTTAAACTAAATAAAAACAATATAAATAATAACGTCGGTAATACTATTAATTAATATAATAAATAACGTAGCCTTTTTAAGCAATAATTTTATAATAGCGCTAAAATAGGCGTAGTTATTTTTATTATTATCGTTATCGATATTAATAGCGTTTATTTCTATAAAAATAAGCTTACCGTAGTTTAATTTATAGCTTAAAAGCTTACCGTTAATAAAAGCGCCATTTTTTAAACTTTTGCCGTAATAAATAAAACGTATAAAAAGATTAACGAAATTATCGTATTAAACGAAAAAAGTCTTGCAGTTATTAATTTTAACTATTAATTTAAGCGATAATACAGCGCGGAAGTTTTAAATACGTTAAATATCGTTAAATATATAAACATTTACTTTTTAGTTTATTTTTTTTTAAAAAATAAAGAAATTACGTAAAAAGTCGTCGTTTTTTATAATAAAAAAGCAAAGCTTTTTATTAACGCAAGTATTTTTATTAAAGTTATCGTAAATATAAAATAATACGTCGATAAATATATTATAGTCGTAATTAACCGAAATAAAAACGCAAGCTATTTAAAAGCGGACGATAAATGAAACCTTAAAATTAAAACGTTTTTAAACGTATAAAAAAATAGTTTTACTTGTTACGTTAAGGCTGCACTATAGAGGCAAGGCTCTAATAAGTGGTCACTTAGTGTATATTAATAATAAAGTGAAGAAAGGAAAGGAAGCAGGCCTAGTGGGCTACCAAGGCTGCAGGCACTTAAGGTGCGTAGGCGTTCTTTTATTTAATTAATACAGTTACCTAAAAGACCAAGGTGGCTACCTAAAAGACGTACCGGGAGCCGGTACGTCACTTTATTTAAACTACCGAAAAATTCGCTATCGATATTTAACTTGTTTTAAATTAAAGCTTTTTAAACCTTAAATTTAACTTATTTAAATAGCTTAAAACGGTTAAAAAAAATAGCGCGAAAACATTAATAAACGTAAAACTTGTAAAAAAAAACAATTTAAGCTTTTAAAGCGTCGATTTCAATTTTAGCCTAAATATAAAAAGCATTAATTTTACTTTTAAATTACGCAGTAAATTACGTCTTAAAAGCGTTATAAAAGGTTTAAACGGCGGCTTAAATAACGTTTTAAACTTAATTAAAGGTTATAGCGATAAAAACGCCGTCGTTTATTATAACGGTCGTAAAGCAGCTAGCAATAAATGCTGTAAAGTTTAGTTAAAAGTGCCGTAAACTTTAAAGTATTTAACGGTAAACGCGGTTAAGTATTTAGTAATTACCGTCGAATTTAATTAAATGCCGTAAAAAAAATAACTAGCTAGATACCGTAGGTTAATTAGCTAAAAGCCGTAGGTTAATTAATTAAATGCCGTAAAAGTAATAACTGGCTAAATGCCGTAAATTAATTAGTTAAAGGCCGTAATAACTAGTTAAAGGCCGTAAGGTATTAACGGTTAACCCCGCCGTAAAGTTGCTAAAAACGGGCGCTAGTATTTTCGTTAAAAACAAATTAATGGCTTTGTTGCGCGCAGTAAAGAAACTAGCAATAACGCCGTAATATAATAACTTTATTAACGCTATTAAAGGATTACATTATTATTAAGGTTAAGCTTTATAGCAAAGATGTAGCTTTAGTGGTGGTTATTAAATATATATTAATATTGTAATAAAAGAAAGGAAAAGGTGGTGCTTTAATGGCTGTTACGGCAGCACACTTAAAGTATATAATCTTTTATTTAATCTATAAGGTTACCCGGGAGTCTATAGTAACTATAATACGTATTAACAGTTAGTACGCTAATACGTTAATACGTCACTTTATTATAATAATAAATCGAAATTAATTTATATAAAAAAACTAATATTACGCGTTATTTAAATCGTTTAATAAATTAAAATAATTAAAACGCGTAGTTAGTTTTTATATATAATAATTTAGTTAAAAAGTTTATAATATTAAATATATATATAACTTAAAATAAACCTTTTTTTATTAATTTATATTTAAAAAAATAAAGAATATTAATTAATATATTTTATTATTAAAAAACAAGTTAATGTTATTAATACTATATATAACCGATTAATATATTTATCTTTAAAGCGGCTAACTACTATTAGTGTTAAAGCGTGTGTTACTAGGGAGGACCGTACGAGACGTTCTTGCAAGCAGGCTACTCTGCTGCCGGTCGGCGTTCGGTGCTGGCGACAACGGAGCTGTCGAAAGAAGTTACGTGACTTTCTTCTCGTGTGGGACGTGGCCGTGCTTCTTCCCCTACGACTCCTAGTGCTCGAACAACAGTTACGGCGCAGCATATTCTTCGGAATGTTTCGCCGTATCACTCACGCTCAAGTCCAATACATTGTCGACTCCAGCCCCTATTCATCTTCAGTCGGGCTTGCTTCAGTCCCCATCTTTGCACACTGGTCCATCCGTCGACTCTCATGGCGTCTGATCTAGACGGTATCTGTCTTCCCAAGCCCATCACACAGCATTGGATCCAGGGCACCAAGCCCACCATCGTTCACGACAATGATGCCATGTCTCGCATCGCCATGTCTAACGACACCAGAGGGTTCCATGGACACGTGGGTGGACAGACCCTCGGCCGGAGCCACCCCGGAGGCGGCAGAGTTTGTCGAGAAGACAGCTCGTGGATAAAAGGAGGCAACGGAAGCAACCTAGCCCACAGAATCATCGGTTGCGAGACGATCCCTCTGTTAACCAGTCTGCTGGTCAGCCGACGCGCCACTGAGAAGTAAGGGGCCCTCCTCGCCTCTCAGTGTGCAGCAGCCGCCCACCGTCAGTGACTCCTCCTATCCGTCAAGACTCGAGCAATCAAGCCGGCCAACGTTCTCCCCTTTGTCTCCCAGATCTTCGGCCCTGCTTGTCGCTGGGCAGAAACGCTCTCCAGCCGGTGCGCAGCCACAGCCGAGACCGGACGTTGGTCTCTATCAACATCGCAGCTCACTCCAGCAAAGCCCAGCCGGTTTGCCAATGTCCAGCTGCGCACGCCGACGTCATGCCTAGGTTCGAAGCGCCCATCATCATGCGGCCCGTTCTCGAGATGGCGTGTATAGCCTCTGTACGCGTGGCCCAGCATCGGGGATATGGACTCTTGCACTTCCACAGGCTCTCCTTGCCTTTTCCAGTCCATACTGCAACATATGCATACAGCGGGACTCTGGACACTGTTGGCACAAGGCTCTTTCGACGCTGCCATGATCTTCGAGCTCGCTCGACGTTGTCTTGAAAGGGAGACGACAGCTCTGGAGTGGATTTCCGAAGCGCACGACATGCAGAGACACCAGTGGTAATTATGGTCATTGCTACCAAGCGACATCACACCCGCTTCTTCCCCAAAGAGCGCGACAGAACAACTTCTAATGACGATGGCAACTTACTGCCCCCAACCGCCCTGTCACCGAGACGATGTCACGACGGCCTTGCATAAGCATGATATCCCATGTCAATAGCTTCCTGACACCGTTGTTACGAGGCCCCGAGGCCATCCCTGCATTCCCGCCTCTATTCACCGAGGTGCATACGACCCAGCCCTAATGCCTTGTTATCAATCTTCCGCGGGATGTTAATACCTCTTTTCAGGTAGTAAGGCTCGCACTCACCGCCGCATTAGTACTGGCATATCCAACGGCTTAGCTCTGTGGGCATCGTCCACTCGTCTCTCTTTCGGGAATTCTGGCGCCTCTAGCATCGCACGATCTTCCTCGGGCCCTTCGGCACTCACCATCCCAAAGTCTTACCTAAGGACATTTCCCTGTGCTCCGGCCGGCAAGTCGCCCAGCGATGGAGACCCGACTAGTCGTCTCCTGGCTCTTTCTATCGTCCTATTTGGCTTTGGGACGACATGTGGCTCAACACATCTCAGGCGTGTACATGATAGGGGCTGTGCCCCGTCGACACAGACAATATTGACTCCTCTCGCACCTTTCGGGCCGTGTGCATGGGTATGGGCTTTCCCGTCCTCTCGACCTCGATTCCGACACCGGCGGGCACACTCGACCCTGAACAGGGCTTCTCACTGCAGTTGAGTTACCTTACGCTTCGTTGCCTCGCTGCTTGCGCTGCCACCAACGTGGAGTATCGTGGGTGGAGGCCAAGCTGGCAGGGCTGTGCAGTGATGATTGTTGATTGCGTGATGGTCTGCACGCGGGGTCATGAGGACCTAGGTCGGTCTGTATATAATATGATGGCTGCGTTGTTACGTGAGTTCTCGCACAGCCTCCTGCCGATTGACGTCGAACTTACAATCTCCAGATAGTCAAATACTACCTATTATTTGTGTACCTACCCACCCTGAATTTCATCCTTGCGCTCCCATCCGATTCCACTGGTGCACCAGTTCCGTAAGACGTTCAAGCCTTAGACGAGACGGCTTCAAACCCTCTTCGGAAGCACATGAAGCGACCTGTATTCTCTTCGCACTTCCTCGTTTCGTATGAACGTTGTTCCTTGCGGGCAAAGGTCTTGTGACACTGTTACGTTGCGAGATGATAGATAACATAGACTCTCATCCGCGGGGTGAAGGCTGTATCTCTCGGCCCGGGGGCACTTTGGCCGTGTTTCTTGCGATATGTTAACCGTTTGGATTCATATGTCGCATTCAAATTATATGCCTTGGCGAGGCTGGATGGATTATGGTCCCCGAGGCCAATAAAGGCCGAGGGATCCCCGCCTTTAGCTTGTTATAATAAATATAGACTTGGACGATATTGGGCTATCCAGCTGGAAGCTATTAGCAACTCCTAAAGTATTTTTTCGTAGCTAAAATGGACACGTGAACGGAGCCTGCGCGAGCGAAAGGCGACTAGATCCAATTTCGCGCAAGGGATGATCAACAGATTTGTGGTCACTGTCTATATTAGCATGGTCAACAACGGCAACAGTCCCGAATCGATCGATGTCGTTTTGCAAGTCCTTGTACTCTGAACACGTGCAGGCGACGTTGTAGTTAAACTCTTGTATCTACACACCGACAAGTACAAAAGAGGCCGGGGCTCAACGCGTAACTCGGATTACTAGAGCCAGGCACTGCTGTTTGCCATTCCCTGATCGTTTTAAGTCGGTCCACTTCATTTATTGTCGGTGGAAAGGGCCATCAAAAGCTTATCTCAGCGGTGGGCTGTCGTGAATACAAGCAGCCAGTATCCAACAACTCGCAGCCCCGAATACACCACTAACAATCGTTTCGGTGCCCACCTCCGTCCTCTCCTCGCCCATGCCCTGCGATCGACAAGCCCGAGCCTCCTCTCGGCCTCCCACTGCTGTGCGCCCTGCGCCGCGATCCCACTGTCATCGATCAACATATTCCTACCTCACCCCACTACAAAAAAAAACAGCCAAACTACGGCTTGACCCTCTCTCGTTGTTTACGCTGTTCGCGAGGAACACACAGTCTCGCAATTCGCGACTTCCATTAACCCGCAAGTCCCAGTCGGCAAGTTAGCATACCCCTTCGCTAAGCCACTGTTGGTAGTATTGGCACACTGCCAACACCCTGCTAACACCCGTCTTCACCACCAATATCTCCCAACACACCATTTCTTTCTTCTTTCTTCTATTTCCAACAAGTGCTCATCATCTCCGATACGGAGATCAACAACTCCAAAAGCACCACCATCGGCAGCACCCATCAGAACCTCGTCCCTTGACCCCGCAGACGTCACGACGGCGGCAGAACGTGAGCAGTGAGTACCTTGACTTCCTTTGTCATTTTGTCCCCTCGCGAAACTCTACTGTCTTTATGCTCTTCGCTTGAAGACGGCATCCCAGGTGCTACCCTTGTTCCTGCCCATGTCATCCCCCGAGGTACATTACCTACCTACCTTGATTTCGCCTTCGTCAACTTCTGCCCTCCGATCCTCTCGCGTGTTCACGCTTTTCGCGTCGAAAACGTGTATTGCAAGTGCCAATTACCCTTGTTCCTGCACCCGTTATGGCCTGCGGTACCTAGCCTTCCCTTCCCTTCCGCTGTTTTGGGGTCTACTATTTTCCACCGAGCCGACTCGTCCTCCTTAATACCGCCGGCCATTACAGTCATTAACCTAATTAGCCACCGATACGAGCACGGCAGACGCACTGTTGTGCGTCCTAGTCCTTCCAGCAAGCAGGCCGGACACTCCTCCTCAGAGGCAGTGGAGCGGGGGAGGTTTCTGATCATGACTGACGACGTGGTCTACTCCGCCGAACTTAACGACAGCGTCGAATTATATTATAACGCCATCGATTCAACGTTGGTTAAAGCCCTATGCAGTCCACTACCCCTCAGAACGCCACCTACAGCATAATAGACTCAGCATTGTCAGTTTCCTCGACTCGTTGGGCATACTGCACAATCGACCCAAGGCGGCCCCCATGCAACTGCCCTCCCCGAGGGTTGGTAACTTGGGGTGCTGATGCCGTCCCAGCGCTTACGTGGTCAGATGAAAGCAATATACACAACGCCTGTCACGATGTATACACGGAGTTCCTGGGAATGATGACATTGCTATTCATGCCTAAGGAAGTCTTCCAGAAATGGAAACGTGGCGAAGGTATCGAACCGAGGTTGTGGCCTGGACTCAGCATTGAAGATCGCTACAAACAGATGAAGAGTAATGAGGAACGGTTTCTCAATCACGTCCAGCAGTCGAAGGACGTGCACACGAACTATAAACACAACAATCATGATGAGCGAGTCGAGAACCGCCAGCCTCCGCGCTATGATTTGGAGGAACAGGAGAGGAAGAGGATCAAGGAGGAGAAGGAGAAGGAAAAGGCCAAGGAGGAAGAGCTCAAGGAGGAGAAGGAGAAGGAAAAGGCCAAGGAGGAAGAGCTCAAGAAGGAGAAGGAGAAGGAAAAGTATGGTGAGGGATACTGGTAATCGTCTAGCTTTAGGAAGGTACTCGCGATGAATTGAGTTTGCCCGAGCATCATTATGTGATCCTGATCATCGTGACATGATTGATGAGTACCTAATGTCCCAGGAACCATATCATCGACGCTGGGCTGCCATCGTCAGAAGAACCGATGTTCATTACGTCAGATCGCATGGCCAACCCGTTCAATCGGATGATGCCGTTCCGACTCTCGAGTACCCTACCGTCGCAAGAGGTTGTTCACATGAGCTCCAACATGTTTGGCATTTGGAAAGGCAAGATTCAGTCAATCAATTGGCGCCAGCGTGACAATGTGTGTATTGTGTCCATTAGGGTTAGCTACAACCGACATACTGGGAAATGTACACTGTCCCTACACCAAATACATGTAGCTGCGTCATAGCATATCACAAGAGTGGTCTCGAGCATCTATATATATCCACCTTGCAAGGGGCCAGGAGATACAATGTATCGTAGCTCTCCAATCCCAGGACCTGCAATCAAACCCATGATGTGGCTGACGACTCCAAGTGCGTGTGCCTTGTGGAGAGGATGAGGGGGGTCAAACCGGCGTCTTAGAGTAGAGAGAGAGCACCAAGGGGGAAAATGCGTGCGAGGGATGCGTTCGAAGGAGGCTTGGGATGCGTTCGAATGACATATTCGAATGATGCGTTCAAGGGATGCGAGAGATGCGACAAGATGAAGGCGACGAAGGCAGGCGATGGCAGGCGATGGTTGCATACAGACATAAGCAACGGGGGCAGGCGATTCATGCAACAGAGGTGGGCGGACATAGGTTGGTCGACGAGACTAGAATGTCGGCATCGAGGGACGAAGGCAAGTAGTACACTTGGCAGAGGCGAGATCGAGTCAAAAGAGTGCTTCGATAGTGGACAAAACTGGTCGAGCGGCGTGAAAGCAACCAGTCCCATGTTGGGACCATGATCCAGTGTATGCCAGAGCAGGATAGCATGCTAGAGCAGAATAGCATGGCGGAAATATCTGTGAGTATTCAAGACTATCAGGAACTCAAGCCTAACTCGCAAGATTTGCAAAGACCCATGTCGACAAGATTGAGAGCTTCTTGTGAAGATCGTGGCAGAGAGTCTGGTAAAAGCCAGATACAGACACTGACACCGCTACACGTATGCCGATACATGTAGGTATGCTACGCTTCTCCCCCGCCGACGCAATGTGACCCGGCCATGTTCTCAATAGCACGATACCGCCGAATTCCTACCAGATCAACATAGGCATGATCTGAACGTGCGAGGCCACTTGCCGTCGCGCCATCGACGCGAACACACGCAGCGCCATACGTTGGCAGATATACCCGGCGTAATTACCACAGTCAAGGTGCGCCCTGAACCCGAACCACGAGGAGCCGACCGGTGCCATCATCCACGAGCCGTCCGCCCCCGTCGTTTCCGTCCACTGCGACCCAGGCTTCTTGCTTGTCTATCGTGCTGTTTGCCAAAGCCTTCGAATCGGAGCAGAGTCAATAAGGTATGTCAGGGACACGGGCTCTATCTCCTTTTCTCGCACATCTAATGGACGGCGGACCAGGCATATCTGAACTCCCTGAGGATGAAGACCACGATGCTGAAGCGGAAGATCATCCAAGAACTCGGGCATCAATACCGCCACCTCTTCGACGTCCTGTCCCATCCTCCGCCCCTTAAGCTGAACGAAAGCTGTGTGATCAAGAGCCCGAGGCTTCGGCGCAAGATGCGATCGGACTCGCCCATTGCGACTGCATCGCTTGACACTGCTGCCAGGACGTTACCTGCCGCGGCTTCGATTTTTGACAATCTTGGCCCCAAGCCCTGAGCCTATCGTTATGCAAGCTGCCAGGAAGGGGAGCCCGGACTTCAATCGATACAATGCAGGCAATGCACCACTCAAGAGGTCACGCAACCGGAGTGCTTACACGCTCGAGGTTAGGCTGGCTCTGCTAGAGCGAATGTAATAAAATGAATGGAGATAGACCTCATGCAGCCGTAGATGAAACATTCTGACGCTTTATGTTCATACCTATAGCGTACTCTCTTCAACGGAGAAGAGTACCAGTCACCCAGATAGCGATTTGTTCGATTTGTTCCGCGTGGCGCAGGGCCGACGCGTGGGTGCGCTGGGTTGCCGAGGCAGGATGGTCAGACCACGGCCGATGGAACGGAGACGATCGAAGCACGACTATCAAGTCCATCAAGCATTGCAGAAGAATAAGACGTGCCAAAAGACATGATGACATTAGTGCTAACTACCGGCGAATACGTCGACGAGCCACATCGGACTCTGCGATACCATTCCCACGACATCCACGACAACATTGAGGAAAGTTGACAAAGCAAATCCGACACAGATATCCCATCGGTTCTCCCGCAGCTAGATCGTGCATCATACCAAGATCATATCCCATAGCAACAGACGTATAAGAGAAGAGCCCACATCTGACATGCCGAGACGCCCCAACCACGAAGACCTGGTCGATGTGAGATGGGCAGTCGAGAAAGAAACCGATACGTGAAAGACACAACAGTAGGAAAAGGCGACAGAGGTGAGTACCAAGCCCCAGGGGGGGCAGTTGCATCACATGTCAGGGATATCGGGTATTTCCCTCACGGTGTGAAAGGTCCAGAGCTGGCGGAAGTCAGTCGAGATGATGCCCTTGCTCAGATTGGCTATGACTCCATTGACATGACCCTCGATGTCGAACTCAGCGCCCTTGCCGTCATCATCCTTGAGTGGCTTCAGCTCATTGCACAGACCGGTGAACATAGCAGGATTCTCCTTCAGAAGATGGCCGAAGTTCTTGACCTTAGCATCCCACGGTTGTTCAGGGTGCTTGCACAACGTGTGAGCGAACATAGTAGACACATAGAGAAATGGGGTCACGTTGGGCTTGGGTGGGACTCGGTGAGACTCTGGGACCATCTTGTAGGCATAAAGGCGACACAGCTGACAGAAGAACGAGATTTCTCATTCAGTTTCACATCTGCTGGCAACTCCAGGTGTTTCCAGTATTTCCAGTCGCCCATGTCGATGGATGCCCGACGGTGACCTTAACGATGGCCTGTAAGGGGTTTATTCACAAGATAGAAGCAATAGGGGTAGAATCGTGTTGCTATTGTTCCTTGACCTTCTCGCTAATAAGATGGTCATGACTGCTAGTATTTGTATACAGGTCTCGCCGATAATAGCCGACTTCGATTCGGCTTCTTCGGATCTTCGAGTCGAATATACAAAGCATTACGTTCGAAGCCGTAATAAATACTTCATGTTGACGGGTATGCATGAACGCATGCATAAGCAGACGCAGAGCCTAACCTTATAATGAGGTTATGGTGAAGTGGCTTCTGACATGGCCCCCCAAGACGACAGAGAAATGCTGAACAAGGTGTTTGACAAGATCCTTTGGGCCTCTCATGCCGGCATAAGGCAACTAGTAGCATTTGAGATCCTCGACTGTACATGGTGTGTTGGCGTGGGTGGGCACGGCGTACTGGTGCATGTGGCCTACGTTGAAAGACGACACCCGATGAAGCTGGTGAGTACCCGAGATAGGGAGAGGATGATACTTTGTTTGCACTTGAGGATCCGTCGCCTACTGCCCTCGGGTGGCAGACGACAGCTGCATCAGACCATTGGGGAGGGAGACATGGAGATGTTGCAGGAACTCCTCGCTCAAGATTGAGCGCTTCCTTAACGGCCGAGGATGGAAGAAGCAGGGCGGATCGTGAACGGTACAACACTCTGGAGGCCGATGATGTTATCGTCACTACCGCGACGCTGTGCCTCAACGATGCTAAGAGTTTCTCGCCAGCATCGGTTCCTGCCGAGATTGACGTCGCCAGGCTCAAGACGGAGATGCGACAGACAGACACAGCAGTTGATGTGGCAGAGGTGTGATAATTGAAGGGCGCCAACATCGCATAGTCTCATTATCTCCACCGTGTCAATAAACATGACCTTGCTGGCATCCACAGTCAGACGACAAGAAGCACAGCCAAGTTCCAACGTGATCCAGGGCTTCGGGTCCGCACCCTTGTATTTCTTGGCTCCGGCATCCTCCGTGAACACATCGCCTTGTGTCTGATTGTTAAAGTCCCCCGCATCTTCTGGCCTGGCGCTCTCAATAAGGAGAGATCACCAACTAGAATGTAACGGGGAGAGAGAATTATTGCTAACCTGTTGAGGGCAGACTCTTGGAGGTTATGATAGAGCATGAAAATAGGGGTAATTGTCACTGAAGTGGGATAAGTGTAATAGGGGTAAATTGATATATTGGTGATGAGTAATGACTCCAAAGGCTATTTACTACCTATCTATCCCATATATATATAACTAGACCTCTTTGTTTATTATATATACTGCTTTCGTATATATCTCAGTAAATAAGCCGTTTTCGTCTTTTTTTGTTAATGAATATACTGTTTTTAGCATATTCTCACATCCCCCCTTAATTTATACTTAGTCACGATAAGGGCCTTTTATAAAGACAGAGCTCTAAAGGCTGGTCTTAGTATATATAATAATATTAAGATGCAAAAGGGAAAGTTAAGCCTAGTAGGGTGCCAGGTTTGCTACAGTATTTATATAGTATGTACGCCCTTATTTTATTTGCTATTTAATCCGTACAGCTATTTAAAAGTATTAAGTAAAATCGGTAAATACCGTAATTACTTCCGCACGAATATAGTACTAAGTCTTAAAGTGCTGTTATTATATAACTATTTATCCTATTAAGGCTTAAAACGTTATTTTTAAGGCTTTTTAATATATTAGCGTTAATAATAAAAGTTAACTATTTAATTTATATTAATACTATTAGAATTTTATTTATTTTGCTTTATTTTTAATTAACTAGTAATTTAGTTTTTATTATCGTAGCTATTAAAGCCGTCGAAAATATTAATAGTAATAATAATAGTAATAGGTATCGGTTTATAAAGTATTAGCGGGCAGTAGTGACGTACCGGCTGACCTGGTACGTCTCCTGGGTAGCCACCCTGGTCTCCCAGGTAACTGTACCGATTAGATAAGGGACCACCTGTATATAAGGTGACCCTGGCAGCCGCCAGGGCCACCACCCTGCTTCCCTTCTTCACCTTACTATTAATATACACTAGGTGACCACCTATTAGAGCCTTGCCTCCATAGTGCAGCCCTAACGTGATAATAGTAAGGTCCCTTAATACGAGCGACAGCGAGGTCATTGTATTACGGCCTGATTGCCAGTTTCCTCGCTGCGCCCGGCAGAGCCAACAATCCGTCGTCAATCGCGGTACAAGCGCCTGCTCCAGCAACCCCACGGTGAGGGTCATCACCAGTAGTCAACGGCACTTGACGCCAGTCACCTTGAAGGCAGGTCAAAGTCAGTCAGTCAACGGCACTTACGCCAGCAGCCAGCACCAGCAAGTCGAAGACATCTCAGCACCGTATCCAGTAGCGAACGCGTCACAGAAAGCTCTCCTTCGCTACTACGGCACCCCACGGTGAGGTTCACCAGCACGTCGCAATAGGCACCTCGCGGAGCCCATGTGACGCACCACCTTCGCGGCAGGTCAAAGCCAGTCATCCCCCACGGCACCTGGTGCCAGTTGAAGCCGTCACCACGAGGCACTGAAAGCCCTCATCGCGAGGCACACTCCCTTACGGCAGGGTCATCGCCAGTCACCACGGCACCTGGTGCCAGTCGAAGCCCTCATCGTTGAGGCACCTTCGGAAGCCCTGACGGCCCGTCAGGCACATACACCCCACGGCAGGTCGACGCCAGAAGCCCTCATGACGAGGCATCCACGGAAGCCCTTCTTCGTTAGAAGGCACTCCAGACGCCCTGGGTGTGGCTTACGCCCATCGGAAGTCCTGACCTCGAGGCTCAGGCACCCTCTCAAGCCCTGACGCTGTGGCTCAGGCACTAAGAAAAGCCCTCACCGCGAGGCACCAGAAAGCCCTCATGACGAGGCACCTTATAGCCATCGTAACAGGCACCTCACGGAGCCCATACATGGCACGACTAAAAGCCTGGATATGGCTCAAGACATCCATCGAGTGGCTTAGGCTCTCGCAAAGCCCTAAAGCGGTGGCTCAGGCACTTAAAAAGAACTCAACGCACCTACCGACATCGATGTCACCACCACCATCGGAAGCGTTGACTCCAGTCCCTGGATCCGTCACTTGACGTCAACTCCAGTCATCACCTGGAGCCGTCATCACCACCTAACAAAATGCTGAATCCATCCCATCTAGACCTTCAGCAGCCTCACACCAGCCGGCAGTCACATACATATATAGTGGCTAGGCAAACTTAACACCTAGCAACATCTGCCCCGATAAGATCGCTAATGCTATGCCATCACCTGGAAGCCCACCGTACGTGGCACGCACCCGACACAAACAAGACGACACCTGGAAGTGGCTGAAAGTAGCACAGCAGTGGCTGGAACTTAGAATGAGTCAAAAACGGTCGCCCTTAGGCAAAATCGAACATGCGTACTCCGCTGTTCAGGACTGAATGGTGGAAAGTGTGGTAATCGCGTTTTCAACCCCGCGAGAGGTCTTCGCAAGGGGTAGTGACGTACCGGCTGACCTGGTACGTCTCCTGGGTAGCCACCCTGGTCTCCTAGGTAACTGTACCGATTAGATAAGGGACCACCTGTATATAAGGTGACTTTGGCAGCCGCCAGGGCCACCACCCTGCTTCCCTTCTTCACTTTACTATTAATATACATTAGGTGACCACCTATTAAAGCCTTGCCTCTATAGTGCAGCCTTAACGTGATAGCAGTTAGCGATTTTATAACTATTAATACTATATTTAATATAGGTTCTTAATTAATATCGCTAACGACGTTATTTTTTATTACTAAACAGGGCTATATTAACTATTTAAAAGTATTTTGATTTAACGCCGTATAACGCTATAAGCTTTTCGTTTATAAAATTTATAAAATAATAAATATTATTAAATAATTCGATAGTAAAAAAATAAACAAAATCGTTATCGTTATCGTTATAAAAAGCGTTTAGCTATATCGGGGTATAATTAAAAGGCTTACTAGTTGTTTTTTATTAAAACGTAATTTTATTAACGCTACGGTTAAAAAGTCGAAAAAAAAAACGAAACTATTGTAAATAATTAGGAAGGTTTCGCGGTCGTTAATTTTAGTAGTTAAACGATAAAAAAAAACTGCGTAAAGGTTTTAAATACGCTATAAATCGGGAAAGGTATAGTTTTTAGCCTTTTAAATAGCTTTTTTTTAAGTAATAAAAAAAGTACATAAAAAGTTATTATTTTTTATAATTAATAACCGTAGCTTTTTATTAACGCGTAGCGCTTTATTTAGGTTATCGTAAATATAAAATAATACGTTTAACAATATATTATAGTTATAGCCGTTTAAAACAACGCGTACGATTTAAAAACGGACTATTTTTTAAACGGTAAAATTAAGGCGGCCGTATACGTATATAAAAAAAGCTTTACTATATCCTCCGAAAGCTTTGCTATCGATATTTAATTTACCGAAAAAAAAAAGTTTTCAAACTTTATAATTAAACGCTTTAAAAAAAGTAAAAAAGTCAGGGAATACAGGGCGAAAGCGTTAAATAGCTTAAACTTTAATAATAGTAATTAAAAACTCGCAGAAAATAAAAATTTACGTTTTTAAAGCCTTAATCTCGGTATTAAAGGCGTTATAAAAGGTTTAAACGGCGGTTTAAATAGCGCTTTATATTTATAAAAAGTTAATCGACGGGCCGTTAGCTATAATAAAAAAAGTATCGAAATAGTCGAAATAGTGCCTATTAAATAGCTAGTAAAGCTTTTTTTACGGCTTAACCTTATTAAGGCTTAATAGAGTGCCTATTTAAAAGAAGCAATAGCTTAAAAAGTGCTTATTTAAAAAAAGCGATAGCCTACGATAACCCTAAAGTAGTTATATAACGTAAAGTAATAACGGGTTAAAACAAGGCTTAAAACGTCGTAAGCCTTTAAAAAAGCTATATTTAAAGTGTTTAACGCGCTATGCGACTAAGGCTTTTATTAATACTATAAAGTAATAATAACTTTACTAACGTATTAAAATAAATATAATAACGTGCTAAAATAAAGCTCCGTACGCTATTACCCGCTAAAAAAAGCTAATATTAAAAAATAACTATTAACGCCGTATAAAATAAACGCTGCGCGCAAAAGTTAAAAACACTAGCGTTTTTAACCTATATTGCTAAAATTAACTTAACGATAACTTTACCGGCGTAATAAAGCACGGACCTTAATATAATTACAATAAGGGCCTTTTATAAAAACAGAGCTTTAAAGGTTGGTTTTAGTGTATATAATAATATTAAAGTGCAGAAGGGAAGGTTAGGCCTGGTAGGGTGCCAGGTTTGCCACAGCACTTATATAGTGTATACGCCTTTATCTTATTTGCTATCTAATCCGTACAGCTATTTAGGAGTACCAGGTAAGATCGGTGAATACCGTAACTTACTTATATAATGTATAAATTAGCTATATAAAAGGAGAAAACTAACTCTTTATTACTTTTATATAGGAGGAAAAGCATTATTTTATTAGTAAAAACCTTTATTAAAGACCGCTTAACGTAATAAGGTCTTTAAATAAAACTTTCGAAACGTTTTTAGTTAATATATCCGTTAATTAGTATTTAACCGGTATATATTATATATTTATTTGTTTGTTTTTTATAGCGTTTTTTATATAATAATAAACTATATCGATATGTTTCGTTTTTTTATAAAATTTAGGATTTTTAGCTAATTTTTTAGCTAAGTCGCTATTTATAAATATAAAGGGTATAGTATTTTTATATCCTAAATTTAACGTATTATTTAACGTATTAAATATATTAGCTATATATATACTTTTTTTCGTTGTTTTTTTTAGAGCTATATATTTAGCTTTATAACTGTTTAAAGCAATAAACTTTTAAAGTTAAAAACTCTAACTTATAAGGTTATTTATATATATATCTTTTAAAATATTAAATATATATCTTAAAGTTAACTTTTTATCGTTTAAGTCGTTACCTTAATTAGCATTTAAATATCCTTTTATAAAAAGATTATCCCTTTTATAATTATAAATAAATCGAAAATTAAAGTATTTTATTAAGTATTTCTATATATATTATAGTTCGTTAAAATGTTTTTAACCTAAATTAGCTATAAAACAAGCTAAATAATATATTAAAAACGCTATATCCGGTTTTGTTTTTAACGAAACACATAGCAAAAATCCTATTTCTTTTTAATATATTAATATATTATTCTTTAAAACCTGTTTTCCGTTCTTTTTTAGCTTTATTCCAAATGTTTTTAATAGGTTTTTTAGTCTTAAAAAAAGGCTTTTATTAAACTTGTTTACAAGTTTTATAATATATCTTTTTTAATTTATAAATATCGTTTTTTTTATTTAGTTTATTTCTATATCGTTATTTAAAAAAAAAGTTATTTTTTTTTGCTCTTTTAGTTTTATATCTTTATAAAATTTATTTATAAATATGTATATTATTTTTTTATTAAAGGCTATAGTTATTATATTATCTATATAGCAGGCTATAATAATTTAAAGTTTAAGGTGTATAAATACTTCTATATTAGAAAGTAGTATAGTAAAGCCGTGTTTTTTTAATATATTAGTTATATATTTATACTATAGTTTTAAAGCTTATTTTAAGGTATATAGGGCTTTATAAACTTTTATTACTTTATTTTTATATTCGTTGTTTTTATAAAAACCTTTTAATAATTAAATATATATTTTATAATCGATTTATATATATAAAAAGGCGTTTTTTACGTTTTATTATATAATGGCCCATCCTTTATTTACGGCTATTATTAATATAAAATGCTAACTTTCTAGTTTATAAGTAATAAAGAAGGTTTTTAAATCGTTAATACTTTATTATTAATTAAACCTTTATGCTATATATTTTATTTTAAAACGTATAATTTTGCCTTTATTTATTATTTAATTATCTTTTATAAAGGTTTTATTTATAATAGTCTTTTATTTATACACTTATTTGCCTTTAATAGCCTATTTACCTTTTGGTAATTTAGTTATCGAATATACTTTTTAATTAACTTATTCGTTTATTTTATCTATTAAGGCACGTTTTTATTTATACTTATAAGCATTTTTTATTGCTTTTTTATAGCTATTTGGCTTAAAAGTTAATATTGTAAGTATATAGTTATATTTGATTTTATTCGATATATAAAATATATTTACTAAAGTGGTATTTTTGATTATATATACTTTTTCGTCTTTTAAGAATTCGATAAAGCTTTATATATCGTTTTCGTTATTATTATATATTTCGACTTTATATCCTTTATATAAAGGTTTTTTATTAAGTTTACTATTAAATTTATTATTAAAGACGTTTTTTGTGTTATTTTTATTTTAATATACCGTTTTAAGTAGCTTTTTTATAACCTTATTTTTAAATATTTATATATCTTTTACTTAAATAGTCTTTTTTATATAAATATCGAAGACTTTATAGTAGTTATAGTTAGATTTAAAGCTTATAAATACTTTTTTATAGTTTTTAACTTTAAACTTTTTTTTATAAATAAGATCTTTATAAAAAACTATATTTCCTTACGTTTTAAATTTATTTAATAGCTTTATTTTATAGTATAGCTTATAAGGAGTTTTATTATTTATTCTTTTATATGGCTTTATATTATATATTTATACTATTATAATTAACGCTTCTTTTTATAACTATATAAATAGGTTTACGGTTAAAAGAAAACACTTTATAAGGTTAAATAGTATAAAATTCACTTTTTTTATTAACTTATTAGGTTTTTTTATATACGGTAGACTGTTTTAATGTATTATTCCGTAGTTATTTAAAGTAATTTTAAATCTTTTATTTATATATTTAGTGCCGTTATTTGTAAAAAACTTTTTAATTTTTTTATTATTTATATTTTTAGCCTGTTTTTTAAATTTAATAAAAGCTTAATATGCCTCGTTTTTTATTTTAAATAGTTTTATATTTAAATATCGAGTTTTTTTATCGAAAAAGGTAATATAGTATTTAAACCTATTATATATTAAAAGGAGTTTTTTATTTAAATTATTATATATTTTCTTTAATGTATTTATATTTTTTTTATTTATATAGACTTTATTTATTAAAATCAGGCTTTTTATTTATAAATATATATTATAAAGATTAAGCATAAAGTCCTGAATTTCTTTTTAACTTATATAAATATCTCTATTTTTTACGTATTTAATGACGGCTTTATATAATATATAGCCTAGTTTTATATACTATTTATATAGGTTATTTATTAGTCCTTTTTCGAAAGTATTTATTATGTTTATATATTTTTTGTTTTTTAAAACTATTGTTTTAATTTAATATAACTTTTTTAAAAGAGTTACTTTAAATAAGATATTTTTACTTTTGTTATTTTTATATATAACGGCTAAGTCCTTTTTAAATATAAATTTAAATTCGTTATATTTTTTTACGCTTATTATATTTAAGCTAATAAAAGGTATATAAAAAGCGTTTATTATAAGGAAATATTTTTTAATATAAGGGTTTTATATTAAAATATCCCCTATTTTTCTTATAGTAATAAACTTTGTATTATTTTAGTTAATATTTGTATTAATTTGTTTTAAAATAAAAAATAACTTTTTATTATAATATACGTTTATTATTACAATATTATTTATAATAAATTTATATAATAATTTAGAAAATAAATCCTTTATATTATTTAGATTATTATTAGTTATGTATTTTTTAAAAGTTAATATATAATTATAGGGGTTATTTACTTCTATATTTTCGAAATCGAAGTTAAAATTGCTAAGATTTTTCGAAATAATATTAACTTTTTTAGTTTTTTTTTTGTTTATTTTCGTTTTTTATTTTAATAAAAGTTTTTTTATTTAAAAGCTTGTTTTAGTATTTTTTATAGTAGTTTTTTTAAAAGTTTTTTATACTTTTTTTTTATTCTTTTTAATTTTTTAAAGCTTTATTAATATAAAAGAACTAGTAATTTTTTTATATATGCCTTTTAATATAGCAGTTATCGCATTTTAAAACCTTTTTCTGCTTTTTTTTATTCCGTAAATATATAACTAAATCTTTTTTATTTTTAAATGCATTTATAAAATTTAAAAATAAAGATTTAGTCGAATAAGCATTAAAATCTTTTCGTAAGTTTTAAATAATACTAGAAATAAAACTTTTATATTTATTTTTTAAGCTATTTAAAATTTACGATATAACAATTTGTTTTAGTAGTTAAATCTTTTTATTTCGTAAATTATTAACCAATTCGGTGACTTTATTTAAATAAATCTTTATATTTTCGAAGTTATCGAAAGTAGTATTAAATAGCTTTTTTGAAATTAAATATTTAATAATAAAGCCCTGTTTGTTATATAAGTTTTTAAGCTTTTTTAAGCTTTTTTAGCCGATTATACCCCTTTTAGTAATAAAAAAGGACCGTTTTCGTATATAAGCCGTAGAAAACTAAGTGCTTTTTAGTTTGTAATTGCGTTAACCTTGTTATTTTATATAGCTTTAATATAATTTTTATTTATAAAAAGAGATTTTGCTTTTATAGACTATATTTAGTAGTTTTTATTTTTAAATAGCTTTAAAAAACTAGTATTTTTATAGGAAGTTATTTTATCGTAAAGAGCAAAAAATCCTTTTTAAAATAGTATCGGATATAGTGCTGTACGATTTATATTAATCGAGTTAAATAAATATATCGTAAATAGTATAGCAAATGGTTTATATTAACAATTTTAATAAATTAATTAACGTTAAAATAAAGTTTTCTACGTTTTTTAATTAATTAAATGGCTAAATTTTTTTTTAAATAAAAAAGGCGCAATAATCGTTAATTTATATAAATAAACAGGTTACTATGCTTTATTAAATAGGTTAATAGTAATTTTTAACTTAAAATTAGCTTTAGGTTTAAGTAACGTTAAAATAAAGTTTTCTGCGTTTTTTAATTAACTAAGGGCTTTTTTCGCACTTTAATAAAGTGCGTTTAATAATTGCTAAAACAAAGTAATAATATAGTGTGTTTTTAATCGGTATAAATATTACTATATAAAAGTTAATTTTAAAGCTATTTTTTTACCCCTTTATTAATTAATAATTTTAATAGTTTATTAAATAATGTATATATTTAAATAATATATATAGTAAGATTTACCTTTATACCTAGGCTTATAACTTTTTAAAGGTTATAATAAAGCATAAAAATAAAGGTAATTATTATTAAAATGGGATAAATGTAATAAGAGTAAATTAATATATTAATAATAAATAATAACTTTAAAGGCTATTTACTACCTATTTATTTTATATATATATAACTAGACCTTTTTGTTTATTATATATACTGCTTTCGTATATATCTCAGTAAATAAGCCGTTTTCGTCTCTCTTTATTAATGAATATACTGTTTTCAGCATATTCTCACACAGACCCATCTCCATCGTCGTCTTTGTGCGAGAGATGAGCCACGCAGACAGCAGAGGACGTTGAGAAGATGAGTTGCAACAGAAAAATGCTTCGGAGTTGAGCATCGACGGGCCTGGAACGGGAAGTAAGAGCCTAGTGGCTGTGGCCTGAGCTAGGGATGAAGGCCGCAATGATGAGCCATTAGGTCGCGCAAAGAAGAGACTTTGTCCATTTCAAGCTGTCGTGAATCGCCGCTGCCGATGATGTTGTTAGCACCACCAGTAGGCCTGCGAAGCGGGCAACAGCAAACGAAAAATCGCGAACGAGCATAACGAACCGCGACAGATAACTAAGATACCGGACCAAGATAAAGCACCGCCTTCGCGAGCTTGCAAAAAGCAGACTCGCAGCCCCATTGTCTATCCTATTGAAGTATGCTGAGTTGTTGATCGTAGTCAGACAGATCACTCGAAGAGCTCCATGACTTACTCGCATCTTCGAGCTAGAAGACTTCCAAATCTTCCCGCGGTCAGTCAGTCATCATCTGCGTGAGGATTCACGTCGACATGTTCAATTGGGCTCAGAGTAGACTTAGCAAAAAACAGCAACGCCATTGAGTTTTCTTAGCTACCTTACTTTAGACTGCAGAGGTAGTAGCAGGCTACCCAGGACAGGACTCAGCTTGCCAGAGGGTCTGACAGCGTATTACCGTAACGACATGTGGGCAGACAGAAACTAGTAAGCGAGACCACCAGACGCACCACCACCCCGACCACCGAATCCACCAAACCCACCATAGCCACCGCCACGACCAGGACGGCGCTCCCAGGCAGCCTTCCTTCCCTTCTTCTTTCCCTTCTGTCCCTGACGCTCCGGGTTAAGCGTGTGGCCCCAGGAACTCTTCTGTGATTGGGAATTGCGCGTCAGCATAGATTCTCAGTGCGACAAGAAGTGCGACGACAAGGTAGGTAGAAAATGAGGTATCTACTTACACCGTTGGTTCCAGTCTCATGCTGGCCTAAGACTGGCAGGCCAGAGCGGTGGGGAGTAACTTCGTCTGTGTTGGTCTCGGCAGCGGCATGCTGCGATTGGTATGCACCCCAATGTACGATGGCAGGCTCGGGCGTTGGCGGTCTGGTATCGCGGCCCAGGGCAGTGATGGGAACTCGGCAGTATGGACATTTCACCATGTTCTTGGGATCCCTCAAGTACGGCTCGACACAGTCCTCGCAGTACCGATGCGAGCACGGCAGACGCACCGTTGTGCGTCCTGGTCCGTCCAGCAAGCAGATGGGACACTCCTCTTCATAGGTAGTGGAGCGGGGGAGGTTGCTGATCATGACTGAGTTGGACTGGCCAGACTCCGCGTGGTGAAGAGTTCGGTTGGCGGTACGGATCTCGATGAGGTTGTGGAGGGCCTGGTCCAGGTTTACGGCACCCTGAAAGTTCGACAGGAAGCGTGCACGCATGTCCTTATCGCCCCGAACGAAGTAGTGGCGTACCGCCAGTGGAGTGACGCGAAGGGACTCGAAGAAGATCTGGTGCTCCATGGGGAGCTGCGACAGTCGATCGGGATCCCGGACCACGTAAAGGTGACGGTGAGCGGGGTTGACGATATAGAAAGCGTTCATATCTACCATATCGATGTCGTCGTCGAGGGCCGCGCCGCCGCTCATCTCGATCTCCTCCTCGGTGGGAGGGTCGCCCACAGTGTCGATGTACAAGTCAGACCATTTCAGCAGGCGGACATCCAAGGACCCCCATATCGAAGCAACGGGAGTGATGTCTGCCCGGTTCCAGTCGACCTCGGGTTGAGGGCCTTCCACCCAGTCGGCCATTGTCTGACCGAGAGAAATGAGCATGGAAGAGTGAAGACTGTGAAAATAAGGTACTTACGAAGGCCGGTGGGTGTTTTCCTCACTGCGCGAAAGCAGAGGCGAGGGTTGTGGCCGGCTTGCACGCTTGAAGAGACTGGTAAGTGGACGAAACAACATCAAGCCACCCACGGAAATTCGCAGGTGGCCAGGAGAGGGGCTCGGGATGATGCAATGGATTGGCGAGACGGCATGGAGTGATGAGATTCAGGATGGAGAGTGGCGAGGCGGGAATGTGATGCGACAGCGAGGTACGCGACTTGCTGCAAGAACTTACGATGCGATGATGGTTACGTCGCTACTGTAGTGACGTTGAGAATGTTGGTTGTGAGGGGTTGTGTTGGAGACGATGTTGGTGACCTGGAGAGAGGTGGGAAAAACAAGTCAGAGGTGGAAGGCAAGGTCAGGTATTTATGCTTAAATTCCCAGGGCTCTGCAATCAGTAACCCGCGTGGTAGTACGCTACACGAACAGCATCAGGGAGAAAGCTTCTTTCTCGTCAATGACTTTACGCATTCATTTTTGGAGTGACTTTCTAGCTTTCTGATTGGCCAGATAGCACATGCACGAGATCCATTGTCACCACCGGGGCACCACCTGCAGATGGTCCCATTCCACTGAGCAGGAGCCCACTACGTATGCCAGTTCCTGAGATCAGTTGCTGCCTATCCACGAGTTACCTGATCGTGGTCCTGTCCGACTCCCTGCTTCCTGATTGGCTGAATCATATGTCCGCGCGATGCAATCACTGAAGCGCCCGCCTGTCGATAGGGACTTGAGCCATTCCAGATCAGCTACTGCTATTCAATGGGCCTCTGATCTGTATGCTTATTGATCCTTCCTATTTTTCGTTCTCTGATTGGATACAATGAATTTCTGTGTGGCAGTTCGCCATTGATCCCTATAGTACTGATGCGAATAGGGCCAGCAGGGTAGAATCGGTGCTCAAGTGGTCACGTCACCCCCAGCTACGCGCTATCTGCCCGTCAGCACGCATGAAATGGCTTGGGATCGATTATGTACTTGACGAGCCTCCCTATGCCCTCGTAGAACTGGCAGTAAATGCGTCGTGACTTCACCTCGGCGGTGTTTCCAGCGTAGAATAAGCCACGCGCAAGGGGTCTACATAGCACGTGACGCGTTGCTGTACTATACCTAACAATGGTAGCGGCTCTGTCGCATGAGGCTGACCTGTTGCGTCTGCCAGCAAGTTAGAGTAACCAGACAAGGGACTTCACCTCCACAGGTAGTGTGTACACAGCAATGTAACGTGAAACTATCCTTTTGACACCTTTAAAAAAGCTACACACGATGCTCAGTTTCTGCATGCGAGGTGCCAGTCATCTTCACAATTAATGGATCATGGGTGCTGTGAGACGGTTTAATACTCGGGCCATTACACATATCACATATGTTTTGATGAGATGTCGTTGCGGATATTATGTAACTACAAGCAAACTCATGGTCCGAGCTCTGCGATCCCATCGTCCTCGGGTCGATCACCGAATCTGGGGTTGCGCGGCCGTTGGATCCATAAGGCCGACTGAGGCATCAGGCAGGCGGTGAAGGCTGGCAGGAATCCATTTGCAACACAATGAAGTGCACTCACAGCTGGCACTAGAGCTACACAGCAATGGGCGGGAACCGCATGTGATATACCTGCGCCATATTCTTATCAAGCCTGAGGGCTTTTCATTGCCGCTAATTATACGTAAGTTAGGGACTTCGTCTCTAGATGACGCTGGCATTCAATGGCATCCTAACCCGTGTGGTCAGGCACGTGACCGTGTCTCACCCGTGCTCAATCCCCGCCCGCGCGAGAACCAATGCCCAGCTCAAATTGTGCGAGTGGATAAAAGAAGGATAGTGCACTGCGATTTTAAGTCTTGATTGTATGATTGAATAGCTGCTTGGCCTACTGATACAAAGTCTGACGGCATTGAACTGATGCCAGCATGGTCGACGATGATATCCATTGACACCCTCGCGGGCCAAACGCAGGCCCGCTGAGCCAGATTTAGGGTAGCACCTCTCACTCAGGGTCTCCCAAGCCTGTCGGAGTGTACGTACCTACCTTACCTATGTATGTCCATAGGTACCAGGTGTAGGATACCACTAAAGTCACCCCTTTCCAAGGAACACAACACGAAAATTCTAATCTTGCAGAAAAGTGTAATCAAAAGTTCTCACACGATTATCTGCTTCTGATATTATTTTTCCAGTATGCTAGAGCCTCACATGATGTGTAGCGACCGATTGGCGACGTTTCGAAGAGGGTTCTGTTTGTTCTGGGCCCTGAGCATTCGACCTTGGGCTGCAACTCCACGCCCAACTCGACAAAGGAGGGTTCTTCAGTTGGAGTAAATCACTCGCAACATCTCGATACGTTCCTACATCAGTGAATGCGTTGCTGGTGCCATGGATGAATGCGTCCGTGCCAGATAACTGAAGCGCGGCCTGGTATGCGGATAGTCGACTATCAGTTATGTAGTAGGCAGATACCTAGTAGTACTGTCATCAAATACAAGAAGGATGTCTAAGGCAAACGCACCTCCAGCGCCGATAGTTGCGCGTTATGTCAATCAGATGCAGCTGAAATGTTTGCTCGCCGTCCGTGTCTGTCGCCTCCGAATTGCATCGCTCATGTATGTACCTCGCTACAGCGATGTAGACGGCGCACTTGAACTCCTAGACAAGTCAATGTCTTATTGCTGCGATTGAATTTAGTCTACATTCAAACTCATATACTTGGGCATCATCCATCCGGTGCTCTACCCTATTCAACCCAGTATACTAAGAGATCATGCTCACTGCGTAGTGCAGCTGTATCTCAGGGGCTTCCTGAATTGGTGCTTACTGTTCATTCCGGAACGTCATTGATGGCGATTGCTTCAGAGTGCATTCCATTGTAGCTTCGCGCATCCGGTCTCCCGAACCTATTCCACCGAAGGATTTCAATTCCATGTAACAGGAACTCGGGGTCATGCTCGAGCTATTTGATTTGATCAAGAGTATAACGAGAAGAAAGTTGAATTGAGCCGAAATTACATACTGTTGACTGAGCCGCCAATGCTCCAAGCTATTGATATATTTGCTATATGCTGTTCCCTCTCCGCCACTGACGCCCAAGATAATTATATTCTCTTATCCCGACTACGCCCTGCTGCCGCTATACCGCAGAGGACCTCCGCCGATCGCAAGCGAGTAGCTTTGAAGCTGTTCAAATAGCTGAAACAGGATCCTGGGTGCATTGATCCAAGCTGTAATGAGAGCGGTGCTAAACAAAAATCCCGGTTGAAGCCATGGGATGGTCTTTCGAAGCCGATGGAGATTGGGGTTTGTCGCTAATCTCTACCAACACGTGCAAGAACCAGTCGGTCCGCCGAGCCATAGTATGCAGGTCGCTCCAATGCACATAACTTGTAGGGTGTCTGCGAATCGTGACTCTGCAGAAGAGTTTGAAGCGAAGAGCACCGGTGGCTTGACGCAGTATTTCCGAAGCTCACGTGGTTGGTTTGTGGGATGGCGCACCCTCGGTGCGTCGGCTGTGTCTGCGCGGCATGGGGCAATGATCGGTCGCGTAGGGTGGTATCGAGAGTTTCGGGTATCAGGAGCTCGAGTTCGGCAGTGGGCTAGGGCGTCGAGAATGAAACATGACTGTGCGAAACTGATCAATGGCTATGCTTTGCAGGCAGCAGATACTGAACTCGATGTCTGTACCTGTCGAAGATGGCTCTTTCATGGTTGCAGGCCTTGTCGGCGACAGGAAGAAGTGCATGGAAAGCTGCATATCAGGCTGGCTGGCACAGAGACCAGTTGGTGCCTAACTTGGCGCGCGCTGGCTTCCGAGGAATAACGTACCTGAATTCTACTTCCAGGGCGCGATCGACTATACACTCTTCCAAACGCCACAGCAATTCTCGTCTTCTCCCCGGTGCTAGACCAGCCTCCATTAGATGGAAAACAGAGCGCGGTCCGAAGCGGAGGTGCTGGCAGGAGTGCGGACGGTAAATCGTGTTCGGGTGGAGGTTAAAGTGTTTGTGGAGGTCTGATTCTCCGTCCGGGGAATGATCGAGTCGAAGTTCAAGGTGTTGCACAGAGCCTGTTGACTGCGTGGTTGGATATGGGAGACTCTCTCCAGTCCAGCGTCACCTTGCCGTAAAGCCTTGCCAATGAGGGGAAGATCCAAGCATGAGTACACAGGTTGTAGCGTTGGTTCAGAGTCTCGAGATCGAGTTGCTATTCCGCTGTCGATGCCTGATGAAGCTGGAGCTAGAAAGACCGTCCGCAACAAACATCGAGAGATAAAGATACAGTTACAACAGAACGGCAGACACTCCAGGAGGAGTAGGGCCAGCAGGAATGTGCCCAGCGACGTCCGAGCGTTTGGGAGTGCTGCGTTACATATGCAGGAGGAGGCCGGAAAAGTACGACCGCCCAAAGGGAGCAATCGACTACTGGTCCTGTTGAAGAATTTGAGTGACGATGATGTGCGACAACAAAATCTGCAGGCTTCCATCGCACCGGGTGGCAGTAGTGAGATGGGGATAGCGGTTTCAGTGAATGCCTCGCCCTAATGTCTGGTATCTGCTCTACCGAACCCATCCGCCTAATTTCCAGTGCATCGTAGGCCTTCGCTACTACCAAGGACACTATGGGCCGACCTCTCAGCTGTGAACAAGTGCTCTCAATGTTGTTACCCAGATCAGAGCAATGACTGTCCGCCCGTCGGCTTTTGCGTCAGCAACTTCTGTATCGGAACCTACCTAGATGTTATTCCGCTTGAGATTGCCCACTGCCAACACTTCGAAACTTGCCTGGTAGCGTTCTTTCGAGTTGACCATGTCGGAAATTGCTGAAACCACTCCTCCTCGCTTAATGGCTTGCATTGCTTCAAGTTGGACTCAAGCTATGAATAATCGGGACTATGAAAAGGGCGTTCCTCCACGACTTGGTTGCCATAGGCGACTATAACCGCCAGCGTAGACCGATCACGATCACGACCACTCATCCCACCATCAGACTCCATTCCTCGAAGCACACAGCTGCCTCACGGCCATGTAGGCGCGATGGATAGTGATTTGGAGCCTACTACATACCACCATATCCAGAGACTGACCGCGCGTTTTGTCCAGACACAACGCAGTCTCTTCCCAGATATTGCAGGCACTGCAGACGCTCAGGAGCAGCGTGGCACAGGCCTGGGAGACCGCTCAGTTGCAAGTTTGGTGTTTTCTGTAACGCAGTCTTCTTCTCGCATGACTCGTCCACTGACTTCGCATACTAGAATAACAAAGACATCCGACGCACCCAACTCTTCACCTACCACGTCCCTCTCGACGAGCACTCGGTCTTTCCCGACACTACCTCTCGGTCGGACCACACGATATGGTACTCAGGCACGTCTTCGACACAAGTTGGCGGCGGAGACTGTAATTCCAAGAGAGGCTCTGTCGAGTATCAGGTCAACTCAGGGTACTAGGTGTAGGGATTTACGCACATTGGATATACAGAACTTGCCTTCTCGGAAACAATACTACAGAGTATTCATACTGTCTCTCTCTTCCTACTCGTGCGCACGTGTCACTTCATATGTGTTTTCGACCCTCGACGAAGAAGATGCCCATATTCGCAAACAATTGATTACTGCTGCTTGAGCTGGTCGTTCCGCAAGTACTACCAACTACTAATGTCGCAGCAGTGTTCCACACAGGTCTACAAGAGCCGATCTCCATGGTCATACACTTGCTGCAGAGTCCCGTATGACAGATAACGTTGGTCTGTCACGCAGGAGGAGCCATCCGTCGTACATCTGACGGGTGTACATTCTCAGCCATCGTCTGGTCTTCCTACGTCTTGGGTTGTATCATTTCGTAGCAGGTAGACGCCGATCGAAGACCACTGTTGTGCATTCCCGCATTCCCGCATTCCCGCATTCCAGCATCGTGCAGTTGGTGTCTTCTTTCTGCGCAACAACTATCTATGTTGGTTAAGGATGCATCGTCGCATTCCTCCTATACCCTATTCATCATCAAAGACAGCATTCCAACTTTACCGCGCTGTCGGTACCATTCAGTCGATCTTCTCCAGCCGGCATGTAAGCTTATGTGCACGTGTTCGTATTCTATATTGGCTCATTCGTGTACAACACATGAATGCGGTACTATTCATTTCGACTGTACTACCAACAGCAACATCAGCATTCATAGGAATGCTCTATAAAGAGAATCTCTCATCACAACTGGCAGCACAACGCTCGGCGCGTGAGAGTTGCAAGTACATTCGAAAGAACAGGCGCCCTCTGTACGCCGAGCTGTTCCGAAGCTTTTTATTCCGACACCATCACTTATTTGAGCATCCCCAGAAACCCCGACTCTGCGCAATCACAACAGGAGCGGACCGTACTCAGCCCACTGTGCGCGCGCAAGATCTGCCAGCATACGACCTTGTGCTTGGCTCCCAGTGGCAAGACCATGCAGGGGGGAACCGTTCGGAGCCAGAACCGGCCGAGAAGTCGGACAAATTGTAGAGGCACGAAGCACAGGATCAGGTTTGTCGACAGGGTGATGAGGCTTGATTGCGGGGGCGGGCGATGTACATGCGCTCAGCACTCTCCGAAGATATGTTCACACTGTCGCTGGCTTGACAGGCGGGATGCGGAGGTGGCCTTGAAGCGTTCCAGAGTATTCAGAGGCAATTTGCGAATCGGCTTTGACACATCAGAGCAGCGTCAGTAACTGTGGCAGGGAAGTCCACGGGCTAGAAAGAGCCAGTGAATACTCAAGGTGCATTCTTTCAGCTCTCCAAGCCTCCGTCAACGAGATCCAGCGAGCTTGAGAGCATGCTCAACATCCACATGGCCGTCCCTGATCCAATACAACACACGGTGCTTCGCGGTTGGAACGTGGGAGGAGCACAGCAGACATGTCCTGTTTTCGGGGATAGGAAGCCGAAGAAGAGGGCTACTTCGTGACAAGGTACCTCTACTCAGTTATTGTCTAGGCCTTCCTACGTCTTGTTGTTATGTACCATACTGTAGCTAAATCGAGCTCGATCGAAGACCGCTACGTGCATTCCAAGGTAGTGGAGGTTGTGCCATGTTATGATGTAAAACTCCCCATGTTGGTGGAGCGTTGTCACATTCCTGCATATAGCCAGCGCAGGCTTGGGTCACTCAAAGGTGGCTACGCGAACATGAGCAATCATCGGGCATAGCATTCCAACTCTACCGCGCTCTCGGTAACATCGAGTCGATCTGCTACAATCGGCATCTGAGCTTCTATGCACGTGGTGATGTCCTACATTGCATAACCGATTACTGTACCACAGACCATTGCGGTACTGTTGGTTTCGCCTGTATCACCAACATCGATATCGGCATTCATAGCAGGCAGACAGACTTCTGTATGAACAAACGCTCTCATTGCTGTTGGCTGTTCCTGTGATATGCCTCTGAATGACAGCAAGGTGTGTCACACAGTGAATCTTGATGAGATGGATCATGAGTTATCCTCTTCCCGTGGGCACACGATGGAGCTTTCTTTGTTCTATCTGTTTATAAGTTGATGGGTGTCAAACTTCTGAAGCCCTTGAACATTTACCAGCCTTGTCCTGACTTTAACCAGCCCTTTCCGGAAGTTTGACTGTGGCAACCATAACAGCATCTACCCCACGCTTCACCAACAACCATGTGCCGGCATGTCTCATACAATCAGGGGTGTGCCCTCTGTGGCAGAGCCATGGAGACTGGTGATAAGATTGTTCTGGTTGAGCCTTGCCAGTGTAAGTATACGTTTCAGTAGTGTATCTCGTTAGAAGAACATCTGAAGGTTACATGATAGGAGCCGCGAATATTAACCGTATCCGCCTGTCCAGACAATTGTGGAATGACTGCGGACGGCCCACCCGAGGAGAGCGATCAAATCGTGATGAATACCAACGGCGACCATTGCCGTTTCTGCAGCCGAGCCGGTTATGCTCTCGGATATGGGATTGGAGCCATTTATAGTACGGTGCAACGCGGATTGGCTGACCGCGCGACTAGCAGTCGAAACAACCCACAAGACGGGCAAGGAGCAAGCAGTGAAGGTCATCGCCATAGCGATCGGAGAAGGCGGCGAGAAGCAGCTGCCAGAGAAGCAGCTGCCAGAGAAGCAGCGGCCAGAGAAGCAGCGGCGAGAGAAGCAGCTGCCAGAGAAGCAGCGGCCAGAGAAGCAGCGGCGAGAGAAGCAGCGGCGAGAGAAGCAGCGGCCAGAAGACGGCGGGAGGCAGAAGCGAGAGATGGACGGCGAACCGACCACCGCGGAAGTGAACGACACCATAATGACAGAACCCGACATCGGAATAGCCGAGGTGGCCGACGTCAGCGAGATAATCACCATCAGCGAGATAATCACCGTCCCCAAGATAATCACCATCCCCAGGATGAAGGCTCATCAGACTACGAAGAAAATCACCATCCCCAGGATGAAGACTCATCAGACTACGAAGAATATTCTTACCGCCACGTTGTTTACGACCGCCGTAGATCCTAATCTACGGCAGAGCAAAGGGAATTGGTCTATGCGAAGCCTAAAAGGGGGCTGATTATCCGTTTGGACACTACGGAATTGGACACGAAGCTGCAGGTTATGATCTCCTGGTTTTTTGGATAAGATGGTTGGTTATGGGCTTGACTTTGTATTCTTGCGTCTTTGTAGCACTATATTCAATGCGATGGATATCGACACTATGCAGGAATGATTGACATCAGCCTGGAAGCGCTTCAGACGGAAGCGAAGCATTGGGCCGGTAAAAATGGCTACAAACGGCCAAGACCTAGACAGCTGGATGTAACCTGGATGGGCTTGTATCACTCCTACGACAAACACCAGAAGAGACTGGGGCACCACCGCTGTCATAAACTCCCCATCGGTGCCCTCAAATAGCTCAACCTCACTGAGCGCGAGATCTGAAAGACTTGCAGCATTACCTTGCAGCACGTCGCGTCGCGTAGTGTAGTAGTTGAAACTGCACATGATTTGAGATCATTAAAGGAGGTGATTGGCCTCCGCTCAAGCGCCGAGACACCGACCCTGGCACACAAACTACCATGCGGACATTTACAGCGATTGTGATCTTGAGGCCGAGTAGGTATGGTGAATTAAGGTATCTTCTAGAGTAACATTGACACCTAGAGGTCTGGACAGTAAATCAAAACATATCTGCATGAGAGGGACTTCATTTAAGGTAGCGCGCATCTTTCGCCCATGCTGCTACTCGCACCGAGGCATGTCGTTGCCCACGGCGCCGAAATCATGGTCCGTGCATTTTCCGGCGCAACGGCCGGCACTTCCAGGTTGCCACCAATAACATGGTCACAATCAAGCCGACATCGTGGCAACATCCAACGCTATCCAAAAGCTCATAATACCGTGACATATCTCCATTCGGCATATTGTTCTGATCATATTCAAACGCGCACGGCAAACAATCATGATTACAGGGTTGCGAACATTATGAGATTCAAAAGCGAAGGCGGTACACCATGTTATTAATCGGTATATACACGCATGCTGATGAAGCCAGGCGGTCCGAAAATGGCAAGATTAGTAAATACGAAGCCTCGCAAGAGGTAAGCAGTATCAGAATTAAAAATAGGAAAAAAAAAACCGTAAATTCGGCGCCATAACCTCAATACCTCGTAATGAGCGCCGTACACATAGATAGAAATGACAGCACCAACTTCCCTGTGGGGAACCGCGTTAATGAAATTACTGAGACGATGGCAACAAAGCCCTGCAGGGGCTCCAATGATCAATCTGAAGTCGCAATCATCTTCCAAAGTTACTCCATGGCTGAAGGCGCAAAAGCCGACCGCTCATAGACGCGAATGCTCGTCAGATTTGGGTGGTTGCGGTGCTATAATACCTGCTTATAGTGTCCTCGGTGCCTATGAAGCTCCACGATGCACTGAAACTCGGGCGGATAGTCTCAGTAGAGCGGATTACGTTAGTGGCGATGCATTCACTGAAGTCTCTATCCGAATTCCACTACGGTGCCCCCTCCCACGCACTGCGACACCTGTAGTTCCAGTGGTATGTAGTCGCATGATACTCACGCTGGGATTCATCATCAACGTCGTCACGCAGTTCTTCTTTACGAGCACTGCCTTTCATTTTGATGTCACACGCATCTGCGAGGCATCTTCCTCCATGTGTCACGCAACCTTCGGATGTAATCAGATTGCACTCGACACAATCCCGCCATTGAGGCTCGTGCGCGAGTGTCTGTTACTCTGGTCTCGTACTTCTATCATTCCTCGATCTCCTTTTCGCCGCACTCGACGGAGCATCAATCCTGAGCCCATCTCGGATGTATTCAGGAGCATCATCGCGTCTTGACAGCATTACAAGCTTCGGCGACTTTGAGGCCATCGAGGCTTATGCCAGAGCACCAAACACAGTTCTCCATGTTGCCTGTCCCTTCATTCCCATGGTGGTATTCTTCTCTCCACGTTCTGGCCTTGTCATCAACTCAAGCTTGTTCAGGACTCTGCCCACGATGCCTATTGTCCCTTCGAAACCTCCAAGCGCAAGCCTGCCCCCTTCGGACTCCATCCCTCTCGGCTCTCCGCACGCCGATTTTTTTTCCCCACTGCGTTGGACAACACAAAGATTTGTCAATGATATACAAGAGAGAGACTAGGTCGACGACTAAGCCAACATCTTAGATGGACATTAGTAATCGCAGTCAACAGTCACGCAGATACATCGTCACGAGTTGCGGATGGGGCGCGGTTGGTTGGGCAGACAAGGAGACGTGAAGGTGCATTTCAACACTACGGTAGGGCACCCTCTACACCACCACGGGCACTGATAGTATCCACGGCCACGACGACGATGTCATTCTTTCGGCTCTCTGTTCTCTTCCTGGCGTCTCAATTTATGGATGCGAACCCAACGGTTGCGCTGCAACTCAGAAATTGTACGTTGGCGTAGACACTTAGTAGTAATATGTAGATGCGACAACGAGATGTGGCTGTATCTACGCCGTTTGCGGCAAGCACAGCTGAGGTCATGCTCACCCTGCCAGAGTCGGCCGCTGCAATGCATACGCGGAGCCACACCGTAGTACCGTTGTACTTGCAGGTGGTGCTGTTGCTGGTGTTGCTTGGACTGCTGAGCACGATTACAAGATGCCTTACTTTCGATCTTGTATTCGGAGTCCTGTTGTTTGGCCCAATTCCTGCTCATCTCAGCTACAAACTCTAGCTATATTTTACAGCCCAAGCACCTGTCCACCTGTCGATGGTCTATTCGAGTGAGATAGTCTCATCAATGTACGCCATAATTGATTGTATTTCTAAGCGAGATACAATGGATCGCATTGGTTTCCTCGCCTCATTGTTCACTGCGAGAATTAACAGGATCATAGCAGAGAAAAGGGCAAAGGGTCAGTATATTTTGGTCATTGTAACCTGCAGAATATCAATGAAGAACGGGAAATTAACCAATGTGCGGCAAACCCCGCACAAATAATCCTGACGCTGTCTTCATTTTTTCATTGCGACAGCCGGAATGACTGATGATCCTCCCGTGAGTCCATAGATGCCAAACATGATGCAATGACAAATACCATGTTATACATGGATAGCCTGACCCGGTCTCTCTAATCCCATTCCCATCCAACTGCACACTCACTCTGGAATACGTTGTGAACATGTATAGCTGTACAAAGCACCACTAAAAACTTTCTGGCCGGTCCTGTACGCGCATATTAAACAAGATCCGCGTGAAACAGTACAGGAGTGATAGATAGCAGCGCGTAAATAGGGTCTATAGCATAATATGCCAACCGGCCGATTAATGCACAATTTACACTCGATTGGAACGGAATCCCGAGCCTTGGAACAAATCACCAACAGGTTATCCATTTCAACTGCGGTCAATTGCGAGCAGAGCATCGCTCATCTCACCAAGTTTGCGCACTATTAATAGAACATCATTTGAATGCGAGATATTTACCCGGTCTGCTCTGTTCGAAATTGATGAGGTATCGATCAGAAATGCATCAAGATGCTTCTTACTTTGCTAGGGAAACAGCCAGACGCTGAATGTATAGTGACTAAGCTTCACCATCTCCGTCCGCGGTCTGGCCTGGGATATGATCCAGAGCGAAAGCTTCAATGGAGATTGTGCCATTGATGATGGTCGAGAAGATATCACTCATTCGCCACGGCACGCGACGCGCTCCCAGGCAACGTCGGGAATGTGTTCGGGGCCGAAACGCACCCGATCGTCCAGTGTTCCAGCCCAATCACAGACATTCCGAATCTCAAACGCAGTAAGCTCGAGCTCTTTCAGGGTACTGATAAGGAGCCTGTGAAGAGGGTGGTTTACCAGCCTCTGCTGGTGTTTGTCATAGGCGTAGTCCATTCCTAGAAAGGCCACATCCACCTGTCCACGTTCCGGTGCCTGGGCCCCATCCTCTCCTGCCCAATGTCCCTTTTCCGTGCTTAGCTCGTCCAATATGGTGTCGATCATATCTTGTACAGAATCCACGTTCATTAGCTTGAGTTCGCTGCTGTGTTTATTGCGTATGTGGCTCCAAACGCTGGTTAAAAGCTCGGTTTTGGTAGGAGGGCGCATCACGACGGCAGACCACAGCGGCCCGAGGGATAGAATCTTGGGTTTGTAGACTGCGAAACAGCATGTTAGATGAGATTGAATGAAGCGCAACTGGCCGGTCGCATTGCATACCGGTGACGTGAATGGACAAGCACGACTGACTTATTGGCCAGGTCGAGAAGAACAATGCCTGGGATGTACTTACGTTCGACGCCAATGATGACTGGTCTGCAGTGCGAGCCACTGTGAGGCTGTAGGAGAGTCGTGGTCCGAGTGTCAAGTCAACGATGGTGAAGTGACAGGGCTTCTCATATGGCCTGTGGTCGTCAGGACTTCGTGAGGGCGAAAGGAAGGGCTTCAAGCTGCTGTGCTCTAATGCTGACTCACTGCGAACGTGATGGCGCCGCGATGGAGGACTCCAGGAGCCGAAAACTGCAAGGTTTGCGAGGCGCGTGCGTTTGTGAGTGTGACTGGGTGGGACCTGGAAATATTGTGTGTATGTAAATGTGGTTTTGGTATATAACTCAGCTGGGTGGGACACTGGGAGGATGGGATGGGGGGTGGGTGTGGTGGTTAAGAAAAGACTGGGTTACGCATATCCGTCAACGACTGCACAGTTCTACTGTCAGATGGTAGTACGCTGTCAGAAGTACGCGAGTCGGGCCTTGTTACCCCTCATAAATCTGAGCTTAGCTACAGATAATTCATCGAGCAAGACGTAGGCTGTTGAGTCGACGATTCTCCCGATACTTTGTCCAGTGCCGCCGACTGTCTCAGCTCTCTCTCGAAGCTCTTCACGAACAGTATGTAAATACGCACTTGTAAGACCGTTCAAAGTGTGATATATATTAGGTAGACAGACTATGAGCCTACAATGAGATACAGGCGTTTTTTGTGTACTATCTCGACAAATCACGAGACGGGATGGGTCCAACTACTTCCATGCCTGACGGACCAGCGTGCGCTTTGCTCTCTCTTCTCTTCCGTCTCAAGCTAGGGATATGACCCCAACGCCTCGGCTTCGTGCAATCACAGCTGACGCACTTCTGCTCGGCGACCATCATGGCACCCGGATGAGCTTTGCAGCTCAGCTGGGCCTAGGACTTGTTCTCGGCCTTCTTCCATTTGGTAATCTGGTTCTTGGCGTACTGATCCACGGTTTTGTGCTGGCCGCACTGGTCGCACTTCAGGGTGCGGGCACGATCCCCAGCTACCAAACGAGCACTGATCATAATTTTGCTCTGCCGGAAAGATACGCATCGATTACTTCGACTGTCCTAAAAGTTCAAGCAGCCAAAGATGCAATCCAGAAGATAGGTGTCTCTGATCACAACTTTTGGCTTAACCGCTCTCCCACGGCGGGGGATGGCCGCAGAGACCGCCAGGACATCGTGATGCTCGATGGTGACCCGGGGCAAGATCGAGAACTGATCGTCTCAGTAATATCGCTGTGCCTACCACCTGAGTCCGCTCCCTACCTGACTTCTCAGGTGTGCGAGAAAAAGGTAGTATCTATGCCGAGAAAAGAGTACTCAGAGAGTTTTCCAAACCGCCGTCTCTTCACGGGCTGGTCGTGAAACCCTGTGCGCCGGTGCTTCTAATCCAGTATAAGCACTTGGAGAGACGGACTTGTACTGGATCAGAAGCAGACGGTGGCTGCCGTGGGAAGCCTCTGCTCTGATCCAGTACCTATGTGCTATAGTCAGCCCACTTCTGCGAGCATGGTGAAATCTGGGGTGTACACGGTTCAGCACGATGAGCATTTGTATTGAACAGTGCCAGTGGTCCGTGGTGACTGCAGTGGTCGAAGGCACGATGGAAGTCTGTAGTAAGCGGTGCCAGTGGTCGTGAAGACTGCAGTGGTCGAAAGCACAATGGCCCGCCTCAACGTGCAATAGTGCGCTACTTCGAAAACGATAGCACGTCTGCCGCTACGTACGGCGGGTGTTGAGGCAGCCGAAGAGCGACGCGTAGAATCTTCGTTGTTCGAGATCCCTGTCGCGGGATAGGTGCCAGATAAGCTGCCGCCTCGGGCTCGCGATCGACCAGCTGAGGCCTGGCTACTCCAGCCGTCCGTCCGAGGATCTGGTTCGGTGGCGACCGAGGTAACATGGGCGTTTGATGGGCACTCGTCGGATTTGACGGGTCAGGGGGCTATGGGCGACGGATCCCATTGATCGTGGTCTTCTCCGGTCAGTAAGTTGAATAAGTACGGAAGCGAGGAATGGGAACACACCAAACGTTGATACAGATCAACAAAGGCTCAATTTGTTACGCAGCCAGACTAAACAGAATACACCAACAAATACCAATTGCCGCCGCCGTCAGCAGCAGGAGGGAACACACAGGTCGAATGCATCCGTCGCTCGAGCAGCTCAATGGGAACGGCAAGAACGGCTTGAACAAGTTTGAAGCCTTGGGAAACATCGAAAGAAGTATCGAAGAAGAATCATTGCAGGGTGCAACGGCTGCACGCGAGGAGGAGTCACGGACCGACAAGCAGAGTAACTCGTCTTCAAGCTGTCAAAGAGTCGAAAGCTTCTTGTTGGGACTGTTGATGGTAGGCGTACCTCCAAGCGAATAGGATGATGGACAACGTGATCTCTGAGACACGTCGGAGTCGAGAAGCATAAGGTACTCAGGTTTTGACGAGCGTACAGAAAAGGGATCGGGCAAGCTCTGGAACTGCCGCCATGCCTTCCGCTCAGTTGGCAACGCTGGACGAGGAAAGCTAGCGCTGTTTCTACAGTGCCCGATCATATGTGACGCCCCGTGAAATAGGGTATTACTGCGGCTGGGCTGGTCACGATCAGTAGAAGTGGTATTCCAGTGACGATGCATCCACTAAGCTCGCTCCACGCACCGCAGCGTACTCCTTTGCGCCGACTGCATCGCCTGTGCGTCTTCAGTAATTGTACGTTCGTCTTGCGTTCAGTTCAAACCTGACGAGAAGTGTGACATCAGCCAAAGCAACAATATACGTCAGTATGCGTTCCGTCCGCCAGGCCAGTACTGTTGCCATCACACCATACTTGAAGCTTCCGAGCATCTGCGAGCCTGTCAGTCGCGGACCCGTTCTCTTCACTTTGGTTGTTGTCTACTGACCCAGACTGAACTAGTATTCGCTCTCGTTTCTTCTTTCTTCCCACTCAGTTGCGAGCCTCCTAGCCCTCGGCGCACCGCATCGATCCCGACTGCCCTCCGTCCGATTGCACGTCACAATGGCAATTATCTAGCTACTTCTGTGTTCTCCTCTACGGCGTAAGTTGAGAAAATGCTCCCGGATACTGCCAAGCAGACTCATGGTTTCGAAACGCTCCGCCTTGCTGTTTGTTCAGTGGTGGTTTGAACATCGCTGGAATTGGAAGACAATAGGCATGGGATGGATGATACAGTCGAACAGAAGCTGTGAGCACTTCTGTCCAAGTTCCGACTGCGTGGTACGACTGACAAAGATTGATTCCAGTGTTACCGCGCCTTCGATCAGTTACATCGACGCGGACGCCGATGCGGACAACGACAAGCAGTATGACGATATTCAGCTTGTCTTTGCTTTTCCGTTCGTCCAAACAACATACACTCCATTCGTGTGCCCATTCTCTCATCACGATTCCGATGCGCAGACGGAATGACAATTATCACACACAAAACAACTGTCGCATGGTTGCGCCACTTCGCGCGTCCTTGTCCTGCGGTTTTAAATTTTCGAAGACAAGACGATCGGCCATATCTCAAGCTCTGCGCCGCGGCTCCGACAGCCATGTCAGCAATTGGACCGAGGAGACAGCTAATTCCGACGCTAGGCAGCTGTGAAGGTTCACGCCGAGTGACCCGCCAGCAGAATTTTACCTAGTACTGCTTCTCCTAGCTATCGAGGCTATCTCGGCCTTCCACGCCTAATTCCGAGACTACAGGAGGTTCCAATTGCGCTGATAGCACCGATGACGGATAGTCCAAGTCTCTGTGTCTGCCGAGAAGGGACATATCCGGAGTGCAACAGGTCGGCGATACATGCACCTAAAGAATGGCTGTATTTGAACAAGAGCGGATTGAGAGACTATCAACATGCTGGCGAACTGTAGCGCTCCGACAAGTTCGCCCGGGCCGGATCCTAATGCGGCAACAGTGAGATCCCACAGGCGCCGCTCACGGAGACCTATCAGCTGTGAACCGTGTCGTCGTTCCAAACTGCGGTGCAATCGCCAAACACCTTGCAATTCTTGCCAACGCCGGAGCTGTGGCCATGCATGTGTGTATGAGAACAATGCGCGAGACGGCCGCATGCTGCCCCAACACGTGGCCAACTCAGTCCGTGAGCCAGAGATGCCAGACCATCCCTCTTCGCGGATACACAACGAAAACACCGGGACTATTGCGACCACATCGCAGTCTTTGAGTCCTATCACCACCCCGACTGGGTCGGAAGAGCACAGCTCCGCAGGGGCTCTCACTCATGGACATTGGGAAGAGGTGCTGCGACGCCCGATGGGCTACAACGAGCCGTCGACTTTGAACCCTCGCAGTGTCGAATCGCCGCGCCCGCCATTCTCCTCACTGCTCTTCTCGCTAAATGACAACGTCTCGATACATGACTTCCTCGCAATGATGCCGCCACCAGATTGCTGTGAATTTCTCGTGTCGAGATTCTTCTTGAACCACTCGCCATTCTTCCACATCTTGCACGGTCCGACGTTCCAGAGAGAGTACAATGCATTTGTTGACAACCGTGAAGCAGTCGATCTCTCGTGGCTAGCGTTGGTGTTCGCCATAATATTCATAGGGCTCAAATCACTTCAATATGATCATTCCACTCTTGATGACATGTGGCCCGGGCGCTCACAATCGCAAGACTGGAACGCAGTAGCTGCGCAATTCTTAGAGGGGGCAATGTCATGCCTATCGAAAACCCAGTTCATGACAAGCTATCGACTGAGCTCGCTGCAAGCGCTCCTGCTCATTGCCTATGCGATAGGCCACAGCGAGGGCGTCGAGAGAGCCTGGACACTCCTGGGCATTGCTCTGAACATTGCCATCGCTCTGCAGTGCAATTCTGAGTCGGCCCCCTCTGGTCTCAGTCGTATTGAGGTCGAACGTCGGCGGCGCTGCTGGGCGGGTCTGCTCTCGCTGTACACGTACCAAGCCGTCTCGTTTCCTGGTCTCGACTTGATATTCTTGAGTGACGACAAGATGGTCATGCCCGCTGATGTGAATGATACCGACATAAGCGAGAGCGGTGTATCGGGGCGATCGAGTCCACGCACCCAAATGACAGTCATGATGGAAAAGATTCGCTTGTTTCAACTCTCGACCAAGATCTGCCGGTATCTGAGAGGAAACGAAAAGTATGACGAGGGCACGCGGGACCGATTCGATTCCGAGATAGCAGAAGAGCAGCACAAGTGGGATATCGCATATCTGATTGATCAGAGACCCAGCTTTCTGGACGTCACCAGCTACACCTTCTGGGCGTTCTTGCAGATGCACGCTCATCATCTACGTCTTCTCATTCATCAGCCGTTTTGTCGCAACCGTTCGCACTCGGTCGGCTTCTGTCAACAGTCAAGATCGAAATGTATCGAGTCCGGCGCGATACTCGTCGACTTGCATCGCCAGCTCTGGGAATGTCCTCGCCTTCGCCCTTTCCGCTGGACCTTGGACGGCCTGATGAGTTTCTACGCCCTTCACGGCGCTGTTGCGATGGCGTCCTGTTTGTTGGAAGATGATCCGATCACGGTGGAGTCGAGACTGCAGTATCGAGCTGCCTTCAGTTCGGTCGTCATTCGTATTGACGTCTTACAAATCCGAAGCGCCATTTGCCAGAAAGCATATCCTATTCTGAAGCATCTGCAGTGAGCGGTCCCTTGCCTGTGACCGGATATCCCTTGTCGAGCTTATCGGACGGAGCTCGTTATGCTAACTCGATGTCATATGCATAGGACTCTGCTATATCCCACGCACACCGCCAACCCAGTGAACACTCTCCTCATGGACACTTTCGACACATGGGTAGACAATCAACAATGGCTCAATTCGGGCAGTATCGACTGGGTATGTGACCTTTAGTGATCAAGTGGTGGAGACTTGTGATGACCTTATTCTGCAGAGCATCTTCGACGGGATATTGAGCGAAGCTGACGCGCCGTGAGCGTATTTGGTCGTGATCACTCGGCCACGCTCTCTCCGAGCTACGGAACTGCGGGCGGGCTTGTCGGGCACCAACCGCCATGGTCAGTCGGGAAATGACAGCTGAGCAGTGATCCATTATCCCGACCCAGGAAAAACCCATGCGGGACCACCCGCGGCCACTAGTGCCTCCTATGCGGCTCTTGGTCAAAATATCCACCTGGATGACTTCGATAACGGAGACAGCAATGTCCGTAGCGTTGAACTAGTCTGCGTCGGTGTTGATAGTCGACGAAGTGTTTTCGCCCAGTTGTTTCCGACAGATATGGGCGTGTGATGCGCATATTACAAATCGGAGATGTAAGCGCGACTTGTATGAAGCCTCGACACAGTCAGTCCGAGCTTGACTCATCTCCGATGACAGTGGATAGGAAGAACGAGCGGTCCACTGTCTGCCGACAGATGGATGAAATGGGAACGTTAAAAGACATCTGTCAAACGTGATTTATCCTAGCACGATTCCCCAGTCGCTGTCCTACCTCTCGTGGACGACAAATCCTCGGCGCCGACACCGCTCATTCCAATATTCGGTATCCGAAATGGCCTTCATACTCCAACGGCGGTCCATCGGCAAGCAAGTCGAGGATCAATTAGCACAAATAAACTCGTCTCACAAACAAGGGATTTCTAGCGAAAGCACCACAGCCAGTAACTCTCTACTCGATGGAGAGAAGGGCCCGTTTGGGAATCGCACGGGGATGCGCAGTAGCCTGGAAGAGGCCTACCTCAGTATCCCCGGCATCACCTACGACGTCGATAGCCACGGCAATGGATACTTCAAGGTCGGATGGACGGATGCTGATGATCAGTTCAATCCCAAGCGTTGGTCATCGGTACGTCGCGTTGGGTCTACGCTCCTCGTGTGCCTCGTGGCTTTGACTGGGACCATTGCGAGTTCAATCGATAGCGTCGCCATGGAAAGAGCCGCGGCCGAGTTTGGTGTGGCTCCTATCGTCGAATCGCTCTCGACTGCACTGTTTCTGGTCGGATTCGGTGCCGGCGCACTGCTTGCCAGTCCACTCTCGGAGCTTGTTGGGCGTTTCCCGGTGTACATCGTCTCCCTCGTTATTCTCGCGGGATGGACAGTCGGCTCTGCCCTTTCTCCCGACATCGCATCGCAGCTCGTATTCCGATTTCTCATGGGACTTTCTGCTTCTCCACCTCTCACCGTTGCTGGGGGCTCGATATCAGACATGTGGTCGCCTCTTGAAAGGACGTTCGCCTTTCCAATCTACGCAGTGCCCGGGTTCGGCGGTGCTGTGCTCGGTATGGAGACTTATCACCCCAAATCGATATAAATGCCACTGACATCAGTTTTTCGATAGGCCCGGTAATAGGAACATGGGTCGCTCACAACGAAGGCGTCAGCTGGAGATGGGTCGAGTGGATCATTCTGATACTAGTCGCTTTCTCGTTTTTCTCGTTGCTGCTCTTGAAACGAGAGACCTTTCCTCCACGCATCCTTCACATCAAGGCAGCGGCTTTTCGGAGCATAACGGGAGACCCCCGGTTCAAGACGAGCACTGAAGCTACCGACGCGAGCTCGGTCCGAGCGGTTCTGAAGCGGAACTTCATGCGACCATTCCTGCTCTGCTTAGAGCCCATTGTAATTTGCTTTACGCTCTACCTGTCGATTGCGTACATTATCTTGTTCACATTTCTTGACGGGTGAGTGACTCAACGATACCCTTTTGTAAAGCGACCATTGCTTATGACGGTAGATATACCGACATCTTCGCCAACGTCTACGATATCGATGAGAATCTGTCAAACACCATCTTTGTGGGCATCGTGGTAGGGATATTCATCAGTGCTCCCTTGATTCCACTGGCGTACTTCCGGACTGCCAGGCAGTTGGAGCGCGATGGCGACGACGGATCTGGTGCCAGACTCGACCGCGAGTCCCGGCTGATCTTCGCTATGATCGGCGCGCCATTTCTCCCAATCGCGTTGTTCTGGATGGGCTGGACAGATTTTGTGAGTTCGCTCGGTTGATTCAAAGACAAGCAACTAATTCGATGTGTCATTAGGCGTGGATATCCATCTGGTCGCCTATCGCCGCTTCTGCATTGATTGGCTTCAGTATCATCTGCATTTTCATGTCGGCGAATCTGTACATCATAGACTCGTATGAGATGTACGCGGCATCGGCTTTGACATTCAACGCCCTGATTCGATATTTTGCCGCAGGGGGTTTCACGGTGGTTGGCATACCGCTGTATTCGAATTTGGGAACACACTACACGCTGACTCTGCTTGGTGTTCTCAGTAGCTTGGTCGTTCCTATACCGTATGCTTTGTATAAATGGGGTCCGGCGATTAGAGCGCGGAGCAATTGGGCATTCTCAGCGAATTGAACGAGACTTTTTGCAGGATGATAATAGACTCAACGTGGACCTAGACGATAGAGGGGCCATACGGATCAGACTAGAATAATTTCAATTTTCGATACAATGTTATGGCCATTTGATCACATGTATTATCAATCGGTTTCACTGGATGTTGTCAGCAAGCGTACGAAAAGGTGCAGGTCCTATCTAAATTGTATGTGTCAAAAACGTGTCGGTACATAGATGAATGGCTTGAAGGAAGCTTATTTCTTTGAGCTGTGCGTCTCGATCAATCTCGTATACCGTTTTCAAGCGTCTAGGGCTCGGTATATGGCCTGTATATACTTGGAGGTGTTCCTATTCCCACCGATTCCCCCCATCTTGTTCATAACGTACGTAATTGTAAGCTTCCTTGTGAGATCCATGATGATGATGGATCCTCCCCAACCGCCCCAGAAGCAGATCTTGCCCTTTGGAGTGCTTTTGTCGAGGCTCGACTCGATCTCAGGTCCTTCCCCTCTCAATCCAAAGCCAATTCCGAAGCGCACAGGCACGGGAACAACGTGGTCGCGTCCTTTATGCTGTTCCTTGAATATGAGCTCGACTGTTTCTGGCTTCAAGATCTGCACATCCTTCACAGTGCCGCCCATGGAGATAGGGGACATGATTCGGTTCATCCCGCGAGCGTTGGAGTGCCCATTGGATGCGCCCACCTCGGCCAATTTGAACGTGGCAGTGTTCGCAAAGTCGGCCATCTTTGCGTCAGACTTGGGGTTCATCAGCGTCTTTTCTGTTATTGACCCTGGCTCTATATGGGGTGCGGTGAAGTCTGCGCCTGGGTATATTCGCGACACTCTAGGCCAGTCCTTTTCGAGTGCGCCGATTTGGAAATCAGCATCCAGCGGGCGTGCAAGATCTTCGGCGACAATTTGCTTCAGGGTCTTTTTACCTCCCGTTGCTTTGCGTATGACCATGCTCAGAAGGTGACCGAACGTGACTGAATGATAACCAGTTCCGGTTCCGGGCTCCCACCAAGGAGCCTGCTCAGCAAGCATGTTGGCCGACATTTCGAGATCACAGATCTGCTCTGCAGTGATTGGCCTTTCCCAACCGGATACCCCAGATGCGTGTGAAAGAACATGTCGGACGAGAATGTCCTGCTTGCCACTAGCGGCAAACTCAGGCCAGTATTTTGACACTCTGTCTTCGACGTCTAGAATGCCCTGGTCGACAAGTTTGAGTACAGCTAGGCTCGTCACACATTTGGAGCTCGACCAAACATTCACGATGGTGTCTTGATTCCACGTATGGGTTCGCTCCTGGTCGACGAACCCTCCCCAGATATCCACAACCTCTTCTCCGTTCAGGTTCACAGCTATGGAGGCACCGAGCTCATCCCCTGAAGCAATGGCTTGTTCAAGGAGCAGGCGGACCTCCTCGAATCTACCATCGCAAGTGCCGTTGACGAGTGACATCGTGTTGTTTTTGGGGCGATACAATTTAATTTCGCATTGCATACAGATTTATACTTGATTCCATGTTGTTAAAGGTGAAGATCGATTCTTTGAATGATGCGTAGCTACCTTATCTACTCGAGAATGAGCTCAGTGCGGAGTCGCTCGGACGCGGGGGTCAGATGGTGAAGCTTCATTCCAAATCCTCATTACGTACGGTTTACCAGCAAGTGAAATAAGCCAAAGGCTACATAGTCTACAAGGCATTCGTTATCAACCCAAAGCGAGGGCGCTCTCATGTTTGATACTCCCCATGTCACAAAACTAGAGGCAAGCATGCAGTACGCTCTCACATTGCTACGAATGGACACACAGCAATACGACCAAGCACAGACTATCATCGTGGGCCCGTTTGAACACGTGTGAAAGAAACATCAAGTTCTTGCAATACGTTCCGCCATTTGGGATTGGACATGATTGGAAATGAGATTGCATCTCGAGGTGCAAGTCTTGGAGCTGGCGCCTGTATTGCCAGTGACAAGTTCATAAAGCGTCTACATCTGGGACTTTTGTATGTCGCTGACACATCATCTAAGATCTCGGAATGCCGAGTGTAGAGTAGGATACCTAGGTAGCGAACGAACATAAAGGAACAGAAGTTGTATCATGGGATTGCTGAGTAACAGGTCCGACCTCTGCACGAGCAGCTGAGTCTCACGATACTGCGTTCCGACACGTGCGCCAGAAGTGCAGTATCTCCGGAGTCATTCAGTTTACCGTATAGACATCGAGAACAACAGGAACAAACATGCAGACGTGTGATCGAATAGTAGTACACGTTCATCATCTAACTATCTAAGGACTTTGCAAAGACGCAATCCGGGATACGGATACGACAATATGCACCCGTTCTATGCGTCGTTGCATCTAGCCGCATTTTATCCACGTCTAATCAACCGGTCGCAGGCCAGGATTCCTTTTCAAAACACAAAAAGAACCCCTCCTCGCTTTTTCTCCAGATAGCACGTAAAACGCCCTGCATATGCCATAGTCTCATATAACATTCCCACGGACCTTGATCCCTATCCCTTGACCTTGAAGATGGCCTCGGCAAGACGTCCGACGTTGTCGCTCGTGATACCAGCGACGCTGATACGGCCGTCCTTGGTGGCGTAGACGCTGTGCTCCTTGGCCAGCTTCTCCATCGAGGCGGCGTCGAGACCGGTGTAGGCGAACATGCCGATCTGCGAGGTGATGTGGCTCCAGTCGTGGGAGCTGCCGAGCTTCTCGAGGTTGCCCTTCAGCAGAGCACGCATGCTGATGATGCGGTCCGCCATCTCCTTGACCTCGCCGAGCCACTGCTGGTAGAGGGCGGTTGTGTTCAGGATCTCGGACGCGATGCGGGCACCGTGGACGGGAGGGTTCGAGTACAGAGGTCGGACGAGGATCTTGATCTGGGAGTCGATGCGCTTCTTCTCCTCGGCTGAGGCGGCAACGATGGAGAAAGCACCTACACGCTCACCATAGAGGCCCTGTTTTCAATCAGTAAGTACCAATTGATAAAGCAACCAAGTTTCGAACACGTACCATGTTCTTGGCGAAGCTCTGGGCCAGGCAGACGTTATGGCCCTGCTCGACAAAATAGCGGAGGGCAAAGGCGTCCTTGTCGGTATCACCGCTGGCGAAACCCTGGTAGGCCATGTCGAAGAAGGCATAGTGACCTTGATCCTTGACGGCCTGGCTGATCTCCTTCCACTGCTCCTCGGTCGGGTCGACACCGGTGGGATTGTGGGCGCAGGCGTGGAAGAGGAACATGCTGCCCTTGGGAGCAGCGTTGATGTCGGCCAGCATTCCGTCGAAGTCGAGTCCGATGGTGTTCTTGTCGTAGTAGCGGTACTGCTGTACCTTGAGGCCGGCATCGTTGAAGACAGCCTTGTGGTTGGCCCACGAGGGGTTGGGGATGTAGATGGTCTTGTCGCCGGGGTAGAAGCGCTCGAGGAAGGCGGCGCCGATGCGCAGGGCGCCCGTGCCGGAGATGGACTGGGTGATGACGAGGCGGTCGAGGGCGGACGAGCCCTTGCCGTAAGCGAGCGTGGCGGCAGCCTTGGTGAACTCGGGCACGCCAGTGATGCCGGCGTACTCCTTGTTCAGCTTGGCCGACACGACATTGTTCTCGGCAGTGCGGACGGAGGGGAGGACGTAAGGCTTGCCCTTGTCGTCACGGTATGCGCCGACGCCTATGGACTCAGTGTTAGGATCGGACTATGGCTAGATCAATGCTCTTTGAAGCCGGTCCGGCGGGACCTCGACAATCTTAGTGGCAGGACAGCATTGAACATACCAAGGTTGATCTTCTTCTCGAAAGAGTCGGCCTTGAAAGCTTCGGTGATGCCAAGAATGGCCTGAGATCAGAGGAGCACATGTCGCGTTAGCCAATTGAATTTGGCCCATGCTGCCAAGACGTCACAACTCACATCCTACAGTCCATGTTAGCATTGGCGGTCCACGATGGACGGGAACGTGCGAGCAACGACGTACAGGAGGGCCTTGAGCGACGTTGGCCCAGGTAGAACCAGCTCTGGCAGCTTGAAGGCCGACTCGGCGAGTGGCAGCCTGGCGAGAGACGACGCGCAAAGCAGGAAGCATCGTGAACGGATTATCGGCCTAGTATCGGATGAGTGGTGAGTGGAAAGGTCGAAATGAAACTAGTGAAACTAGGTAAAGTAGAGAGGCGCGCGCGCGAGGGGAAGGAGAGATGAGAATCGGGCGACGAGATAGGAAAGAAAAAGGAGCTGTGAGGTGACGAGGCGATCAGGCGAGGAAGGGAGCTGATCTCGGATGAGAGGAAATGGGATGGCACGGTGTTGGCGCTGCTGCAGCAGGTACTTCCGTACGAGGCTCCCAATTGGGATCATAGGTAGGCACCGTACTCGGTTGCATGGATTGGCAGATTCATGGGCAAGGGTAGCAACAAAATTATACCTACTGCAGGTGTCTTACAACTCTTTCAGAGAAATTGCAGAATTGTTGTTGTGAAAGATGGGCTGAAGTCAATTCCAAGTTTGTGCACTGGCGACCATATCAACAGGAACGCTGGAGGTACAACAAGCGAACGCCTTCGAATGACGCTTCTTCGCTTCACTGCTTTTCACTCCGCCCTTTTCGGAATTATGCGGCCGATACGGATTATGCGCTGACAGGTTCCCGAGTTGTCCAGGCTGACTCCGACCATCCCTGCCGTTCGACCGTGAATAATGCAAAGCTTGGCTCTACCGTCGCTGAAGCCTGACGACCTCAGCCGCTGTTGGCTGGAGGCCGAAGAGGTCCATGTCGGTGCTTCGGTTTATGCATCTATCCATCACACATACTATAGCGGTGCCCCAATCAGACAGTTCAATCGCGACGGGAGGATTACGTTTCTTCAGCTAGTCATGATGCCTCTTCGCTGAACATACTCTCTGTAGAAACATACAGGATCCTACCACATTTATGTGGGCGTTATACAAGTATGGAGAGCTGTTCATCAGCTGCTCAAACTTGACGCTTGGATGCAAATCTCCTGTTGTTGAATACCTGGTTTGAACGAAATAAAAGATGTGTCTTGAGACTTGCGCCTAAACTCCTCCGCTCCTATTCTCAGAGCAAACCAGACCTGCCTGCCAATGCGTTGGGCGCCCACCAGTACCATCCTGCAGATAGGGTATCATATCATCATATGGGAGCAGACACAAAATCAGAACGATCATCTGCCAAGCCTTAGAAGATTCTTCACGCGCGAGCTGGGACGTGAATGGCTCCCCGTTGATGGTGATCTTGCGTGGGAGTGCGGCATCAATGCATTATGAGACCGGGGCTGGCTTGCAGTTGACGTCGGTTGTGAAACGCCTTGATCTGGCCGCGAAGCTGATGAGTTTGGCGTTAGGGCCACCGATGGCGAGACGGCACTGGGTGAGGGATCACCGTCGTCGCCGTCGTCTCCATCCTGAATGCTCCCGGTGATTAGCTGATAAGGTTGGTTGTGATTCCAAGGTTTTGTGTCGATCACGTCTCTGTGATACGCGTCAATTGCATTGCAGGCGGCCACGGATCGATGGAATGACTTACTCGACTTTGTACAGGTCCTTCATGTTGTTGTCTAGCCTATCCAATCGATTCAGCGCCTGCATGTCGTCTCCAAACGACACAAATTGGATGCTACACCATCTTGATTCCATTCTGTTATGCTTGTCCTTGAGTGTCTGCAGGAACTCTGCAATGGTGCGTTCCACGTCGTCGTGGTCTTGTCCGTACCAAAGCCCGTCCGTTAGTATGATGAGTGTCATCCTCTTCGTATAGTTGTATGGGTGAAGGTACTTGTCGAAAATCGTCTCGAGCTTGTGCTTCATATTGGTTTGATCATTCGGACTGTACGCCTTACGGACTTCGTCCATCGAGTGCCCGAATTCCCTGGGAATCCTTCTTTGGATCCCTTCCTTTTTATGCGCACCGATAGTGAACTCGAGATCGACACCATCTTTGTCGAGTCCAGTGACCAGCATCCCCAACGTCTCCAGTACTGTCCTCACAGGCTTCCAATGGCACTGGATCATTGACGCGCTGTTGTCGACGACGAATTTCTTGATATTCAATTAGTTGACCTGTGGTACTGCAAGAAGTAATTCACACTCACAATATCGCGATCAATCACAAACTTCTCCAAGTGTTTATCCTTCTTCCGTCTGGTCCATTTGGAAGCACTCTTTGTCAACTGTTCATGCAGTATTTCGATTGCCGACTTGGCGGTCTGGCTCTGATCTGGCTGTGCCTGCACTGGCAGCACTGCTTGTTGTGCCGGATCTTTGAGACTCGCTGCTGGCAGTTCATGTATCGATTCGGGCTGCAGAAAGGTTGTATCAAGCGGAGGCGGGTGCCTTATTGGTTGTTGGGTTTGATGAATGGGTGCATTGCTGGTACTCGGATCTGGCATTGCACTGATCTCGATCCTGGGTAAGGTTTCAAGTACCTCGGACGTCTCCGCCAACTGCGAGTTTATGGCTTCTTGTCGCGAGGCAACTTTGGCTCTCACATTCTTCTTCAGCACTTCGGATTTTCTGACTTTGATGCTCCGAGGCGTAAGGTGCGTCGAATGTGGCTGTTCGGCCACCGTTGTTGGCTTCTCCGGTGCTGCTTCATCGAGACGCAAGAGTGTTTCTAATAATTCGGAATCTAGTGTACTCAATGGGGCTATCTGCGCGGTGAGAGCACGTTGGTAGTCATCATCTGCAAGGATGAAAGCGTTCTCAAGCCTTGTACACACTTCTTGGATCGTCATCCGCTTTTCAACGTCGCCGACGAGCATATGGTCCTCAACGACGTCGAGAATTCGCCCAGTCAAAGTGTCAGACCTACGCAAGGAATTGCGGAGCAGGGTATGCCAATTAAGCACAGCGTCAAGAACATTGACGCCATCATGGAAAGCATCATCTGTTCTGGGACTGGAGATGCTCCGACGTTCTGTGCGGTTTCTAAGGTTTTCTATGGCCTTTTTGCGGACTTCGGGATAGTGATCGTAATGTTGTTGTCCAAGTACGACCCAGCTTGCAACAGCGGAAAAGACACAGCCCAGTGACCACGTGTCTATCTTCTGGGTGTATTGCCCTGATCCATCAGATCTATCGATCTCCGGAGATCCTAGGAAATATCAGCATCTTTTAATGCATGGATTAAAGAGCCTACATGCCGTAGCTTCGTGTTAGTCCGAGGAGATTAGTTAGATTGCCTGTCTCACTAGCACGCTGAAACTTGGTGAAGCCGAAGTCTGCAAGCTTGAATTCTCCTTTGACATGAAGAATGTTATCTGGTTTGACATCGCCGTGCCAACTGGACTCCTATTTAGTGAGTGAACTTCGTATAGATAAATCGAGCTGGACTAACCCTGCGTACACCTTTCCGTCGATCTTCAAAGTGTGAAGTCGCTCAAGGGTCTTCGCAACTTGTATGAATGACTCCCAAAAAGTTCTGACTTCTTTGTATATCAGAGGAGGGAATTTGTTGGCAAGATACTCGTCCAAGTCTTCTTCCCCGTACTCAAGCAAAAGGTTGTGTGTCAAGGATTCTGAGTGCTCGTGGTACTCATCAAGAAGCCCTACAAACTTGATGACGCCGGCTTCGTTTCTGAGGGCTCGAAATGCGCTTTCTTCGAGTTCGAATGCACTCTGTTCGTTCGGTCGGTAGGATTTTACAGCGAGATCGTAGACCTAGCCCACGTTCAGGATATTAGTGACTGCTGCAGGGTTTGGCGAAGCGCAGGCGGACCTTTCCAAAGGGATGCAGCTCGTAGCTGAATCCTTTCAAGACGCGACGGAGGTTCTCGGGCACGAGGTCTTCTTGAATAAGACAATGATGCACGTTTGCTGTGCCACCTTTGGAGTTGATCGGGGTACGAGAACAGAACGGCAGAATGATCTCTCTATGCGGCAAACTCTCATTTATCCCCATGAAAATTTCTTGCGGGCAGTAGGCAAATCGGGCCGCCTTGAACTTCTTTATAAGCTTGTGCCGTGCTTCATTAGTTTCGAAGGGATAGGTTTCGGCCAAGTACTGCTCTGCTCGTTTGAAGTCTCTATCAGCCAGTCTGGCAATATACTTGTCTTGGAAACATTTGATCAAAGCACGGATGGCGCGCCCTTCATCAACTGCTGGGTCCAGAAGAACAGCAAATACAATGATCGATTGGCTGATGTGAGACACCTGGATTGATGGCCCCTCTGCGTCATCTAGGACAGCATCGAGGAGGGCTGAGAGATTCGACCGTCCGTTCGATTCTTGTCGCATCCACCAGAGGATATCTTCTTGTTTGTAGAACAATTTCCCTTCCCAATTTTGCCGCTTTTTATCGATCATGTAGCGTCGGAACTCTGCGAGAATGAGGGGCGGGGATGGTGGCATTGTGGAATTGAGGCAAGAGACCGTTTCGCATAACAGGTCTGGCAACTCGGCAACGACAGAGACGAGTGAAATCTGCACTTTTCAGCTACTCGTCCACTGAATCAACATCTAGTGAGGCTGGCTGCAACATGGCGAGAACAGGAGTCGATTGAGGAGAAGTTTGTAAGCAATAGCCTTACGAGACTGCTCGTTATGAGGACAGCATACAAGTTCTTCGTCCTGGCTTGTGGCCGTTTAATTTGAGCCTCGCTTTGGAGCCCACCCCGCATGCACCGGCTCGTCAGGTTGACAGGCAATGGGCGATTCCACGCAGCCGAGTACTTCCACTTTTCGGATCGAGGCTTCATCGGCCGCCATCGAGACCGTGTTTCCTAGGGCGCTCAGTGATGGCTTGGCGAAACAGCTGAGTGGGATGTGACTCTACCCATGCTCGTGATGCAAGCCATTCATACGCGGTAGTTGCACTTACGACTGTTGCATCTGAGTAGATGACAGGTACTTGAGACTACCCTGTGCTTTTGGGATCCCGTGAAACAGACGCACAGAGGGTTAAGTTAACGGTGATGGAATCATGGAATAGTATTTTGAACCATTTGGGCTGCATACTCGAATTTCTAACTGATGGCAGCACAAATTAGCCCACCACGCCGTGATACACGAGCCGCAGGACGGGTGTGCAATGAACTTCCACAGTACTCAGCTCAAACGGAGTACATGCATCCGCAAGGCAAACGGTTCGCGACACATGCTGCCTCGTCCGTCACCTAGCTTGCCTGGCCGATGTCGAGTGAGGCAGCCAGCTCCTCGGTCGTGGACTGGTGATGTACAATAATGAGCTGGGGGCCTCGAAATGCCCGAATTATGCCTTTCTCTCTACTTGCCACGGCGCTGAGCCAACAGTACGCCTCCAGTGAAACTCGGCCGTCGCTTAGGCTCACAAAGGCGACTCAATGTCCAGCACGTATCTACACTTGCATCTCGGTCAAGGCTCGTCGCTTCACAATGCCGGAGCCCGAGCAAACAGTTCCTCGGCGTCGAACCACAATGGGGTCTCAGCGAAGCAACAAGTCCTGGGTATCATCTCGAAGGCGAAACACCAGCAATGTCGACACAGATTTGCAACATGGCGAGCACTTTTTAGAGACGTACAGTAGCTATCGGTTGCCATGGGAGACTGTCAGGAGCATTTTGGAAGAGCTGTTCCCTAATTATCCTTTTCCCGAAAAGGGTCGAGAAGTACGTTTGTCCCCAAGTAAACCTTTGCCACTACGGTCGCGGAACTGAAGAAATATGTATCTCTGTGTAGGAGGCTGACAATTGGGTTTTCCATGTACCTCGGCGCCTTAGCAGTGTAAGTGACATCTATCCAATACCATCGCAGGAACCGGCAGTATCATTTACATGCCTCGCAGGATGACAGGACTCACATCGCAAGGAGGAGGTATGAGGCTATAGAGCCGCAACCGGTGGGAAATGCACAAAGGGAGCCAAGCCCGGGATAAGGAGATGCTTGAAGGGCTGAGCTCATGATAGGGGGTGACATTGGGGGCTGAAGCTCTAACCGCAGCATGAACGAGTTACAGAGCTATATCCTACTCCTTAGGGAGCCTAACATGTGTTTTGCAAATCTCGAATGAGCCACACGCAATGACATCTCGATTGACGATGTCTGCATTTTCTAGGTACTGGTGACACGTTTTGTAGGACTACTAGCTGCGGGGGGCGAATTCTCGATTGATTTCATCCTATAAAGTACTTTATGCAACCAATGGCGAATAGCCTCTATTCACCAATCCGAAGTGGCTGGAAATTGCTTGTTATGTTGCGCTGGGCTGACCTGTTTCGGGGGTGTCGTGTATCGCTGAATTTATTGGATGTATGATTGACCAGGGGTTTTTCATTTGGCCACGCGACACTGCCGTGTGGGCGCACCCTGTCTGCGCCTATGGCTGACATATGGCAGAATCAGAGAGGCCTACGAGGTTGCGAGTGTAACTCCAGGCATATCTGAGCGAGGCGAAGTTCGAGAAAAATCAGCCATAAAGTGCTAATGATCCTAAGCATCAACAGGAGGAGAACATCAAGCATCACCCACTGTTCCTCATTGACTTCGATCATCAGTCTTACTAGCCAAGTTGATCATGACATCCTATTTCACGCTATCCGACGACTTTCAGAGCTCGTACCTTCAAAGGTCATCGTACCCTCGCAATCTACTCGGCAAGAACATTGGCAGTTATCCAAGCGACTTGGACATCTACAGACATAAGATTGACGCTGCGGCGCCCGGTTTGTTCGAACCAAGAACCAATTGCTATGAAGTGAGGTTTAGAGATTTGCATTTTGATGATGGGCGGGGTGGCTGTAAGTGCCCTCCTGTAAGCTCGTGTTGGGTTCGTATTGACCCTATCAATTCTAGCATTGAGAAAGGAATACGTCACAAATCTACAGACACTCGGATCCCATCTAGGAACAAGAGTAGTCCAGGATCCAAGTGACCCTCAGCGCAGAGTAGTCGCAGGCAGATACAAAGACCCAAAATGCCGCTTCATGTTAGTTCTTGCTTTCTTACCGCTTCGGCCTCTGCGAGACGATCTGCGAGGCTCGGAGCTATTACTGACCGCAAAGTAGCTACATCTACGGCACAGACTCGAGGGCGCCGTTGAAGACTTCGAAAGAAATGCTCCTCGAAATTTTAACGTTTCACCAAGTAATGCCCGAGTACTTTGACTTCATGTCAGTCTTTGGCCTTCAAGAAACGCCAGTAGACTTCGCTTTTGGATCCTTTAGGGCGCAGTGCGTCCTCGGTTCCTCGTCGAGAAGCGCAACAAGTGCCCCTAGCCAAGATGCTCTTGGTCGATCTGGCAAATACTACCAATTGTGCTATAATCTGAAATGCGCCAATCGAGTTGCAGGAGACGGTGCAACTCCGTATTCGATCCGGCAAGCAGCGTTCTACCATCGTTTTGACGTCCAACGAGGCAACAGTCTGTGGATTGTCACCAAAGGAGGTCTGGACATTCATACGAAATTCAAAGAGTTGACCGGTGACGATGCCAAGCCTGAGGACAAGTCTTTCGCGAGTGTAGAAGAATGCTTTCGGTCGAGTCTGTCAGCACATTTGCTGTTCTGTCGTTGGGCGACCGAGGATTGGCATGGATATGTCAAAACAGTGGAAACGGCCATTGATCGATATGTACGTCTCCGATCTGTCTGATTGCCATTGCGAATCTTTGCCCTTGAGAGCTTATTATTACGACACAGACCAAACTAGCAGTCATCGGTCCCCGAGATCACAGTACTTCCCGCGAGTATTTCGAAGCGGAGAACGTGCGGAAACTGCAAGTGTGGCACGAAGAGGTCAGCGACATCATCACGGTTCTGGAGTCAAACGTCGACGTGATGAGTGCTCTCATGAGTTTCTACCAAGATATACAATCGGACAAGCGCGTACCTCCAGGTCAAGAGTGCGGTGACGATATTCATGACTTCGTGCGCGAATTGAACCATATCATTATCAATAAACGAATGCAGATCAGCAGGACGAAGAAGCTGCTTCAGAGGACGATGGAACGATCAGAGCTGGTAAGTGGCCCAACAAGCTTGATTCATTTGTGATATTGAGCACATATTCAACTTATCCTAGGTCAAACAACATATTGCCACGCAAACCTCCGAGAGACTCGAGAGATTGAATCATAACCTCGAAAAAGAAGCAATCCTAGTGCGCATCATAACCATCGTCACTTTAATCTACTTACCAGCAACATTTGTATCCGTATGTCCACCTCACCAGGATCTCGAGCGTGCTCAGCTGCCTGACACTAAACAACGCTCTCTAGACATTCTTCAGCACAGATGTCATCAAATACCAAAACACGAAAAGCCAAGGAGGCAACTTCTCCCGGCTCGCCCTGATCCGCTGGCTTCAAATCACATTACCCCTGACGTTCTTAACGCTCCTAGTAGCGTATTTCTTGCGGCGATGGGCGGAGAGACGCGCCGAAAGCAGAGGCCTACTGGTACCGAAGGAGCAACGACAATGGGCGCCCGTGATGCTCAATAAGATGTCAACTTTCAGCAGCAGAACGAGCACCTTGCTGCCCTGGGCCGAGAAACATGTAGGCCACAGCCAATACCCTTAAACGGCCCGACTTCTGAGCCCGTCTTTCTTACGCTTATTCTTCTCCACTCTGTACTTTGGCAACCGCCTCGTGGCAAATTTATATGAAATCTCAGATGCGTTTTCCTCGGAGGTCACTCGTTCAAACTTACTATTTCGCAGCCTTGGGTAGCATTCAATGTCGAAGGAACGAAGTATGACAAACTTGAAGCTAGTTCCTTAGATTTGAGAATGCTCGGCTTAGTCTATCAGCATATAGGAGGTTGTAGTATACATCCAAGATCATCTGTCAAGGCCACTATTTGCAGCGAAATTTGAATGTAGTGAAGTTCTATGAAGAGGCATTACCTACTACGTTCGATGTCACTAGATTCCGTAAATCACGCGGACCCGCGCCGAGGACGAGAATTAAAGTCTATGAGCCTGATTCGCCCTCTTGAACCGAGTGCTAGAGGTTGACGTGGATTGATAAATATCGCACATTTTGACTACCTAGGTGCGCAGCTGCTCTCATGCTTGGGTTCGAATTAGCAGCTAATTGCTAGCCCAATTTTCTCACAAATTGTACCATGAGCTCCAAGTCTATTGTCATGTCAATCCTAACCCGATTCGCTAGCACTAGTTCTGATACGCTCACTGACCACTTTGGATACAACAGGCTTTGATTCATTATTATATCGCCATCAACCGTGGCTTTGTGCGTTTTACCGCAACCGTCGCAGATCGCTCTGGATTTCACCAAGCCTAGTCTCCATCTCCCTCCAGACTCGGGCCATCTCTCGCATAGTGCGCTCCTTCTGGTGATCGGCCGTCAGCGTCTTCCTCCTCTCTTTCCGCTGCTCTCCATCGGCTTTATCCCCTGTGACGACAACGCCGTAGTCGGCGAGCTCGGCCTCCCTGACCCGCGCCTTATCCTCGAGACGCTGGCCGGCGTCGCGTAGATGTCTCCTGTAGTTCGCCAATGCGGCCTGAGCTTGAGGTGGATAGAGGAGATGGCGGGTGTCGTGGAGCAGGGCTTCTGCTGCGAGAGCCCAGGTCTGTGCAGCGGACTGGGCGTCGGCGGCGCGGAGACAAGCCGACGTCGCTGCGGGGCCGTGTTTGGACTCGAGGATGTTTACTAACGAGGACAAGGCATCGGTGTGCTGGTCGAGATAGGCAGTGAACGAGGCGGTGGCTGCTAGGCGGGCGCGAGAGAGCTGTAATCTGGTGTCGGCGAGTGAAGTAACGAGATCGCTCGCAAGGGAGGGCAAGGAGGGGATTGCGCGGTGGATGAAGGATGCATTCGTGGTCGGGCTGAGCACGCGGGCCAGCATGGTCGCCTGGGCATTGAGCCTCGCTGAAACGACATCGAGCAGAGATGGGAACAGGGTTTGTATGTTGGCAAAAGGCGGGCTAGATAAGAGGCTGTGGGCGGCCGAGGGCGTCAGAGCGTCGACGTTGGTGAGAAAGGGCGGGATAAGGAGTAGTAGATGAACCAGGTCCGGTGGCAAAGAGGGTGTCGCGGGTGAGGGCTGTGCATAGCGTGATGGTGGCGGCTGTCGAGCTTGAGTATTAGACTTAGATCGTCCATGCTGTGGTTTTCGTAGCTGCTGCTGCTGTTTCTGGGACTCTTGCGTCGACTTGGACGAGTGTTCAGGGGGTATGGCGGTTTGGATTGCAGTATGGAGAAGTTGTACCCTAGCGGCTCTCAGACGATGAGCTTGCAGATGCTGTTGGATATAATCAGCAAAGCAGTTCGAATATAATCAGAGACACCGGACTTGAGAGTGAGAGGATGAGAGGGAAACAGGATACACAGGTACCTGGCGAACGTCGTCACGCTGTTTGGCTGTGGGATCATGCTTTGTAGAGGCGTCGTGGTTCAGGATGTCGGTGGTGACGGAGCTGTAGAGCTTCTGGAATTGGGGATTGTTCTTCAAGACGGCGCTGTCTATGGGAGGCAGCATGTCGATGGATCTGCGAGGGTGAGAGGGTGTGAGAAATGAAGATTTCGAAATTCTCCTTGGGGATTTGCCGCTTCACGGCACTTTGCTGCATGATGCTGTGGAAATAGCGGACGAAGTTGCGAAAGTCAACACTGAACGCCCGACAACCTAGAAGTTCCCCACCAACTGTCGCGAACGAGGAGCGCTGTCACCTGACTGTCGGATGGAAGGTTCCATTGTGACCTGACCAGCAACATATCAGGTCTCCTGAATGAGCCCTCATTCATTCGAACTTGAGCCACGAATAGGGCTCAAGAATTGCTGGATTCAAATCGATTGATTATTCGCGTTACAATCAGAGAATAAGCTACATGCTGTGTAAGAGAATCATTGTAACGTCCAGCCACTGTTACAGCGACTTCTATGCGGTATCAATTGATGCACTGTCGGGCAGTGCGCCAAGGTTGTTACCCGCACTTGATGCATATGCCACATTTGTTGCATGTTGGACCTTCGGAAATCTTCAATTCCATCGGCGACAAATAAACCATCACCAGTGACAATTCGCAGCTCTGACTACGCGACGGCTACTCTCGACAAATCACGCCAACGATACCGGTGATTTGGAGCGTCATACATGAACTGATCGTGCCTACCAATCGACTGCTGTCGGCACCGATGCAGCTCTCCCGGCTGTCATAACTCGCCAACCTCATCACGACAATCTGCAGACTCAACGACGCCGGCATGACACCACAACTCACCACAGCACCATTACGGTGTCTGCACACACAGATCCCCTCCGCCACTCGCTGCCTCAGCATCACCGCTTCCCAATTCCGCCAGACACCCTCCCATCTTACCGTGCCGAAAGACCAGCTGCCCGACTATCCCTACGGCCGCTTCCACGCCTACAAACAGGCCAACGAAGGACTCTTCGGCGGCGCCAAGATCCGCTTCGGCAACACCGTAGCCAAGAAATACAAGAACAAATCCCGCACCACCTGGCTGCCCAACAAGCACCGGAAACGACTCTGGTCGCCCGCTCTCGGCGCCTTCATCCGCACCCGCATGACCGCCCACGTCCTCCACACCATCGACCGGCTCGGCGGTATCGACGAATACCTGCTCGGCTCCAAGTCGCGCCGCATCAGGGAATTGGGTCCAGCGGGCTGGGCACTGAGATGGAAGATCATGCAGACGCCCGCCGTGCAGGCCCGCTTCGCCGCTGAGCGCGCCGCTCTCGGCTTACCGCCCAAGGAAGATACCACTACGCCTACCGAACTGGAACTGCCCGAGGAGTTGGCTGCTGATGGTTTGACGTCTGAGGGCGTGCTAAACGCCGTCGACGGCATGATACAGCGTGATGAAGAGTTTGATCTGGGTCAGCCCGGTACGGAACAAGAAGCCATCGCGGTTGCCCCCGAGGAGACCTCTTTCATGGCCGAGGAGCCCGCGCCTAAGCCTAAGAATATCAAGGTCAAGCGGAGCTGGAAGACGGAGTAGGGTGGATGTGTGTGCAAGAGAAGACTAACGGATCAGGGGAATCCTCCCCAGCCGTGCGTGGTATCGGCTGGAATACGTGGTGGAATCAAGTCAGATTATTGCACAATAGTCAGCTGGAGCTCAAGAACGACGCGGGGATATGCGAGAGCAAGCAGCGACGAGTCGTCAATGTGTACTATACCACTTGGAATCAATTGTATAATCTGTGTATCTGAACCTTGGACACGGTCCAGAGCTGTACGCATTTACATGTAGATAATACTGAAACGCTGATATGGCATGATATTTATCTTTGGTCTATCTGCTCAATACGTTGCAGTTGTGTTGCATAGATGAGCGCCTATATCCTGTTCCTTAGATATCTGAGCCGTCATACATCGACCCGTCTATCTCCGTAATAATATCTTACTTTTTTCGTCAATGAACCCCAGTTACGCCTTTGGCCATGTGCAACATGCAAACCCATATGACTGTCTATCGAATGATATATGCCGGCGTGCAGCTCATCCATATGGCAAACCCGCGATATTCTGCAAACGCCTCAGAAGCGCAAATCCCAGCCAATCTGAGGCCCGAGCTTCGGCAGCTCCTCGGCCACGCTCTGCACGTCCTTGTCGCCGCGGCCACTGAGACAGATGACCAAGTCCTCGTCCTTCTTCATCGTCTTGGCCAGCTCGACCGCACCGTGGATCGCGTGCGCGGACTCGAGCGCCGGGATGATGCCTTCGAGCTGGCTGATGAGCCGGAAGCCCTCAAAGGCCTCTGCGTCGCTCGCCGCTACGAACTTGGCACGGTCGTTGTCCTTCCACTGCGAGAGCTCGGGTCCTACGCCCGGATAGTCAAGTCCGGCCGACACCGAGTGTGTGTCGTTGATCTGGCCGTGCTGGTTCTGCAGGACGTAGGTCCGGACGCCGTGCAGAACACCTTTGGTACCTCCGGTCAGCGTGGCAGAGTGACGGTCGGTGTGGATGCCATCACCGCCAGCTTCGACACCCAAAAGTTTCACGGTCGGGTCGTTGGAGAAGGGGTAGAACATGCCCACGGCGTTGCTGCCACCACCGACACAGGCCACGACGGCATCTGGAAGCTTGCCGCGCTTCTCCTGCATCTGTGCCTTTGTCTCGTTGCCGATGACGGACTGGAACGTGCGCACAATGGTGGGGAAAGGATGAGGGCCGATGGCAGATCCAATGATGTAATGCGTGTCTTCCAGACGTACGACCCACGATCTCATAGCCTCGTTGACGGCATCCCGAAGTGTCTTGCTTCCCGCTTCGACGGCAATCACCTTGGCGCCCAGCAATCTCATTCTGAATACATTGAGTGCTTGTCGTCTGACATCTTCCTATGGAGACTGTGAGCTTCGAATGTAGCAGACAAGGAACAGAAGGCGGAGGACAAAAGACAGGATTTGGAACAAGACTTACAGCACCCATAAACACGGTACATTCCATACCAAACTTGGCGCAGACCGTCGCGGTAGCTACACCGTGCTGGCCGGCACCCGTCTCGGCGATGATCTTGGTCTTGCCCAGTCTCTTGGCGAGCAGGAGCTGACCCAGTGCGTTGTTGATCTTGTGGGAGCCCGTGTGGTTCAGATCCTCCCTCTTCAGCCAGATGTTGGCGCCCCCAGCATGCTCCGTCAGTCTCTCGGCCAAATGCAGCTGGCCCGGTCTTCCCATCCAGGGATAGTAGGACCTGTACTCCTCCCAGAACTTGGGATCTTCTTTGATCGCATTGAAACCGTTCTCCAACTCGTGCAAGCAGTCCATGAGAGCCTCGGGAACGTATGCACCACCAAATTCGCCAAACCGATCGGGAATCTTGCCGTGGAGAGCGGCAAGCTGGGCTACCAAGGCAGCGTCCTCCTCTTCAGTAATGGTTCCACTGACGGTGACGTTGTCCCCGTCGGGCTCCTGGGCTGCGGAGATAGCTTCTATGACACCCACTTCGCGTGTGGTCTGTACATCTCCCGACCGGCCCGAAACGTAGGCGCAGTACTCCTCGACGCTCTGTGCCTCCTTGCCCGCCTCGGCCTTCTGCAGGGTGGTGACGATCTGCGAGCCGATGACGACACCGTCGGCGATGGAGGCGACGGACTGGAAGTGCTCGCGTGTGGAGATCCCGAAGCCGACGGCGGCAGGCTTGCCTCCGCTATACTTCTTGACGCGCGAGACGAGCTCAGGTAGGCTGGCGTTGAGGGTGCCAAGGGCGCCGGTGACGCCCTGGCGCGAGACGACGTAGATGAAGGAGTCGGCGAGCCGGCACAACAGCTTCATGCGGACGTCTGACGTGGCCGGGGCGATCAGGGGCACATAGGACAGGCCACCGCTGCTGCAGAACTTGCGAAAGGAGATGGCCTCTTCAGGCGGCAAGTCGCAGATTATGAAACCATTGACACCGGCCGTCTTACAGTCGCGCAGCAGGGCTTCTTCACCGTAGCTGAGCAATGGGTTGTAGTAGCCCATCAGCAGGATGGGGACGTGCAGGCCACGGGCGCGGGCGTCTTTGACCATCTGGAGGGTGGAATGAATGGTGACGCCGCTGGCGAGGGCGATGCTGTTGGAGGTCTGGATGACGGGGCCGTCGGCGATGGGGTCAGTGAAGGGGATGCCCAGCTCAATGACATCGGCGCCACCGTTCTGCATGCCCAGCAGAACATCGGGCATGGCCTCAGGCTTGGGGTAGCCGGCGGTGACATAGGTCACGAGGGCAGCCTGCAGGAGAAAGACATGTTAGCGGGTGATCTGGTCCTCCAGCCCTGGAGCGTCTGCAATGCTCGCCATACCCGGTTCTCGGCCTTGCATTTCTTGAAGGTCTGCTTCAGGTGGTCCATGGCGACTCGACGGACGGTCAACTGGCTGAGTGTCGAGGAAGAAACCAATCGGGGGGCCGCGGGGTGGGAGAACAAGAACTCGGGAGCGGGAGATTGGGGCCTTCGAGAACAGCTCCTGTTCTTATGTGGATCGAGGCGTGGGAGTTGAGTCACTGTGCGCCCGAAGGATGAGGTTGGCCCGGGTTTGATCGTGACTCTGCGACCTTCAATGGCTGCGACATCAAATTTGAGACGAGAGGCGAGTTGCGACGTCGGGATGGCAGACTGTGCCTCCAGCGGGCCAGCAGCGCGTGGAGGGGCGAGGGGCACTGAGGTCCCCTGAAGCAGCCACCTTTTTCCGCCTGGAGGGGCAGCCAGCCGATCGGGTCATTTGTCGCATGTCATTCAATTGGCCCCGTTGATCGGATGTCTGGCATTCCCTATCTGCCTTCAATTAATCAGACAGGGACATTAGTATTCTTTGCAAAGTCACAGGTGAATCTGGACGGACTTTCTCAACCATTTGGGATCAATTCTCATGCAATCCAATGTGATGGACTTTTTCGAATTCAATGCTGTCCGATCGTCCGCAGCACTCCGTCCGAAGACCCGGCCACAGTGACAAACCAACATCATTCACATTGAAGTGGAGGTACATCCGTATGTAAGGCCAACTCCAGTATGGCCCGGTTGGCTCACGCTCATTCACGACCACAAACAATCACCTGTGAAGACGACGACAGGTTCTATCTTACCTCTTTCTCATCTGCCGTTATTCTTTGCATGATGCTATCAGGTCCGAGTCGATAACGGCCACTCGTACACTGTGGCGTGATTCATTATCTTTGTCGCCACTTGATTTTATCCCGTTTGCCTATCTGTATTGGCCACCTTGCTTACAAGTTACACCCATACCCGGACACGACAGCTTTCTGCGATACACCTCAGCTGCCAACAGCTCATTGCGAGGTCATTGCCTCTGCTCGTCTATATCAGTCGATGCCGTAGCGGACTCCATGTCCTGTACATTGCCTGCGATCAGAGCGCCTGTCTGCTTTAATCCTCAAGGTGTCGATATCGTATTAAGTCGCGAAGCGTGGTTGAGTCGTGCTACCTTTCCCATGCAAGTCAATTGTCCATACGACTATCAGGTATGTCACATACAAAAGCTTAATATACCTGAAAAGACATCTTCTATACTCTCACGTCCTACACGTGGCAGCAATGCTACTACCGTTTCTTGCCGAAGTTTTTGCTGGAACGCAAGCAGAGCAAACGGAGAGGTTACCAGTCACGGCTTGGATATCACATGCGCTTATGTATGCAATTTCCGTATTGCTGCGATGCTATGTACTCTGCGGGCTTTGCGCAATGCAGTGGCATACGCGTCTAACACGTTCGTTATACAAATCTTCGGTATCATTGGGAGCCTTGTGCTTAGACTCAAGACGATAGCTATCAAACTCATTTTGCCAACATAACATTGATCTCACTTCCTTGAACTTAGCCAGCTTGCTCATTCCATAGTCATCATCATAAGCCCTAGTCGTAGTGTAGATGACGCTGCGACTCCCACCAGATATACTATCTGAGACGCCCGGAGGCGTGGCAGTAGACCCCGCCGTCGCGTGAATCGTCAAGAATCACGATATTGTCGTGCGAATCGAACCAATCGGATCCTCCAGGCCCTTTCTGGAAGCCCATACATTCGAGCAGCTGAACCATGTCTACATTTCTTAGCGGAGTATATTCAGCTGGCATGGAGTGGTCATGCTTAGCCAGCAACCGTAGAGCGGTGAGAAGTTCAGAGAACCATTCTTCCAGATCCGAAAAGAGAGCATAATTCGTCGGTCCGCACCAGCACTTTGCGAGGATGCGAAGTATGTCTCGAAATAGATCAAGCAGGCGCTTGATAGGGTGTAGCTGGGATGGGCGATGCAAACCGTTCTTGTCTTGAGCCCATAGGTCCGACCCAATCTTTGCATCATTTTCCAGCAAGATGGCAACCATCTTCGCGACCCGACTGCAAAACCCACGGGCTTGGGTGAGCCAGACGATCTTCTTTTCATAGTTGTCACGATTTGAACATTGGCAGCCGTACGGAGACCGCTGGTATCGCGTCTCGCTTCTGTGACATCCTTCGTCAATGATATACCCTAGTCCGAAACGCCACTCGTGGTGCTTGTCAATATGGCCCTTTTCCCAGAAGCACCGGCCAATTTTCTGGATATGTTGGTCGAATACGCGCCACAACGGGCCAGGTATCTCTGATGCACTTCCGACAGATATCTCGGTACTCTGGCTTTCTTGCACAATAGCCCTAGCTCCATCGATGTTGGCTCCCAGATTTCGCAATGCGTGTACAGCCTGAACATTGAGATGAGACACTGCGTAGTCCAGGGGAGTCATGAGATCCACGATCTTTCTCATCCGAGAATCCAGATGCATGGTCTTGGCTTGACTCTGATTTTGGAACTCGTGAAGCCCAATAGCGTGATTTACATCTATGTATCCCAGCTTGACGATTGTTTCGATCAAAGCACCCGAAGTATGGAGGCGTCCACACTGCGCATTGAAGCTGTCTCGGACTTCACTTTGCAAGTCCACCCACTCCACCCTCCCTACGACACTGTCAAAAGCCCACCGGAACGCTTCTGCACTCTCAATATCGTGCAATGAAAATACCGTGTGGAGGGCCGTAGGCGGACTGTTAGAGAAAGGATCGCGAAGCATGATAAGCTTGTATCTGGTGCTCTCGACGCTTGATTTGTATCGCAGCAAGATCCGGCCTTGGCTATGATCAACGTCGTCACAGATAAAGTCTCTCATTCTCTGCATAAAAATACCCCATTCCAAGTCGTATTCACAACCTCCTTGTCTGCGCATCTGCTGCTCCGCGATGCCCGCAGAAAGTGATGTTTCAAGGACAGTCCTTGCTGCTTGGTTCAGGGGCTTGTACTCTCTTTCGAAAAAACTCATCATATGGAAATGATGACGATACAATGCACAGTCTCGCAGAAGATACCACTGCTCATGCACATAGGCCTTTGCCAATGCGCTGTTCCTGTACAGGTATTCGAGACAATCGAGGCTGCCGGCGAAAACACATCGCGTGACGAGTGTGGATAAAGAATGATCTTCAGGGTGCTCTTCGTCGTAATTGGTGAATGAAATGGCGTCGTTGATTTTGTTGAAAAGCGATAGATCCGAATAATCAATCGCATGCCACAGCGCAGTGGTACCATCATTTACCTCGAAGTCTGCAATTCTGCCTAGGATGTCATTCGACTTATGCTTGAAATTCTGTTGAAGGAGGTTCGTAAAATCTCTAAAGCTCGACTGGCTAGTCAAAGCAAGGTTAAGGCGACTGCGGTCGGGGAGGAGGGCAGCAATGTATGGTATCAAGCCTGGGTTAATACGCGTTTTCTGTTTAGACGCCATTTCAAACACCCAAGGGATGATAATATTGGAGATATGGATATTGTGCTCTTGTGTATCTTTTTGTCGCCATGCAGCGAAACCAGCTTGGTAACCATGCACCAACAGTGACTGTCTCACGTTGACTTATACGAATTAATTCATCGTGTATACCTAGGTAGCTAAAGGAGAGCAAAACAATACGCTTGATAGATAATGTAGAACAATGCAGTTCTTACGATGTTTTAGTGTTTAGTGATGAAACTGATTGTACGGTCTTGTATGAAAGAGCTGTTGCCTTATGCTGCTGTCAGCAAGGCGCGAGCCATTGCTTGAAGTCTCTTTGTCTTTTGCAGCAGCCAGGAAATATACACGTAGAATGCCGAAAGGCACATGGCCTCGCTTACGAAAAGAAGGGTTGTCGTAGAGGCTTTTGATAATTTGGTGAATAACGCTGCGGTACAACGCACCTGAAGCCATGTATCACGCTGTTTGAAGCATACGGATCACCTCTGTCACGGAACCCGTATTGGTAACCACTTTGTGGCAGAACTGAGAGCATGTACATGCTTAACACAATGACCTGGCAATTGTATACAACCAGGTGTTCCAAGAGTGGTGACATGAGAGTGTAGCTACAGGGCACAAGACGCATGCAGTCAGGTAAGATAACAGCAAGTACATCTTTCTCGTGTAATGCATCGCACACTGGAGAGCCGAGCGTGCATAAGACCCCCTTGAAAAGCGATGTAATCCATGCAAGATAGCTAGAGATGAGCAAAACCTGTTCATAAACACAACTACGTATTTCCTAGTTCCCGACAGCACGCTAAAGGCGACTCAACGTTGAAGAGCTCCATTTCAGGTTCTCAAAGTCCAAGAACATTAGGCATATTGTTAATGCTCCCAGCCGCCAATCTAACCACCCCAGATCCAAGCCCAGATACCCCAGAACATATTCAAAATTTCATCAGACGCCGATGCACCACCCTTTCCTTTCCGTTCCCAAAAATTCGCGGCCGTTAATATTCGCTGGAACGAAAATGAACACAATGACTGATCCTGGTATCATATCCGTAGGTTTATCATCTCCTCTTTCTCCGGATTTCGGGGCAGATACTGAAACCTTGTATTCGAACGACTTGTGTTCGAACGACTTGTGTCTTCTGTTCTATGCAAACCAAGCAACAAGTCGCTATGCTCTCCGTCCGAAAAAGAGCTCAGTCAAGAAACTCACTCAGATCCTGCCCCAGTGGAGGTGGTGTCAACTCAACTTCGAATAGTAGTTTCATCCCGACCGAATGTTGGTGAAGCATGTCCTGGCCATATCAATCCATGCGAGCGCATGCGGCGGCCCGTACCATACCAACGCCACGCTCGAGGGACGAAAGACAAACTACCTAGCCAAAACCCAGCATTCATCTGGCGTAGGGCTGATTCATGAAAGCAATCTCTCTCGTAATCTCACCCCACTCTAGCTCACGCCCCCGTGGGGCTTTCTCGTCTCTGGCAGAGCGGTTCTGGAGGAGCAATTCTTCCCACTTCAAGAGCTCGTATGCAAATCGCAGATGCGGCTGGATAATCACATTGAGCCGTCTCGCGCGAACAAAACAGTACGCTCGCGGGAACGACATGTTCATCGATCGCATCACCTCTGCAATGCAGATCGTTGCACTCCGAGAGACGCCCACTCTACAGTGGACCAATGTCGCTGTGCCTAGGCGACGACCACGATCTGGAAAAGACTCACGTTAGCTCGTTGCAATGTTTTGAGACCGCGTTCCACGGACGTGAACGCGTTCTCGCAGCAAGTGGGCTCCTGCGGGATCACGAAAGGGCCTCGAAGATTGTGACATACCAATGAATTCCAGGCATCTCTCGAACTCGTCCGTCAGAGGATCGATTCCGTTATCTTGCACATTCTCCACCACCAACACATTATCAGCTCCCCAACCCTCCAGCTCGCCATCTCGCCACATGGCTGTCTCGCCCACACTGAGAATCTGCGTGATCCCCATGGCCTTCAACAGGTCAGGGTTATTAGCATGGCCGAGATTGCCGAGATACATGTAGTTCAATACTCTGCTAGGTAAGGAGCCATCTAATGAAGTGAACCACTTGGGCTCGCATTGCACCATGGCCGTGATCTCCGACAAGTCCTTCTCCACGCACACTGGCGACTCGCGGAGGATCCTGGGCGCGATGGAGCTCAACAACGACACATCGGTGGGATAAGCAAAGAAGTTGCGCTGCATCATCGTGTGCAGATTCAACCACGCATCGGGGATCGGCTGTCCAGTACTGTAACTGAAATACGCTATGGCCAGCATCGTCGACTCCGTATAACCATCTGCACAGTGGATGAGGATCTTCCGAGGCCGACATTGCGAGTCCGATACGTCTGTCATGGTCGCGTCGCCGTCTCGATCCATATCCAGAGGAGCAGGTAGTGTGCCGTGAGCCAAGTGCCAGATCCATTTACACGTATCGAGAATGCCATCTGCCTCCGCGTGTGACCACGTGGGCGCAGAGATACTTCCCGAAGACGGGAAATCGAGGTCGGGATATTTCGTCTCGCCATCACTACTCTTCTCAGCAATGGCCTGCAATGCTCTAGGATTTAACCTGCCCAAGTCACTGCATTCAATCTGGATGTCGTATTGCTGATCCTCCGCGCTGTCACGCTCCGGAGTTGGACCCAGCCACACGTTGTGCGCTATCTCGGAAGCCTGAGTCATAGCGTACATCTCGGCCCTCTCTTGGTGAAAGAAGTCCAAAACGGCGCCGGTCAAGAGACCTGCTGAGTCAACCGCTACAACCTCGCCGTGGCGCTCTTCGAACTCGGTAAACGGGCACACGCAAATAAATGTGTTGTACTCTGGGACATCATGTCCTTGCCCGCGTTGCTTCTCGCGCCACTTCAGCTGGGCAGAAGCCACTTTCCAGGCCACTCTGCGAACAGCGCCCGCATCCTCACCGTACACAATGATGTCCGAGGTGAATGCTACCTTGGCTGCCTGTATTTGGAAGTTTCTAACTGAAAAGCCGTCTTTTGGGTCGATATCAATGAATTCTCCGTCAGCACTTGAAAGTAAGAATTCCTGAGGAGCAAGGGCTCCTTTGAGACGAGACTCGCCCAGATTACCATCGGCCTTTACGACAGTCAGCCCCCGCAAGCAGTAAGGTGTCTTCCTAAGGGCCTTTCTCGCAGCGAAGAATGCTTTTTGCATGTGGTTACTCGGGTGGATGCCGTGTAGCCACGGGAAGACCTGAGAGGGGTCTGGCAAGGGCTGTCTCGAGGTGTAGTTGAACGCAGCCGCGACATCGCCGGCGTCGATGTCGTAGATGCACAAAGAGCCCGATGTATGCCTGCGGTATTCGGACGGGGGGTGTAGATACGAGGAGGAGTGAAAGCTTTCGTCCTCGCGCCCAGGCGAAGGCGGTGGCGTATTAGGGGCCTGTACAGGAGCCGGCCCTGTTGGACAGACAGGAATGTATTTGTTTGGTATGGGACCGAGACATGATGTAGGTTGTTGGGTATCGATCGTCTCGAGACCGATAGGAGAGGCGAGTGTCACGATGTCAGCTGAGTGTCGATGGGTGGAAATGGGTCTGGGTAGAGCAATTGTCGCCATTGTCCAGCGGCACGCGTGACGGGAGTCTCAAGTCTGATAACGATAATCGCAGGTGTCTCTCCTCACGTGGGCGAGGTGACGAGTGTCAGGTAGATGGTGATAGTACTAATACACAGGGTAAAATGCGGAACCATGTGGTAGCACTGGGCATCGGCAGATACACAGGAACAAAAGCCACGACTACACTGCAGAAATCAAGATTATGCAGTTGTTTCAGTTGATGTCGTTGTTGGACTCTGGTATCTCGTGATCTCGAGTTGGACTCTAGTGTGAGTATAAGGAAGAGCTCGGGTGGATTCCCAAGAGGCCCTAACTGCGGGGAGATGGGAATGGTATGGCTTGATAGTGCGAGACGATCATGGGCTTGGCGTACACGGGTGGGTGGTGTGGGGAGAGCACAGGGAGCAATCTCGCCAATGAAGAGCGTGGCAGGTGTGATGGCGGAGACTAAAGTGCTGACAAGGTTGAATCTCGCAGGGATCGTGGGACTCGTAGGCAGAGAGGTTGTCAAACAGGTTGTCAAACTACTAGTAGCGCGGTTCGTAGGTAGTCTGGTGGTCTGGAGTTTAGATGGTAAAGCTGAAAGGACCGGGGGCTTGTCGTTGTTCAACGGTGCCACGCCTTGTTCTGTCTGAGTTGTTACCAAGGTCTTTTTAGTGAATAGAGAAAGAAAGGGAAGGATTGCCGGGAAACAAAAAGACGAAGGGGGGGAGTATAGTAGACACGAGAAAGACTACATGTATAGCAGAGTTGCAGTACGACACCGTCCGTAGCAACGGAGAGGGGGGGGTAACAGCAGGAAACGGGGAGATGATTGGCAATTCGCTGTCGCGGCCTTATCACCAACCCTGCTAGCAACAACCCAGAGGGAGGGCGGCAGATAAGACTTGATGGTCGAATTAGCTGGATCTACTTGGAGCTGGAACGGCTGGATTGGACTGTTTGGTCGTGCCCAGCAACGCCCGCTGCATGTTTCCCGCCGTCAAGCGTTTCGGGCGCCCAAATAGATACAGCCAAACTTCTCAGACATATATTGAAAGGCCAATGAGACGAGACAGTCATACGGTTGTATTCCGTTCTGCAATGCAGTGTACATGTAATGTTCGTTGGATGACATATCTTCAAACTGTCCGCATGTTATCTTGTTCGAAATTGTTATCAACAAGAAGACCTGATGTATTGATTAGACATTCGAAATGAGGGATCGTGTATTGACCCATGATCAACACTGAGAGGAACACTTTCTCAATGACCGTTCTATTCTATAAGATGGCTAACCAGCACCAAGTAAGGTAAGTGTTGAGCGTGGGCATTTGAGGCACAAACCGATAATCAAAGCTGTAACTATTGCTGTTAGATCAGACATCGTCGATCCCAAACAGCCTCCTCCTGTTGTCTGAGATTCGTGATGGCCAAGCTCCACACCACAAAGAGATGAAACAGCCCAGCTCAACCTACAGCGGTGCCTGGTCTCTGAAGCGTCATGGCAACTCGGATGAGCAACGACACAAAGGTGCTATGACGTCGCGGGTCTTCAACTTTTCATTCAGAATTGCATACAAGTAGCTATGATTAGATTTGGCAGCAATGGCGCCCGCCGCTACAAGAAGTAGACGAAGTCTAATACTGTAGCAAAACGCGTCCGGGAGAGACACTACCCACACAGAACCCACACTCGCTAGGGTCGCCGGTGTGGGATCGTAGATCGGCGTGGCCCCATCTCGACTGCCGGTGCCGTCTCCACCGGGCGGAATGGTTTGGATGGCACGTCGTCAATGCCATTCGGTTTGCATCTGGACGATTCCGACAGTGTCGTTGAGCCTGATGCCCACCATCTGCAGACCGAGATATTGTGCGGATGAAGGGGAGCATCGATGACACGTCACGACAAGAGGGGCTCTTCACCGGTGACACTGCATCTCTCGCGTCGGCGACAGTTTGGTGGTCAGGGTCGAAACACGGCTACTATGAACTGTTGCCGTGGTCGAGTGTCTCCGAATTGAATCATGTGTCGTCGTTGAGATAGCTTGCCCACGTTCCATGCATTCGGTGAGAAGCAGGTAGCAGAATGCAAGTCTTCAAGCACACCTGGCAGTCAATCGAGGCTGGTTTGGGGGGATCAACATATAGGTAGACTCTGGAATGTGACGGGCATATAAAGTTGGATGCAACGCAAACTGATCCGATATCTCGGGTCGTGTGGAATGACGGTTGCATTCATTGTTTGCAAATTGAAAGCAGTGCCGGGCTATCTGATCTCGGTGCATTTCACCCAAGATCACTTTGTTTTCTTACTGTCAAGATCGGTGCACGGAGTGTGATCCTTAATGCTCATATAAGCACCCGTAAGCCGTCCAATATACTTCCAAGTTATATCGGCCATAATGAGAAACCCAAGCTCGCGAGAAAAAACTTCGCAGATATACATGAGGCCTGGCATTCTCGCCGAGTACAGACGTAGACGTACCTTAGGTACATGTATATTCCGTGCCTCAGAAAGGAATTTGGAGGCGGGGCAAGCTCCGACGCATGCTGTATTAGTGCCGGTTCTGGCCGGGTAGCGTCCCCAAGGCGGTCCAGGTCTGGCCCAGCTGAACAACGTCATCCGCCTCGATTTTTCTTCTGCTTTGCAAAACCACGTGGTGGTATCCTCAGCCGAATCAGCCCTCGTTCCATACGGTTCCCTACTGCCCGACGCGACGCAGACATTGACTGTCGATCGCATAGTGTCCTTTCTCGGACCGCGCTGCCTTATTCTCGTAGCCCTTCCGGACTGGACGGTGCAGTGTTGTGTCGAACTACCGGCTACTCAACACCACACCGGTATACGCAAGACCTGTGATTCCCACCCGATCGATCCCGTCATGTCCTTTATCCAACCACAGCTCCTCTTTCCACCACACCTTCGCCCGCTGCTCCCCGTAGCCACCTTGACTCGAGAGCGATGGCTTCAAACTCGGCCCCTTACCATTTCCCCGCTCCTCCCGAGCCTCACAATCTCGGTCCTCAGTGCCGCTTAGCCCCTGTCAAGAACCCCTTTGCTACTGAGTCTCCCGGTCAGACTGGAGACGGCGTGCCTCCTGTCGCCGCTCAGTACTTCTACGTCTCGCCCGTCCCTATTGACGATCCGCTCTCCGTCACCGTCATCGCCACCTCCACAGATCCCAAGTCCTCTCGACAAGCTCTCCAGCCTTTCTCCCCCGCCGACAATAATGCTCTGGAAAAAGCCTGGTTCGGCTTGGCTGACGCCCAGTATCGACGAAACCATGACCACGCTCACCGACGTAGAAGCCCCAGCCCTGGTCTAGCAAAAGCCAATGCCGAGAAGCTGGCCGCTATTTCACACAACTTGGCCGTCGAGCACGCCGAGAAGCATGCTCGGGAGGGCCCAGTCAGAGATCCAACCCTTTCGGCCGAGGAGGGATTGCCAATACCAGACGCCAACGCCAATCTCTGCTGCCCAGAGCTGCTCATTGATGTCGGACTTGCTCTGCGCAACTCCTTTTGCGCTGTTGCTAGGCGGAAGCAGCGTCTGCTAGATAGAGAAATTGTTGCACAGGCTGTCGTAGATGAGATGAAGACGATGCGAACCGATTCTTTCGCCACCGTCACTGAGCAACGCGGCAGATCAGGGACTGTTGGCTCGATTGCTAGAAGAAGGAACTCTGTGACCACAGACACTGCTCTCAATCCTGGCTATCGGATATCAGTTCATGAGTATTCGGCACTGCGAGACTCTCAGAACTCGAAGCACGACTCGCACATTGAAGCGGCACCACTGGATCTGAAGTTGAACACGAACAACCCTACCAAGACAGCCTATGCGGATGCCGGTATTTCGGGGAAGCCCTTTGTTCGAGTCGGCACTCCTGAGATGTTCTCGCCACCGTCCTCACTTCCAAAGACCTCAATTCGGCCATCGACGCCCAGACAGCCCGAGGAGAAGAGAGAGCATACACGGCCAAGTAAGGAGCCCTGCCCGCCTCCAGAGTCTAAGGAGAATGGAATGAAGCATACCGTCGATGTGCCGGTTGGAGTATCTAGACTACGTACGTCAATTTGTACCCCTTGGATTTTCTTACCTCTTTTTGGATGCGTTGCCTCTCCTGACTCTCTTCAATCCTGATTCTTGTCGGCAGATGAGGTCACCCTCCCTGCTTTGCAGATGAAGCCGATATACTGGTCTCCCGTCAACGATATCGCCACGGTTCTGCGGGCCACTTGGTTCTATCGGTAGGTTCTTATTTTCTATCCCTAATTCCCCATGCAGGTATTCTAACGTCTAGTAGAGATGATATGCGACCTATCGATCCCACTGTGGCCAATCAGCTCGAGGCTGGTTATCGAGAGTTGAAGCCTCATGCGGAAACCTGGAATGACGAGCTGAGATGTGCCGTCGAAGTCGGCCCGCTAGGCGAAGAAAAGGTGTCACATCCCCTGTGGCCAAAGGTAGTTGATTCTTCCCGCCTGAAGAATGCTGAGAGTGCTGAGCCGGCACTATCAAGTGATCCTTTCTGTGCTTGCCGGTGTTTCCAAGGCGAGGCCGCAGCAGAAGGTAGTCTCTTTCCAATTGCGAACGAGGATAATTCTTCGCCACTACAAACTCACCGGAAGTTCGACCAATATCATGTCATCTACAAAGACGAGAAGAATGCATTTCTTCTCAAACCCAGTCTCAGACCTTCCGGCTACTACGGTCGACGGCCCGTCGCAAAGATTGTGAGGGGTATGACCATCGGTATCCCCGTTGTCCGAGGCTTCGACTACGAGGTATGGAAGAAGAGGCACCAGAAGAACAAGACCCAGCAGCAGAACGTTTCGCAACGACAGACGGCGCCATCTGAGGCACAGGGTCGTCACGTTAACGAGATGTGCAAAGCTTGCAAAGCGGAGAGAGACCGCAATCAAGTTACGGATCTCGTTCTAGTCGTCCACGGCATCGGTCAGAAGCTCGCCGAGCGCGTGGAAAACTATCACTTCACACATGCCATCAATGCCTTCCGACGGGCCATCAACATTGAGTTAGGCAACGACCCTGTCAAAGCCATTCTCCGCGACGGCCAGAACGGAATCATGGTGCTGCCCATCAACTGGCGGCAGAACCTGTCGTTCGAAGACGGTGGCCCTATGAAAGAGGAAGACAAAGCCGAATACGCCGTGGAGAACTTCAGCTTGAAGGACATCGAGCCGAAGACTATCCCGGCCGTGAGAAGCATGATTTCAGACGTCATGTTTGACATCCCGTTCTACATGTCGCAGCATAAACCTCAGATGGTCGCAGCGCTTGTGAGTGAGGCGAATAGGGTGTACAGGCTCTGGTGCCGCAACAATCCGGGCTTCTCGGAGAAGGGACGGGTTCATTTGATTGGGCATTCGCTGGGCAGCGTCATGTCTATCGAGGTTTTGTCCAGGCAGCCCACGATCGTCCCAACTTTGGAACTTACCAAGCAACCACAGATACAGTCATTTGAATTTGACACGAAGAATCTGTTTCTCATCGGCAGCCCGGCTGCGTTCTTTCTACTGCTAGAAAGAGGCGCCCTGGTGCCGCGACGAGGCCGAGAGAAGCCCGGCGCCGATGCTGTCGATGTTGTGTCGAATACTGTTGTTGGCGACGCTGGGAAGTTCGGTTGCTTGGCCGTGGACAATATCTACAACATTATGGCGAGGGAAGACCCCGTCGCATACCTGCTCAATGGGACCGTCGACCCTATGTACGCGGCCAGCCTCAAGACGGCGTACGTTCCGAGCGCCACGCAAAGCTTCTTTCAGTCCATGGGGAGTGCCGTGCGTGGCTTCGTGCCCGGACTCGGTGCCGCCTCGACAGATGTCTATAGCAAATCACATATAGCGAAGCCACCCACCGTACGCCTTCCATCTCAACTCGAACTCGAAGTCCATGACTTCACGCGTGAGGAGATTGCGGAGAAGAAGGCATTTCTACTGAATGACAATGGGCAAATCGACTTCTTCCTACGGAGCGGGAGCGGGCCCTTGGAGCTGCAGTATCTGAATATGCTTTCTGCGCATACGAGCTATTGGGTCAATGGCGATCTGATTCGTCTGCTGTGTCTCGAGATTGGGAGGCGGCCGGGCAAGGCGAACACGCTGCCCGCTATGAGGGCGGTGAAGGGGAAGAGGCTGTCGATTGCGAGATAGATGGCGAAGGTTATCTGACGATTTCGGAATATGGAGTTGGCTGGAGTTTGGCTGGGTTGGGTTTGTGTTGATTCAAGACTAGACAGCGAATACCCTACTGATTGCGGCTTGGGAATTTGGAACTCTTCAGGATCTAATCGTTTCGGTTTTTCGGACTGTCTCGTTTCTTGTTCGCCAAGTGATGTGACCTGTTAGCCGCGCGCGGGACCAATCGACCATGGGACAAAGCCGCAGACTCTCTTACATCAATGATACGAAGGTAGTGGATGGGAAATATTCAAGTTGGGTTTCGCATTGGTAGGTACCTAGATTCTGATTGACGGAAGTAACAAATACCTAACAGGCTGTCTTGTATTGCGATACTGTATATCATTTGAGAATTAGACCGGCAATCATCAGATATTCCAAACATCATCGTCCCATCAGAATCAACGGTGCCGTGACGATGTGCTAAATCAAGAAGCTACGTTATGTTGCTTTTCAATCTGCACTCCTCGACCGGTCTTAAGAACACTATCACGGCGATGCCTACCAAGTTTTGACTGCCGATTATGGTAGAGTTACTATTCTACGCAGTGCGGGTCAAATAATAGGCTGAGTAGATATATGAAATGATGCACCGCAAGCCGCCAAACACCAGTCTCAGTAGTCTGCTCCGTCTCCATCAAAGATAGACTTGAGAATGACAATCCATAGACAGAATAAAGCCAGCACAGTAGGTGCAAAGTAATCCGTAACAACGCCAGACGCTAATGCAACACAGTCAGCATCATCCTCTGCAGGCTGCCTCTCAGTACGCTCTCCATCCGCGGGCGTCTCCTGAACTTCAGACTTCGTCTCATCGGCCGCCTCCTTTACGGGAGCCTCCGTTTCCACCGTCACGTTCTCACGGGCGGCTTTCCCAAAGATCTCCTCCATTGTTGATTTCGCAGGGACGGCGGATCCAAATGTCCCCTCGTTCATGGATTCCTCGAAAGTGGTTTCCTCAATTAATGACTCCTCAGGGATATCCGTATCAAATGCATTTGGGTCGGTTGAGGCCTCCTCAAGTGTCTGCTCCTCAGGGATGTCCGTATCAAGTTCATCGGGGTCGAATAATTCCTCCTCGGGTGTCTGCTCCTCGGGGATATCCGTATTAATTGTATTGGAGCCGGGTAGGGCTTCTTCGAGTATCTGCTCCTCAAGAATGTCCCTAGCTAATATATTGGGGTCGAATAACGCTTCGTCGATTGTCTGCTCCTCGTCTGTGGATTCATGGGGATTGTCCATCTCAAAAACTTCGGGGCCGAACAACTCTTCTTCGGTTATTGTGTCTGCTGGCGTGATCTCATCCACCTTCGTGGTCATCGTCTTTTTCTTCTTCTTGTTCTTCTTCTTGCTGCTCTTCTTATTTTTCTTCTTCTTCCCATCCGTTTTTGTCTTCCTCGGCCCCTGCTCTTCGCTCATTCGCTTGTGAACAGCGGCACGCCACTTGTTCTGATCTTCTATCCACTCAATCCACGGTGATTGATGTTTTCCTGGTCCAAATTCTGCTTCATACAGTGTTGCGTCACTGTCATAGTCGTCGTCGCCCGCATCTTGCTTCTGCTGTGCATCTTGACTAGTTGCGTCCTTCGAATCAGGGGCCGCCTAGGGACCGTAATTCGAGTTGTCCAGCTTGTCGTCACTGTCAAGGACTCTGTTCTTGTGTCAGTTCTTCAACCGATCCCTGAACATTACAGTAAAGGGTGTGCTCGACTCACGAGAATTGCTTGACTGGATAGCCTTCGCCGCCATTCTGCAAATCAATGTCAAAGACGTTGAACAGCCCGTCGCTCGTCACCACCATGACTTGGGGCGTGCTGTTGCTCATGGCGACAACGCTCCGCAGCTGCGTGTTGCCCGCGGCGCCCTGGTGTGACGACTTGGGTATCTTAATGTAAGCAAAGTCACGCTGGGGCTCCCAGGCCTCGGTCAAGCTCTGTGGCAAGTAGCCACCCACGACGCCGGCCACACTACGACCCATAATCTGGGATGAGCGGCGCAACATGCTGCTGAACGAGCCGCTCTGCCTCCTATGCACAGGCGGGTTGTTTGTGGGCGGGTTGCTGAACTCGGCGGCCTCGCTACGAGGGGAACCCTGGGCGCTGCTGGGCGACTCGTTCCCGCTGTCAGTGCTGCGACTTCTGGTGAAGCGATCGGGTCGAGGCGAGCCGTGGGCGTGGGTGTCAGCAGAAGCACCCGCAGAGGGTGGCTGCAGGCGGAAGATGTGGACGGTGTCAGAGGTGGAGGAAACACAGAGCAGGGACCTCTTCATGTTGAAAGACATGCTGTATATGGTGCTAGGGTAGGTGCCGCGGCGGAACTGGTAGAGCTTATTGCCCTTGGGCAGGGAGAAGACACGGATGATGGTGCCGGTTTCGCTAGCGGTGGCTAGCAGGGTGCCGTCGTGGTTGAGTGCGATGCAGGAGAGAGGTGCGCGGTGGGCCTCGATGACGTTGACGGCTTTCATGGTCAGTGTGTCGAAGATGAGGACGTCGCCGCTGGTGACCGGGGCGTAGAGGGGCGCGGGGGGCGCGTGGGCGGGTCTCTTGTCGGCGAGGTCGTCGCGGGGCCTGGGCAGAGGGTAGGCGAGGTAGCAGTTGTCGGACGAGGGTGACAGGGCACAGATGGCGCTAGGGTTGGGAGAGGTCTCGATGTGTTGGAGCAGGGACATGTTGGCAATGTCGTAGAGGTAGATGCCCTCCTCGAGCACGACGCAGAGACGTTTCCGGTTGAGGCGTACGGCCTTGACGGCGGAGGGGAAGGTCAGCTCGCAGATGACGGAGGCACGCTTAGTGTTCTGGATGACCAGATGGCGCGGAGAGAGGACGAGGGCGACAAGGGAGGTGGAGAAGAGCATCTCGATGTTGACGATGTTGCCGTCATCGCTGCTAAAGATCTTGGAGAAGGGATCTGTGTGGTAGATGCGAAAGCCCTTGGAGGTGCCTGACGGTTGGGGGGAGCATATCAGTCAGCGACACAGATCCAATCCAGCGAGGGAGCCATCCACTCACCGACAGCCAAACAGCTGTGGTCCTGGTTGAAGGTAATGAAGTTGAGGGCCGACGAGGTGGCCATGGCGGCAGCGAACGGCGGCAGCAAAATAGGCGATGATGGAGTTGGTTGAATACGGATTGAAATACTCGGATGCTCAGAATGATATTCCGTGTGAGGCGGATTGCTCTTTCGCTGCCGTCGGAAAGCTTGGATGCGTCCGGTCTCCAGTGGCTTCGACAGACGAATAGATGAAAATCCGTCTTGGCAGTATCGTGCAACAATACCTTAGCAACAATACCCAGCACGATGGACAGCAGCTTTGTGGGTGTTGGGTGCGATGCGAGAGAGGTATGGGCGGGTGGCTGGGGGGGATGAGAGTATCAACTGAGTGACAACATCGTGATCTGCTTGTGGGCGGCCTAATGTAAGGTTGTTTTGACCGAGAGCAGCAGCTTTCGAGGCGGCGTGCGGCGACAGAGCGACAGAGAGACAGAGCGACAGAGAGACAGAGCGACAGAGAGGCGGGCTCGGCGGGCAGTGGAGGTAGAGGTGGCAGGCGGGCGCAAATGGCGGGGGTTGGACACACTGCAATGCCGGAAGCTGCGAAGCTTGAGCTCGGGCCATCGAGTTCGACGATGCGCAATTGTACCCTTGCAGTGATCCACGACTCATCCACGACAGAGCCGAGGAGCCACGAGTCGAAAGAGTCCATGATTCGGAGATAAGACATGACTTACCCAAGGTAGGTATTTTATGAATTCGCATAATTATCTGTATGCCCCTCCATGAGTACTAGTAGCATGAGAAGTTGAGATCCATTCAAACCATTCAAGCCTACCTAGGTACCTACCACTTAGGTATATTTGATTCGCCCATCGCCAACACTTCGTTCGTTGCTCCATGAACCAGTTGTGATGCTGGACTGAATGGATTGCGAAGTTTTGTCTCTTCTCTTCTCTTATCTCAGTTCCACCCCTCTCTTTTCTCATTCGTCTTCCGGAATAGAAAAATAGGTACAGTTCGAATAGCACAGCTAGTTCTGCACTTCCCATCTTGCCATGAATACGGCTGAGCCTACAAACCCCAGTCGTCTCAAATCGAAAAGACGAGCCAAGGGGGAGCGGTCCGCCAAGGAGAAAGCTCAGGATGGCCTCGTCATGTCGACAAACAGTAGCAGTATTGTGTCCAAGCGGAGCGTAGAGCGCATCTACTACCCACACGAGCAACACTACTTTCGCTATTTCGTGTCCAAGTTCCAGCGCCGCGCTCCTCTCATCAACCGAGGCTATCATCTCCGTCTGCATGTCATTGATACTGCGGTCCGCCGCTTTCTCCGCCGGCCCAGCCCCAAAACAAAGGTCGTCGTCAACTTGGGTTGCGGGAGGTAAGTGCCTCCACATCCCCTTTTCGACGCCCGTGGCCACTGTGAAACATGGCATGTTGACTCCTATCTACTTCGCAGCGATGTGCTTCCCTGGCAATGTATGACCAGATGTCCAGACGCTTGCCGAGGTGTCAAGTTCATCGACATCGACTTTCCCGATCTCATGGAGAAGAAGCGCGTGGTTGTCCTGAACACGCCGGAACTGAGTTCTGTCTTCGAGCCTTTGACCCTGAATACTGATGAGAACTTGATCCTGAAGAGTGACGCCTATTGTCAAATTGGATGTGACCTTCGCAAGACTGCAGATGTAGACAGAGCCTTGGCATCAATCCTCGATGTCTCCGAGTGCACTTTCATGTTCGTGGCCGAAGTCTCCATCACGTACATGGAGACCCCAGGCGCCGACGGAGTGATCCAATGGGCAAGATCTCTCGGTCACTGTGAGTAACACCAGTACTCTGGTGGATATGCTTATCGTGTGTTGTTCATCATGTGCAGACACTGACATATCCTAGCTGCCGAGTTCTGTCTCCTTGAGCAGATCCTCCCCGAGGGCCCAGATCATCCCTTCGCTCAGAAGATGCTGAGTCACTTCGACAAATTGAACACTCCGCCAAAGTCGGTAGTCCAATATCCTTTGCTCAGGTCACAGCATCAGCGCTTCACGAACCTCGGGTGGTCACAAGTCAGAGCGCAAAGCCTTTGGGATGTCTGGGCCGATGACGATTGGATCCCGGCTTCGTATAGACGAGAACTCGATCATATCGAGCCCTTTGATGAATGGGAAGAGTTTGCTTTGTTCGCCAGTCACTACTGTGTCGTCATTGCAAGATCCGACGACACTGATCACGAGTTTCGAAGCACCACTGAGGCGGCTCTGAAGGATAGCCATCCACTCAGCGACTCTCTCGACTTTATTCTCCATCCCTACTCGGGAACTCAAGGGAAAAGGCGATTTGGAGCCCCTCTGTATTTGCGAGATGAGCATGGCGAGCAAGTCATAGCCAACACATACGGGCTTGGAACGAACAACCGTCTTAGATCGTGCGATCTGTACGGCCCTGAACCGTACAGGACAGAGATCAATCTGTATTCCTCTGGACCACCCGGGCGGCTATGTCACGCCGTCGTCGATCTGGGCTTCTCTGGCAGTCTCTTGGCGGGTGGAAGGACCTCACCCACGACCGTCTTGCGGGATTGTTGGCATTTCAGCATTGAGCAAAATCGATGGGCACCGACAGACAACCTTCCTGTACCACTATACCGGCATGCGATGACACGATTAGGCCGTACGAATATGGTCCTGCTTCTAGGAGGCAAAACAGACTCCTCGGCAGTTTTCAAGGAATGCCTCCTATACAAGCTTGGCTCGGGCTGGACCAAGTGTAGCATATCTGGATCAAGATACCGGCCAGTGTTCGGGGCAGTACTATTCAGTGTCGAAGACAAAATTCAAAATGACGTTTCCGATGCTTATTCCAAAGTCGTGTTCAAAGGCCTCGTCGCTGGAGGGATATCAGAAGACGGACTCGTTACGGATCAATTGCTTCGATGGGACCTTACTTTGCTGGCAGGCGGGATAGCTTCAATCACTTTTCACGATCATCAACTACTTGGTCCTGTTACTATGACCCCGTTCGCCCATCGATTCGGCGCATCTACTATTCCGATCCAGAATGGTTGTGTTGTCGCCATAATTGGTGGCGTTGCGCGACGCGGTGTGGTGCCTCGAGGAAATGATATCCTCATCCTCCATGCCTCCGACTCACACATCGAAGTCGCTGAAAGCTACGGCGTGAATATTCTCTCGCATCAAAAGGAGCAAGACCGTCCGCTCCTGGTTGGAACGTCCATATCCTTGACCTCTACCGGTCAGCTGATGTTCATGGGAGGTGGCGCCACATGTTTTTCAATGGGGACTTTCTGGAATGAAGGCTCCTACGTTTCAGCAAGGGATCTGAGATCACTCCTCGCCCCTCTCGCTAACAAATCCGCCACCGCCTCCTTTGCGTTCCAGAAATTGGTAGAAACAGTAGATGTTCCGCCGACGCAACTACCGCGACAAGGCGCTATACCATCGAATCCTGAGATCCTGCAGGTACCGAGAGTACGTATCGCAACAAAAGAGGCCTTCGAAGCCATCTTGACGGCCAGCAAGCCTGTGATCATGCACGGTTGCACCCTGGGCGAATGTCTTGATACTTGGACTGCGGAAGGGCTGAAAGCCAAGGTTGGCGCAGGCAGAAAGGTACGATTGTTCACATTTTGGTCTCGCCTTTTGTCTCCGTAACTGCCCGTGCTGACATACGTGTGTCTTTCAAGGTTGTTGTGCACGAAGCCTCCAAGTCCACGATGGACTTCAATGCCAAGAACTTCAAATACGTCACGAAAGACTTTGCTACCTTCATCGCAGAGATCGAGAGAGGCGGGAAACAGTATTTACGCGCATTATCAGAGGAGCGACCATCTGAACTGCCAGCCAATCTAGCAACTGATTTTCCTGCCTTGGCCAGCGACTTCATCTTACCCCCGGAATTGTCTTTTGTTCAAGAGAATCTCTTCAGCTCAGTACTACGAATATCAGGCGGCGTGAATATGTGGCTACACTATGATGGTAAGCATGCTGCTGCGTCATTGATTGCGTGCGCTGACCTGATGTGGTAGTCATGGCCAATGTGTACTGTCAAATTACTGGCTCTAAACGCCTGTTACTATTCCCTCCAGAAGACATCGACTATCTTTCATTTCCGCCCGGAACTACCACATCCAGCATCGACGTATTTTCGGAAACTCAAGGCTCTGCGCTATCGATGACACACCCCCATGAGGCCAAATTGGAACCGGGCGATGTTCTCTTTCTCCCTCCAGTTTGGCTCCATGCCACAGCTCCCATATCAGAGTTTGGCGTTGCAGTGAATGTCTTCTTTCGAAGCCTCGATGCCGGTTATGCCGCGGGCCGGGATGTCTATGGGAACCGCGACGTGGCAGCTTACGAGAGGGGTCGTCAAGATGTCGCACGCATAGCGAATTCGTTCAGTAGAATGCCCAGAGACATGCAAGTCTTCTACTTGAGACGCTTAGCAGATGAACTCGCTCAACATGCAACCGGATGAATCGTTCTAGCTCGTATATCGTCCAAATTCGCTTTTTCGATTTAAAGCTGCAATGTCTTCATGAGAGCACAGAGACGTCGTGCAGGCTTCTCATCTCTGTCCCTCGCGCGCCCAAGTCCACCTGGCTTCAATTCGCCCGGTAAGAACAAGCACAACAAGAGCATGAATGCGAGAAGAGCGAGAATTATTGGCTGCAAAACGCATACGCCTCGGCTTTGTGCAATAGACCCTACAGCAAAGGGAAAGATAGCAGCCCCTCCGCGGCCGAATGTAGCCGCGAGGCCAATGGCAGATACATGGTGCTCACTTGGTAACAGCTTGTTCAGTGTAACGACAGCGAGCAGGAAGAGAGGACCGAGAAAGTAACCCTCCAGCGCAACGGAAACAGCAGAGGCAACAAGACTCGGGATTGTCCAATAGAATAACTGAAACACAATGCACACGAGCAAGTAGACACAGACAGCCACTTTTTCTCCGATGCGGCCAGTTACGAACCCAAACGTGACACGACCGATGGTCAGACCTAGCCAGAAGAACGTGACGGTGAGATCGGCCCTGAACGGCTCGGCGTGACGCACGTCCAGCGTGAACGTGACTATCCAACCCCCGAGCCTTACTTCGGCTCCGACGTACACTATCAGAAACACTGCCACCAGCCAGCAAGTCTGTCTTTCCACGACCCGAACACGTGGTTGTTGGAATTTGATGCAACCCCGGACAGGGAACTGAGGCCGAGGCCCAATATTCCGGTTCTCGACGTCTCATTCAATCGATCAATTACTGTCCGCCGTCGTTTAATGCAGCAAGACATACTTTGAACTGATAAACACTGTTGTATTTGGGTATGCTGTTTCCATCGTCGGCCCAAAATGCACAATAGAAGCACTAGGGGCACTCTTCTTCCGCCGTCTTCATGCTGTCTGACACTACCCTCTCAAGTCATAACGTCCGGAGGCCTCATTATACAATAGACGGGAAAAAGGGATAATTCTAGATTACAATAAAACCCATGTTGACACCACCATCGCCATGAAATATGATGTTCCTTCCACTCTACCACGCCTTCAATCTCCCGCCAAGCCACTTCAGCAAGCTCTACTCGCCCTTGAGCTTGTCTTGCGTCACGGAAAAGGCCGCGTTCAGGAGCTCCTCTTCTTCCTTCTTGTGCGAAGACTTGATACCAGTGGCCACGGACGCCGATGGGTTACGGCCGGCGTACATGACGTGCTTGCGGTCGTGGTACTGTGTCTGGTTGAGCAGGGTCTCGATACGCGGCTGCGTGAAGCTCCAAGCACCGGCGTTGAGGGGTTCCTCTTGACACCAGACAACCGTCTTGGCGTTCTTGTACTGGTCGAGGTTCTCTCTCAACTGCTCCCACGGGAAAGGGTTCAGCTGCTCGATACGCGTGATGGCAACATTGTCAATCTTGTTGTCGGCACGGTACTTGTGGAGAGCGGCCCAGACTTGACCAGAGCAGAGAATAACACGCTCGATTTCTTCAGGAGCCTTGATGGCACCAGTCTCGTGCTCGGGATCGGGGATGATCCACTGGAAGTGAGCGTTCTCGCCGGTGAATTCCTCAATGTCGGAGCGAGCAAGGGGGTGACGAAGCAGAGACTTGGAGAAGAAGATGATGAGGGCTACGTAGAGTTAGTGGGTTGAGCCAGAACCGATCGAATATGAATTCACTTACGCTTGCGGAATTGTCTGTGCATCTGTCGGCGAAGGACGTGGAACAAGTTGGCGGGCGTGGTCATGTAAGCAATCTGCATGTTGCAGTCTTGGTGTTGGCGCTCGAGCTTGTCGGGCGAAGGGAAGATGCGAGGATCCTCATTACTAAGTTGTAGGTATCGCTCCATACGTCCGGAAGAGTGCTCGGGACCCTGGCCGTCATAACCGTGGGGAAGAGACATAACGAGACCGGTTCGCTGCTGCCACTTGACCTCACCGGAGGCGATGAACTGATCAATAATACACTGCGCGTTATTGGCAAAGTCGCCGAATTGTGCCTCCCACATGACCAACGCATTGGGCGAGGAGAGCGAGTAGCCATATTCGAAGCCAAGAGCACCGAACTCGCTGAGCGATGAGTTAGAGATGACAAACTTGCCCTGGTCCTTGCTCACGTGCTGCAGAGGCGTGTAAGTGGCCTCGCTCTCCTGGTCGTGGAAGACGGAGTGACGCTGAGAGAAGGTACCTCGCTCGACATCCTGGCCGGAGATACGGACGTGGTGGCCCTCGGTGACAAGAGAACCAAAGGCGAGAGCCTCGGCCGTGGACCAGTCAATGTTCTTACCCTCGGTGACCGACTTGGTCCTGTTCTGCAGAATACGCTTAAGGTTGCGGTGAACGTTGAAGTCTTCAGGGGTGGAACCGATGACCTCGCCGATGTGCTCCAGGGTCTTCTTGTCGACATTGGTAGGGTTGTGCGGCAGCACCTCGTTGGCCAGCTCCTTGGGCGACTTGAAACCGTTCCATGCAGAAGTGGTCCATTCCTTGGAGCTGGGCTTGTAGTCCTTGGACTTGGCAAAGCTATCTTCTAGCATGCCCCAGACCCATTGCTTGTGCTCGTCCACGTCCTCCTTGGTGAAGGACCCGTCTTTCAGGAGCTTGTCGATGTAGATCTTGATCTGGGGATCGTGGTCGGCGATGCGCTTGTACATCAGGGGCTGGGTGAACGAAGGCTGGTCGGTCTCGTTGTGGCCGTACTTGCGGTAGCAGATCAGATCGATGACGACGTCGGACTGGAACTCGGCACGCCAATCGGCAGCAAGCTGGCAGACAAAGTTAACGGCCTCGACATCGTCAGCGTTGACGTGGAAGACCGGGGCATCGATGGCCTTGGCAATGTCTGTGCAGTAGGCGGTCGAACGAGCAAAGCGAGGATCGGTGGTGAAACCAATCTGGTTGTTGACGACCAAGTGGACGGTACCGCCGGTCGAGAAAGCAGGCAGAGAGTGGAAACCGAGACATTCGTACACGACGCCCTGGGCGGCGAAGGCAGCGTCGCCGTGGAGCAGAACACCCATCGCCGTACGGTGGGTCTTCTCGTCGTTGTTGTAGTGCTGGATGGCCCGCGTCTTGCCCAAGACGACGGGGTCCTCAGCCTCCAAGTGCGAGGGGTTGGCGACGAGAGAAAGCTGGACACGCTTGCCGGAGGGCGTGGGACGCTCGAAGTTCATACCCAAATGGTACTTCACATCACCGGAGCCCTCGTCCTCGGCAGCAGCGGTGCCGGCAAACTCGCTGAAGATGGACTCGTTTTGCTTACGAACGACGTTGGACAGGACGTTCAGACGACCACGATGGGGCATACCGATGACGATATCCTTGACGCCGTAGTCGACACTGCGGTCAATCAGGGCCTTCATACCAGGGACCAGCGTCTCGCAACCCTCGAGACCGAATCGTTTGTCGTTGGGGTACTTGGTGGCGAGGAAGGACTCGAAGCTGGAACTCCAGATCAGGCGGTCGAGAATGCGGCGCTTCTCGTCAATGGAGTACTTGAAGGGCTGGGGCACCTCGATACGCTCGCGCAACCAGTCGCAGCGGCCTCGGTCGGGTATGTGGATGAACTCGACACCGTAGGAACCACAGTAGATGCGCTCACAAGCGGCAATGATATCGCGCAGGGTCATCTTGTCGCGGCCCTCGCGCTTGAAACGGGGGAGGATGCCGGGGCCGAGGTCGTACTCGGTGTCGAGGTCCTTCTCGGTGAACTGGTAGTGCTCGAGGGTCAGCTCCTTGGGCTTAACATTCGTGAAGCCCTGCTGCTCGTTACGGATGCCAAGGGGGTCGATGTCGGCCTTGTGGTGACCACGGGCCTGGTAGGCGCGGACGAGCAGCTGGACCTTCAGATGGTTGGTAACATCCGATCCGGTGCCAGCAGCCATACCGAGGGCAGCAGGCCCAACGCCGCCGGTGGCGCTGGGGACGATGGTGGGCGGGGGCTGGAAGGCCTGCTCGATGGGCATCTCGCCCGACTCCATGTTCTTGAAGTAGACTCGCCACGAGACGTGGACGCTCTCCGGGTCGTGCTTCCACTGCATGTACATCTCGTCGACGTAGTTGGCGGTGCTGCCGGAGAGGAAGGAGTCGTTGGGGGCGGGCGGCGAGGAGATGGCCGAGGCATATCTGCGCTGGGAGGCGAGGGCGAGAGGCCGGCGGGCGGCGATCGAGTACGAGCGGGAAGATACCGTCGAGCGCGACGTGTTCCTCAGGAGCTTGGCTCCCGAGGTTCTCAGGGTGGATTGCAGCATGGCGCGCGGCTGGAGGTGCTGTCAAGGCGCACTCCTATCTGGGAGTATTGGTGTTGTAGATATTATGAGTGAGATACGTACAGTAAAGTACAAGCAATGGGATTATAAGGCGCAGGGGAAGTTCACAAACTGAATTGCGCACCACAAGAAGATGGAGATGATGAAAGAATTACACCGGCCACTTGGAGCTGTCAAGCTCTCTCTACCGAAAGAGACAAAAGAGCGGCGGAGTAAGTCTTTCCAATCTGGGGGGGGATGAGGGTTGGGAAGGACAAGGTTAAGAATATCGCGGAGGAAACGTAGATGGAGAGGAAGCAAGAAAATTAGACGCAGATGACACTTGCCCATGCACGAGATCTCCAAATCCCTGGCGTCACACACACCCTCGTCCTGGCCACTGGCAGTGGTTCGAGACTCCACCGAGTGGCCGAGTTGCCTCCCCTAAAAAAACCCGCTGCCAACCTTCCTACGGCCCCAACTGCCCCAGCTCCCCCAAAGAGAAGGTTCCATCACCACCACCAGCTGTACGGATTACAGTTTATCTTACCTACGGTACTTTAGGTATTTAACGAGACTGGGCCGCCCGGGTTTCCCGAGCACGTTGCCGAATATTGCCTCAAAAGTCCTCGTCGACCGTTGTCCGGTGCTTCGTATCAGTGTCTTTCCAGTTATGCGACCCAGTGGAAACCACAGCTATGAGATGGAGGCTGAAACGGGACCAGCAAATGCCGCAATTGCTGTATGTAAACTGGAATACAGGCTATATTCCGTACCTATATCCCTTTCCCTCAGCTTGACTCTGTTTCGTCCACATACATAATGGCGGCTTGTTATTTGATCGCTATTCGTTGGCCCGGTTCTTGCCATCGCCGTCGGCCACGGCAATCTGAAGCTGCTGCTGCTGATGAGTAACGAAGGTAAGGATCAAGTTAACCTGTCAATATCACCCATCACTTTTGCATGCAGCCAAACCATCGGCCCTTGGCCTCTGCTCCTTTTCATCTGTAAGCAAGTATGTAAGGTAGATAGATTCAAGCCTCTGTATCGCCCTCACATCAACTCCTCATCCTCACCAAACTCAGCACACATGCCACATATCCATCTATTCTTGGCGGTTCAGCATCGGCAGGATAACCGAGGAGACGGACGAGACTGCAGATGGACGGACCCGATCCGTGGCGACCTATGGGTTATTCTGTCGGAACGATGCCGACGTGAATTTTGTGTGGGGGGCATCTGTGGCTGCTGCAGCTCAGCGGTCAGGCAGTTAGGTACCTTAGGCCCACCATAGCTGCAGCGGGAGCCTGCAGGGGAGAGGTGCTTCAACTTGTGGCTTGCTTACCAGACTGAAGTGATATCAATGTCTCAAACATCGGCACTGATATACGCGCTTTGGGAAATGCTTTCGATCATCAACTTCACAACCGCCATCTGGTCAACTCGTCACCCGTCCCGTTGAGCTTTACCTCTGACACGTAATTTCCAGAGTGATAGGATAGACTGAGAAACGACATTCGCACCGGACGACAGGCTGTGGTTTGGCGTCGTTACCTCCCTTCATTTCTACCTTCACATTTTAGCTACATAAAGCTTGCAATGATAAGAAACGTTGCCACGGCATATCGACCGTCTTGATATGTACTGCGCGTTCTCATAACCGCCTCGCTCGCTGCTGAGTGCCCGCAGACCACTCTTCCACCTTCTTCACAGCTGTCCATCGCAGACTTGACTGGAAAAGAGAGCACCCATTGGATATGGCCATCCCCACGGGTGCTGCAGCCTACAAGAAGAAGGATGGCATCCTCACTCTCACTCCAGACCAAAAGTCCGTCATATGGACGCCCAACTCGGCACCCGGCGGACCTCCAACCGTGTCCTTGATTGTTGCCAACATAACAAATTTGCAGCAAACCCCGGACACCGCTGCCAAGGTCATGTTGAAGATCTTCGACAAGCCTCCAGAAGTTCCGGAGCCCGTGGCCTATCTGTTCCACTTCAACTCTCCAGCGGATCCCAGAGCCGAAGCCAACGTCATCAGAGACTTGCTGTCCAGGCTCCTCGCCAATGCGAAAGCCAACGACCCCAGTGTGCCCAAGGCCGCCTCCGGAGCAGGCACACCCGTAGCGGGCGCTTCCGGCAATGGCTCTGCGGCGATGACGTTTGCGAATGCTGCTCTCGCCAAGCCCAGCTCAGCACGGCTTTTCGACGATGAAGCTTTGAAGAGCGACATTGTGCTCCAGCAGTCCCTGATGAAAGCAGATCGCGAGTTGACCCAGATGTACATGGAAGGCCGCAAGACCAAGCCCGATTCCATGTCAGATGCCACATTCAATGCGCACTTCTGGTCAGCCAGAATCAATCTGCTCAGAGCTCACGCCATCGAGTCGAGCCAAAAGAAGGGGCCTTACAATGTGTTGGCCCAGATCAAACCCTCGCTGCAATCCAGCACCGATCCCTCCAGACCCAGCGAGCTGAAGATCAAGTTTAGCGTGGAGCAGATCCAGTTGATCATGACCCAACATCCACTGGTCAAGCGCATCTACAATGAGAATGTGCCACCCCTGGAAACGAACGAATTCTGGGAGAGGTTCTTCCTCAGCAAGCTGTCCAAGAAGTTGCGAGGAGAGCGCCCAACCGGCCTCGAGATGGCCGATAACATCTTTGACAAATACGACGAGTACGAGGATATCACAGCCTTCTCAAGCAAGCATCTCTCTTCGCACGTCCCTCACATCATCGACTTGGAAGGCAACGAAGAGAATCAGGGTGGCTTCAAGAGCGGCAATCGCAAAGACGTCGAGATGCGACCGAGAGGGAGACAGGACGTGCCCATCATCCAGACGCTGAACAGTATCAGTGGGAAACTGTTGGCTAATGCCGTACGCAGCGAAGACGAGCCAGAGGGGCCTCGGCGTGTCGATGACGACACCTTCCAAGAGCTTACATTGCGAGATTTACAAGGCGATGCAGAAGAGAGTCGCATTATGCTCAACATCAAAGAGCAGAGCAGATTCTTCTCCAGCGGATCAGGCCAAGAGTCTGATTCTACCGCCCTCTTCGCCCGGCAAAATCCAGCCAAGGTCTTGAGAGGCGTGCAAGGAGATCTTCGCACACTCGGCGAAGACGGTGCTGGTGGCATCGCCATCCATCCGTCCATGGGCATCGACGACGAGGATGACAGCGATGACGAAGAAATGTCCCAAACTCAGGTAGGGTCCCGGGATTCGCGAAAACAGGCACAACAGCAGATCCTGAAGAGTATGCTACAGAGAAGAGAGCAGCTGTACGGGAATGAATCGGACGAAACGACACCCATGGGTCTCGATGCGGAGATAACGTCTACTTGCAATCTGACACATGCTACTACTCTTGAGTTCCTGCATCAGTTCTGGTCTGCCTTCCACTCCGGTGACCCGGATCGAGCTGCTGAGCTGGGGTACTTGGCCGAAGCTTTAAAGCGATCCAAAGAGCGTATCAGGGCAGTTGGTGAAGATGCGAAGAAGAAGCAGAACGAACGCGTCGAGAGGCACAAGCAAGAGATCTATGAGCACTACAAGCGGACGGGCAAGAGAATCAGACCCAATCCGAAGTCAATTCCACGCACTGGCGAGGAAGCCGAGCAGGCCGTAGCCAAGCTCATGGAGCCCGTCGTCTCATCGCTTGATCGAGCAGTTACAACGTACTCCAGGGCACTTGCCGCTGAGGGTATCCAGGCCAGCACAGAGCGCTGAGTACCGGGCCAGATACATGAGGTGGAACGGAGCTGGTTGCGATTGAAAAGAGGCTTGGTGTGGATTAAATATCAATCCACGATGAATCACAGTGTAAGATAAGTCGTCGCAGGCATGTAATCAATAACAAGGGCGAGTCTCCAAACTCGCCGCTGCCTCGATGGAAATAATAGAGTTCGTTGACGAGGAACTCACACCCACTGTATCAGGTATCGCATCGCCCTTTGCGAGAACCACATGGAAAGCGTGCCACGCGGTACGTTGAGCTGATGGAACTCTTGCCATCTTGAATTCGCTCGCTACAGAGCAACACATATTGTCATCAGACCTAGAACAGAAATTGGAACGGCCAGGCTGCATCGCATCATCAATCCCCAGTTCCCTTCTTCAATATGTCATCTTGCTTGAATAATCGAGAATAGAACCATAACTGTTTTGTTACAAGTATGGACGCGATGCTAAATCCTACGGACGGCTTTCGAGCCTTGGGCCCAGATCGTGCAGACCAACCTCGATCACCATTATCGAATAAATCAAACATCAACGCTACCACGTGGGACCGAAAAGATTCGTCTGAAGGCCAGCCGAGTCCGCATGAGTCCATTGTCGACGCAGCATGGGTATCAACCAGTGATCTCGCCAAATCTCCATACCAGACCGCTCGAGCCGCGACTCCTACTATCAAAACCCTCGATATCGACCTGTTGGACTACGATTCCCCGCTCTCCCGTCTCGAGTCACCTTTCCTATATGGACATGGCACAGAGCTCGCACCCATCCGCGAGCAGCGCAGCATCTCTACCTTCAAGACCGGTCGAACGGCAGCAAGCCTCTCGACATCGGATCTCTCGTCCATCATGCACGGTGCACCGGGACACAAGCAAGAGAACAAGACTGCTCCCACTCTACGCCGCCGATCCTCCTTTGACCTCGCCGATCTCCCCAAGCCTCTCCCTCTATCTAGAAAGGCGACAGGTGAACAAGAACGACCAAAGCTCTGCACATTGACCTACTCCCGCCCAAAACTCATCGAAATCCACGCCTACCCGAATAAGCCCCTCTATCCACCTCACAAACGACCAGCCACCCCTCCACAACTAGCGTCCCACAGGAAGTTCTACAAAGCTCCCGCCAGAAACTCGAACCCGAGCAACTTGTCCGGCGGGTTTAAAGTACCCCGATTCAGGGAAGTGCGGAGTGGCCATGGGAATCTCACTGCGCATCCCTATAACCGGCTCACGAGAGCGGAAGAAATCACACGGAGAGAGAATCGAAGAGAGAGCAATTACAATCTCCTACGTAGACTTGGAATCAGTCCCGTAGGTCTAGATCGGTCGTCGAACGAAGCAGGACCCTCCAATCGATCAACCAATGCTGTGTTTTCGAAAGGGGTTCCGAGCACGAGACTCGCTGAACCGCAAAGGGCTGAGATTGTGAACGATCCCACGATCGGACCCTTGTCCTCGCATGCACACTTTCGAGAAGGCAGTCTGCCTCCCTCGCATCATTCCGAGTACGTGAATCCCCGCCTTTGCAAGAGTTGTCGACGCCCGAAGACGGAGACGAGCTGCGTGAGAACGATGATTGGGAGTGGCAGGGGATGTAGACGGGGCGATGATTTCTGTGGAAGGTGCGTTTGGAGGAGGCTTGTTCACTTCTGGTGCGTTGGTTCTTGATGCGAGCCGAGTGTATCATACAGCTGGGGAGATTGACGGAGCGCAGTTTGGTGCGGACGGGTTGACTCTCAAACTTGTGTATACGGGATGTTGCGTTTGCAAGGAGCTGTCTTTACGACGATACGTAACGGTTTGAAAGGGAGGATAACATGGTGTGCTTTTCGGCATAGATTGGATCGTACGGCTTGGAGGATCGAGAGTACAGGCTTAGTGGATATGCGGTGTTGTAGTTTCTGAGTATCGTCAACGTGCTTCTGTACAGACCGTATTCAAAGACGTGGAGCTTTTCTGCCTTCCAATATTCCGTGCGAGTGCTCGTGATACATTCAGCTGTACTGAGACAGAGCGCACACTTACTGTGATGGATTAACATCTCCTATTCAGTTTTGAGTTGCCAATCCTGTTGTGAATTGCTCCTCCTGTTACTTTTTCATTATTTTACTCAACTTCTTCGTCCACCGGGCCCGAATCCACGTAATCGAGTCTGCACAGCTTAAGAGCCGAATCGCAAATTGCTAATGACGGTTGCATTGTTCTCAGACTCGCAGGTGCACTCGACAGAAAACACAATGCCTCCTCGTTCAACGCCCCGAAAGCTGTGATCATCTAAATGCTTTCAAGTTCGATGCGGGAAGTCCGATATACCTCTCCCGAGAACAAGAAAACGACAGGCGGCTAAACTGCCTTCGGCAGCCAAAGACTGACTGCCGCCTCAGGAGTCATGCGGATGGTATCAGAAGTATCTGCGAGATAGCCACTGATCCCCTAGAGAGAGACTCGCTGTTCACGATAAGCACGCGATGCAACTCAGCCTATTCATGCGCCAATCTGATCAGGAGATCGAGTTCCCTCGACGCGCGCGCATATAGATAAGACAGGTAAACATGCAGCAAGCAGGAAGTTCTGCCGAAACCCGAGCCAAGTATTCTCGACGTGCTTTGCCCTCGGCCCCGTCCAGCTGAAGATGCGAGCAATACTTGGCCAACGTCCAAGAGATATTTGTCACGGACCTTCTGGTTTCTCTCCCATTAGTTTTAGGTAGGTGGTGCCTGAGCAGATGTGTTCAATTCTACGGTGGAGATGTGAAGTGGATGTGAATTAAGACACTGTACCGGCTTTGTACTTCGTGTATCAATTCGGATGGACTTCAACGCGAGATATGCAAACAGAAACTCGTCAACATAAGCTTGGTATTACTACAAACAGGCGCAATGTATCGTACCACGTCGATAGAGCGGTGGACATAATCAGGGAAAGAAGACTTCGGAGCAATGCTCTTGCCACATCGTACGATGCTGTACTAGACAAGCATGTTATAACGTTGCTGGGCACATAAGTTTATGCCATTGACGTGGGGGAGAGGACTTACGAATCTTGTGAGTATGGATCAGTTGACAAAGGGCATCAACAGATCGAAATGCTCAATAACGGGAAGACGAGACGATACTGGAAGGTACGTGAGCGAATGTCATTTTGCCACAACCTTTAAACGATTTAGACACCATCATGGGAATGAACTGATATGTGCTCGAGTCATTCTTTTAGAAAACAGCATCCAACACCCTGCAGTAGGCTGCGAAGGACTCTGGCTTGTACACTATAGTATACGACTAACTGCTTCATAACCTTCAATTAAGACACTTACCATTACACTGCACATTTGACGCCTATTGGCATTGATCAATAACGAGAATAATTTGACCCTTACAAGTATGAGTTTCGTGCGTAATGATCATACAATCCGACCATCTGCAGCCATCGACGAGTTTTACGCCCGGCTGCTCTCTCGGTGTGACAATCGTGCATACCTCGGGTGAGACCTCAGACCATGCCAATCAGGTAGCCCATTATGACTATCTTATTGACTGTCAATGTCTTGAATATTGGCTAGGCGCTGCAAGAAGAGATTTTCACCTACCATTTCCATAGTAGTCAACTTGTCTTGGCTGTAGGTATTGCAGCTCGAGTCTAGATGCATGAATCAACGCGATTTTCCTAGTCGATCTACAATCCGCAAAGTTTAGGATGGCTTCAACATGATATCATGCCCCTTGGACCGAGATTCCACATGCTCATTGCTGAAGAGACTTGCGATGATCTGCTGGTAGTCGTATAAGCGCATACTTTTGACATTTTCGACGGAGTTTTCACCAGACCGCGCATAGCCTTGCACTGCTAGGCCCATATGCCGGATTATCCGTGCCGGAGTAGTGAGAATACGGAATCTGCACATGAAAGTCATCTGCAAGATCGAGGCAACTACGGGAATCGTCAAATATATTTTTCTCAAGGAGCTTGCCTCGGCTATGGTGCCGAAGGGAGCCTGCAATCCAGAGCCAAGAGATTGGCTGGCCAAACAAACTACTACATATTCCATATTTGCGTAGCACTCGACGCGGAGCCGTGATATTCCAGTCGGCAGTTTACTTGATGCAACATGGTGCCTCACCTGTGCCGTCAGTTCGCAGCCACACCTACGACTGTGAATAGGGAAACTGCATACCGGCGTTCCAAATTCTTAGTGTGGATCAGCGAGTGTTCAAGCCCCCCGACGCCGAGCTTCTACATGCAGATAGACATGTCTCCCTCTCTCGTATGTTCACCGGCATTCGCCAACCAGTGCCGATCTCCTCGTTAACGCAATGCGTACCGGCGAGACGACATCCTCGGAACGAGGGATTCACGTGCATATAACAACACTGTAGCACGCAGGGAGTGCATCAGGCGATGTTCACTCACTGCCGGGGCTTTGTGGAGCGCGTAGTATCGATGACATCTTGCTGTATGCACCAGATACAAGCTGGGAGGGACTGGCTTTCAAAGCCCCGCGGACTGCATGAGTAGGTACTGTAGAGAGGGACCTGGGCCAGCAAACATCGTCGTCAAATCAGAGTCTTGAGATGATTAAGCCGGCCCCGAATACTTATCTGCTAGCCGGAAGTGAGCCGGGAAGTTGCCAGAGCATGCAAAAGTGGTGACGCATCATCAGCCACACGTCGCGAACAGCAGGATATCGTCCTAACCAGAATAGATAGGTGGTATATCAGCGAATGCAAGCTTCCGCTGAAGTAAGTGAAATGAGACATGTTGGTCTCGTTCGAAGAAGCACCTATTCTCGAATGTCGTCCCGGATGCCCGATGCCTGACGCTGCACAACATTGCAATCCTCGGCAAGTATGTTTGTGGCCCATTGTCCTGTTGAGCAGTCAGTCGACAGCGACTCGCAACGAACGAGACATTGTCCTAAAGCGGTAGGAAACTCGTGCAGAAGACTGTCGATTGACTTCTGCATCTATGCCAAGCCTGATGATTTGGAAATTGGGCGCGGGGCGGCTTACTTGCCTACACGAATGAACGGGCGTGAGTGTTCATTAGTTTTTATGTAGGCCGTTGACAAGTGAGCAGACGTTTCTTGTTGTCCAGATGCGCTTTAAGAAGTCGGTCTGGGCATGCCGGTAGCATGCATACAGAGATAGAGCCGCTTTGAAGCGTTTTCCTCAGCCTCACGTCGCGGTGTGCTTAATCCAAAACTGCAGGACAGTAAAACGGGATGCTTGACTCGTTGAGCGCCGTCTCCCGACGTTTGCCTCGCCTTCCAAACTTGACAACTCATCGGAGATTTCGATGCGGCTCTGGAATCTCGTAAGGCTGTTGGGGCTGATTCCTGCCCTAGGATCGCTTGACGCATGCGTACATCTCATTCGCCGCGGCGTCTAACAACCCTTGAGTCGATGGTTCCTGACAATCCCAACGCACCTCCCAAATGTCCAATGAGACCCAATCGCTCAGTTAACGAGGTCGTGGAGTAACGCCGAATGAGACCTGAGTATGGGGTTCCTCACAGTCGCGGAAGCACTCGTCAACTCCCGTGTATCGCTGTCTTGCCTATTCAGGCAGCTGTGGCCGCATGCATACGGGATGTTGGGTATATGGTTCACCTCTTATAGAAATAAACCTGCGCTGACATCAGCCGATCGAATTGAGATTTTGCGTCTTGGCGGCCGACCACATGCCTTTCGAGATGTGACAGGCGATGGTGAGAAACAGGCGAGACTCACAGTGGCATGGTTCCGGTCGGTCTGCGGAGTGTTTCTCTTGCATTCATGGGACTGTCGCCGTTGCCTTCTCCCCATATGGGATAGAACCTTGCAATGGGGGTTTACAAGGGTTCTGTGGGATCTGTCCTAACCGCAGAGAGTTGCCCAGCCCGAGACACCACTTGAATTATCCCGCTATTAGACGCCGGAAATACCCAGACGCCAATGCGGCTCAATGAAGGCGGCAGGCGACTTGCTAAAGCCAACAAAGTATGACATTATTAAACTGGACAGATGTAGATCAACATAGGTCTCGTACCATTAGGCGCGGCTGCCGAGGCTTGACGCCAAAACAACAACAATGTCCCATGCAAAAATTCTGCTTCTCTGTACGTAATGTTGGTGACGAGGATCTCAATTTGTGATGAGAATATCCACATGTCTCCTTGGTAAATGGTGACAACGGTTCACGACACTGTACATCATAGGATCATTGAGATATTTCTTTTGCTCTGTGTTGGCTTGGAAAATTTTCGTGAGCTACGTTACCTGCCCAAAGTGTCACTGCGTCTACACCTAGGCGACGTGACCAGATTGTAACACATCGAGAAGGTGACCTTTACTCCCGATCCCCTGCATATTCTGGCCCGACGACGCCAGCGACATCACCGCAAGATGGATCTTAATGATTTATATTAGGAATTCACCCAGCTTGGCGTTTCCCTCGAGTAATCAGTCGCTTGTCAAACATTATCGACAGTCAAGCCACACAGCCGCTGTGGATTTGGAGGAGCTTTCAGCAGTACCACAGTCATTCACCAAACATTTGCTACCTGTAGTTAGGATCGCGGGTATGCAGCCGCCTCCGTGACCAAAGGGATGAAGTCTACATACATACATCCGAAGTCGTTTGTTTCCTACACTTCTGTGCATTGCATGAGAGCATAGGTGCCCCATCAACACGTATGTATGGGACCTTTCCATGCCCAAGAAAACGGCTGAGCAGCACCTGGACGCCTGACCGTGCTGTGACCCAAACACTTGGGTCTGCTGGCCGATGGTAGTGTATACGCGTATACAGTCTCAACAGTAGTGGCCGAAGATACTCGAACGTAGCCCTGTGGAAAACAGTACTTGTTTCTCAAAAAGCTCTCAGCTGGCGTGCTGGGCGTCCGCCGCTAATCGAGTGGGTTTCCTCGGAATGACACATACATAAGGTTAGTAGCGTTGTCGTCTATCCAGCTGTCAGGGGCTCATTGTCAAAAGGTAGATCCAGTCGGCAGAAACGAAACGGCGCCGTTTGTGGACCACGGCGGAGCGCGAGGTGTTTATTTTTTTCTTTTTCTTTTGCCGAGTTTTGACGGTTGAGGCTCCGCTCGGTTCGGGCTGTCCGGCTATGTCACAAACATGGAATGGGGCTGCTGTGGAAGTGTTCTATCAGGTGTCGGAGCAACAAGGGCGACAGCGTTGCGAATGGTGTCGGTCGAGTATGAGATGAACGACAGACCGAATGATAAGTGCAGTCGTGCCATCAGTCTCGCACCGTTGCATGAGGAGTCATGCGATGTCGACGATGCTTGATGCGGTGGACGATTTGGAGGTGACCAGGTATCTGGTTCTGATTGGCGCCCCGGGATGACCGCTCCGTTCGGACGAGACCTAAGCCCGCCGAGCCCGCTAAGCTGCAGAGGGAAAACTTCTGGAAGGCTTCTAGAGGATTTCCAGAACACATGCCAGCTCAGCAGGGCCGACACAGGGGTGACAGGGGTTTGCTCATCTCGCGTCTGTTTGTTTCCGTGAGCCGTGGCTTCTTGGAGCTTCTGGGATCTCGCACGTAATCTCATGGAGCTTGCTCGCTTGCCACGGTTCTACAGTACGTGTGCCCTGCTTGTGGATCGGTCTCAGTCAAGCCAGCTCGCCAGTGGGCGATGTTATTATGTACATCCGTAGTATTATACGGGATGAGGGGCTGTTCATTTGCATATGTAATTCAACGTCGAACCGCCGGTCGTACGAATTAGTGCTTGGCTCGGTATATCCTGATATGTCAGTGGGTTTCGCGGTCGGCTTAGAAGTTTACCAGTCTTCTACTATCCGTAGTAGAGGCGTGATGAGTTGAGTGTGTGCATGATTTGCTGCATGTATAATCCGTTTCGACTCTTCAAACTCCAAACGTGCAAAGTACAAACACCCGCACCTATATTCTTGCCGTCCCTGCCGCATACGGCTTGTGATAACAGCTTGTAACTTGTCTCGGAATGTCTCCTACATACTCGTACGAGAACCTGGGATGCCAAGAAGCTGGCGTATCTATGCTATCCATATGCTTTGCCTGCTTGTTGATGGATTATCGTGTAATGCTCACGTGTGCACTCGAAGGGCACTTATGCTAGTATGCCGGACTTGGACGTAAGAAGCAGGTTGACGTCCATGATTACGAGTAGATCGAAGTGCCTGTCGCAATCGAGGCCGATTAAACGTCTACAGAGGCTCGTCCTTAGGGAACTTTTCATCAAGCCTCAGCGGGATGTGGGTGAATTGCTCATGGGAAGGCATTTGCCTGCCGCTGTGCCGTGCCGCACGACATCCCTCTGGCTCCAGCTGCATCGGGCTTAGAGTTGGTGGTTCCTAGCAAACTTACTGGTGATGCATCGTACCTGCAACCAAAGAGGGCGTCGAGGGCGTTTGCGCCAAGTAGAGGATCACTTGGCGGGCGTAACAAAAGCTTGTATCATAGTGCCCGGCGTGGCCAGGCCGGACGATATGAAGTACCCGGCTGGGCAGAGGATTCGGCAAAATGATTTGATTCTTGAGCCGACCGAGAACTATCGAGGATTATAGGGCGTTGTGTAGTAGTCACTGTCTAATCGTGGTGTGTGCGGCTTGTAAAGTCCTTCGGAATAACCCAGAAGCCTCTACGGATGTTACCACCGAACGGTTTCGACACGCGACGATCATGTACGGATGTATGCAATAGTCAAGGAGAGCATAGTGCTGATGTCAAGCCAAGCATGCAGGAATACTGCTGGGATGACCTCCAGTCCTGCTCCAGTCGAGCCAGCCCTTCGCACAAGGGGGCAAATGCAGTCATTCGAGCCATCTACTTGGCATGAAGATCGGGTCATGCGGATGGCTGATCTTTACTCCCTACGAGTGCCAGTCTCGAGCGTTTGGTTACGTGAGAGCGGATCTGAGCTTGTCCACCCCGTGGGCTTCCAATGAAACAGACGAGCGTCGAGGACACAAAACCACTACTACAACCCCGCGTTGCATTCATTCATACATAATACAGCCACGGGCAACGGAAACAGCCTTTTGTTGCCACGCAGCATCTCGATTATGACGCCGAAGACTAGTCTCCTCAACTGCCGTTACGCCATCACGAGAAGATCAACAGATCTTCACGTTCAGGTATGTCTGCAGATAGTACATGCTGCAGGGCTACAGAACGGCGAACGAGGTGTCTGCCGTCTGCAATGTTGCAGGCTCGGCAGGAGAGGATTCAACCGATATTCGATCCATGTGGATAGTTCATGTACTACTGGCAGTGTTTGTACGTGATATCACGGCGCAGTATGCTACCTCACCTTGATGCAATGCTATCTCTTTTTTCAAGCTGCGACATGCACAACACGCAAACCATTTTGATAGTCCGTAGCAACATCACCATTTGTTCCATCATCCAGCGACGTATATCTGTGACGAATCGTCTTGTCTGGTCACCTTTAGTGGAAGCCGCTGCGTCACTAGCGAATTGGTGATGGTGAAACTTGCAGCCCGCCTTCACACCCCATCCGCCTATGATGGCGTCAAGTATGAGGGGAGCAGGTATCTAAGTTGGGGAGTAAACCAAACTGATGATTGATGTATAGTTTTACATATTGTCGAGTTGTCTAGCCACGTACTCCGCATTCCTGTGCTATGTATCAGATAAACCATCTACACTCAATAGGTAGCTACCTCTACTCGCTGGACGACCAAGGAAGGCCGCTACTTGGCTCCTAGGCTACCAGGCTACTGATTATATGTTTCTTGAAATATACCTAACTGCTTGGTCTCTCTCTACTCCAATTGGTACACGACTCCGTGCCGTTTTATTGCTTCATCAAAAGCGAGATGGGCGCGAGGTGTTCCAGCAGAGTTTCCATTGGTCGGCTCGGTCGCTTCGTTGCAGGATGTCACGCAAGATGGACCTTTCCACTCTCACCCTACCAACAATCCAGCGATATGCTGTTGCTGTTGCTGTTGTTGTTGCCTTCCACTCGGTTTTACATAATGGCCTGACAGGAGCACTGCATATCGTGCGATGGAATGTGCAAATGGGCATATGGAGGCAGCTGTGGAACTGTGATGGAGCGGTTCAGTGGTCGTTGGGTCTGTGAAGACTTGTACAACAGTACTCCGCGGTTGGCTGCGGTGGTTGGCTTCTAGGCTGTCGTGGTAGCATTCCAGCATTCTTCCAGAATCTGTCGCCGCTTTACGGCTCTCCCGGACGTAGAACTGCCAGGGGTGACAGTTGAGACCCCATCTCGCATGTCTGTTCGGGGGAAAAGATCTTCCCAATACCCAGCTTTGGGATCTGATTGGGCCTCCTTTTCCTTCTAGCGGGCTTCTAGAATCGACGCCATTTTAATGGTCTGTCAAACGGGTGACGAGGCCTGGGGGCACTTTTCACGGACGTAAACTGTACATACAGATTACCAACAAGCGCTTCTCGCTCCTCTGCCCACCCCCCCTAGACCGATCCTAGGCTCGGGGCGGAACTAGAACCAACAGCACGGTATCTCAGCCTCGAAGGAATGTACTCTAGTTGATAAATGTCCGGTAGGATCATCAATCCATTGGCGGCCATGGTAGATTCGTCCGTTGGGACCGGGAGTCATTCCGCATTGGCCGATGAGATCGGAAGGCCAAACCGCCAAAACCTCGCTGCTCGCGTGCCCGTTCAGAGCCTGCTCGCCCTGCCATGTAATTAGTCTTAGGGATGCCTATATCGAGGCTGGCTCGGCTGGACAGTTACCTTGATCAGTGGCAAAGCTAAGGCAATAATAGGGATGTAGAGTGGATGCTGCTGCGACGGGACGGCAAATCCCCCCTTGTCTCTTGCCTGGACGACGAATGATCGAGTGCAGCGACCATATGCTGTGTTGCGTCAACTTGCGCAGCAGCACCGGGAAGGCAATGCATGGGCAGCGATATGGCATGGGCTCTGCTCTGGCACAGCTCTGGAGCCGACCTGGAGATGGAAGACTCAAGTCATTCCCGCGAGTGTTTCGGCGCTCGTTGATTCGTGGTGCGGCCCCAAAGAGGAATGAGGCATACGGAGTCTCGCGCCCTTTGGCCTGGACACCCCGACGAGCAGCCTGACGCCTGACTGAAGAAGAAGGCGGGAGGAGGAAACGAGAGCACGCCATTCGCTGGGCCAGGGCGCATGCCACTAGTCGATGGAGTCGATGGAGTCGATGGAGCTCGACAGGGTCCTCGCAGCCCCTGTTCTGCTCCTGGTCGCAGCGGACATGCCTGGTCGCCTCCACCATCTGGCATCAGAGCACCACCATCTCTCGTAGGCATGTACAGCAGTGCAACACGCACTCCCGCGGATGCAATGTAGAGGGTACTTCTGGCTGGTGCCGCGCTCGCGATGTCACTTGGGTCTTGGGCTCCTGTGCTCCATGTACATCCGTACTCCTGTAGCGTACTCTTCTCGTGCCTCTGTTCATTAAATCTACGTGCTCCTCCTCGGCCAAGTCTCATTCCTGGCCGTTGCCTTCACTCTTACCTTACCTTTCCTGGGTTTCTTTGACGAGCACACCGACACGAAACTGAAATAAATCTACATTCCTCACACAACAAGATAGGCTTCACGTCGGCTGGCCGCACTACTCGTAGGACCCTTCGAGCTTCTTGGTCTTCACACCACACACACAACACACACACACACACATACACACTACACACACCACACACACCACACACAACGACGACAGAATACATAATACCCAATCGGCCCACGATCGCTTACGTTAACAACTCTCTGGCTGCTCAACCTCGTCAAACGAGAATTACCTTTTTGTCAGAGCCACGAGGGGTTCGAGACACAGCAACTACCGTAGCCTGTCCGCTTAACAACGCATTCCTTCCGGTCACTCGTTCATCGCTCCGATCCTCACGTTGTCGAAGAAAGGTCTAGCCTACTCCTGGTACCACCGCCGCTCGTTTTATATCACTGGCACCAGTCGATTTGGGTGTGATACCTGGTTTCTCAGTTGCCGTGCGGCGTGCCACAACACCGCGAGCCGCGAAATCTGTCGTGCTCCCATACGGCAAGCCATTGAGTGTCGGATAAGAATCATCGCCTAGAAGCTTAGCATCTCTCTCGCAGGCCTGGATTCCTACCGACGCTCGTTCCCCGCCCGAAATAAGCTTCTCCCTTGCCGACCTACTGGACCTTCGAAGAGCTCAAAGGCCCACCTCGCGATCCGTCAAACTATATTCTGCCTGAGCTCACGCTGTGGTCATCTATTGCCAATCGATCCTCGGGCTGCGTTCTTGCATATCATTGGTCGGTCTTGAGAGTAGCAATTATCGGCTTGCCCTAATCATCCGACCGTAGTTCTGTACGCGCAGTGTTGGCACACGTCATTTATCTTGGGCGAAGCGTCGACCTCGGGTTCTCCAACGACTCGATTGTAAACCGTCCGGTTGGATTCTCGCACAGCACTGACCAGCAGGGCATCTACTCGAGATAGACGATGTGCCGCCAGCTCCGACTGACATAAGAGCTTGCCCAGCTTTTCTTACACCACCACCGAGTTTCGATCACTCTTGATTGGAGACTACGAATTACCATCAAGCCTTTGGTGTCATCTCTAGCTTTTTTGAGAAATAATGGGCAGATTTAGTTCGAGGCGAAACTCCCCAACTTACGTCAACCCGTCCCCGGAATTGTCACCAACATCATCTGATCTTGAGGACTGGGACGCTGAAACGGCCATGGACTTGTCCCGTCCTCCCAGCTGGGTTATCCCTCGGACTGGCTCGCCATTCATAAATCCACCAACCCTACAAGATATACTCACCGATACAGCGCCACAGCCATGGACTCTCAGTGCCTTCATGGCCTATCTGTCCCAAAACCACTGTTTGGAGACCTTGGAGTTCATTTTGGATGCTGGACGATATCGTGTTGCCTACAGTGGTGCGACTCAACCTGGATGCTTCGGAATCGAGCATCTTTGCGCACTTTGGGAGAAGATAATCGAGGCATACATTGTCCCCGGATCACCAAGAGAGGTCAACATTCCCTACCCTGTTCGTGACCATCTCATTCAACTCCCTTGCTCTCCAGCAAGCCCGGCTAGCCCGGCGGAGTTGGAGGAGGCTGTCCACATTGTACGAGAGCTCATGAATGATTCCGTTCTGGTGCCCTTCTTGGAATCTGTCGTACCGGTGACTGTTAAAGCTCGTGAGGAAGAGATTCTCAAGCAGCGGACACGGTTGCAAATACCGAAAGAGAGCAGTGCCCCATCAGACGATTCTGTCCACTCTCCCATCTCCACTTTGCTCCCGCTCTTCGGCAAAAGGAATCCTACCAGATCGAATTCTGGCTCCAGTGATTCCAATGATGTCGAAATGACAGACGACAGTGTGAGCCCCGGATCCAGTCCAGCGGGAGAACCAATGACGCCTCCTACCACACCCCCAACAGCTAGTCGCGCGTTCAGCTCATCACCAAAGCCTCGTGTCTCTGGAAGCAGCTGGAGGAAAATGGGCGCCAAGTTGGGGCTTGGCAAGAGAAGCAAATCTCGATCCAACACATCCGCTGCCGATGTACAGCCTCCCCATCCCGCTCAGCAAAGCCAGTCCTCCTTATAGGGGTCACAGGTCACGCTATCTTATCCACTCTCTACCCTCAACGATGACAGTAGTTCAGCGTCCAACTCGCGCTTGTCTATTGATACCCAGGACACCGACCTGTCCATGGGCCTCAACATCTACCAACCCAGCTATGGGGGACTCAGAGAGGAGACGAGTAGTGTGGCCGCAAAAGCGCGGAGCGCAACACAGCCTTCATCCGGCAGGGTGAAAACCAACATTCGAATGCGACATCGTCTCGCAGTACCAACTGACGTGGCAGAGGAGTCTCGCATGAAGCGTGCGTCTGTCTTCTCACCAACCTCGAAAACAGAGCCAGGCGTGACAATGTCTCCTGTTCAGTTCATGCCAATGCCTGAGACCCTTCAGCCTCTCGAGGTCGACTCCGACGGCGATGCAGACATGAGCTCTCCTCATACAGCCGACGCTTTTGCTAGACTTGAGTCAGCAGAGAAACTCGACAGCATTGTGGACGTTTCGAATCGTATCGAACTTTCTCCATCACCCAGCCATGAAGAAGCTCTCAGCCCTGTGAGCACAACCAGCACCTCCAGTACATCACCTGACACGAGCAGGAAGTTCTGCGAATTGGATTCGTATGGCTGGGAAACAGAATACGTTCGCAGAAAGCCTTCCTCGATCATGGCCACAGCCATCTGCAGTTATCATACATCCTCCTTCCACACCTATCGCGTCAACACAGAACGGACACTTCCTCCGCCGCGCAGCGTTCAACCGAGAACTTCTCGGGACAATCGGAGCTTGCTCCGTAGTGTGTTCCACGCTTCCGAGAGGAAACATTCTGGATGAACCATCTTTGTCACAACCATCACTCGATCATCACGCATTATGACCAACGACATTTGCAATTTTCACATGCAGCATGGGCAACTACCACAGCAAATTCCACCTTCATGATACACATGGCGTGCGTATTTTGGCTTTTGGCGGCGAAAGCGTTTTGCAGATTTCTAAAAAGGCACATTTTGTTATTATCATAGACAGGCACTCATCATCACATGATACACCGGCATGGCGTTTAAAGGAAGGGCATGACGATCCGCAGCTCCAGCATCAGGGTAAATCACCCTGCTTGTTTATTGTTTATAAGGAGATGAAGAAGAGGTCATGCACATATGACGGGCCTTGGGCGACCGGAGTATATCAACCTGCAATGTATATATAGTAATGCATGGTACACTTCACTCTTATTTGATTATTGTCTCACATGACTAAGTGACATTGTGCATCGAAATCTGGAAGAATTGAGATGCGTTGACCATTACCCTACTTGCTTATGAACAGCTTTGCAGCAATCACATAATTCCCCACGGCAGTACTGTCGCGGCATCTTGAACCCGAGATTCGGCTCGCGAATATGGTTACGAGGCGTTTACAACATGTTCTATCACACAGTTGAACACCCGCTACGAAGCCGAAAGAACCAACACCCATAAGATTACTGACAGGATGATTCTGAAAACGCACATCTACTCATTTCACGATGTGCGCTACATTACACTTGCGCTGAGATCTGACACACCAGCAAGCCACACATGTCGCTGCTCCGCACTAGACATAAATAAGTTGTCTATTCTCATACAACGTATCAATTATATCTAACTATGTACCTAACGCCCCTAGCGATGCCTCCTCTCCAAGGTTGGTGTTTGTGGGGAGCAAAACCACACATTATTGCACGCAGGTGGTCCATCCTACACCCTGCACACTTCGAAGGCACAATATGTACATGTAGCGTAGCGCATCAATATAGTAGGCAGTCACGACAGTGAAATACGAGCCGCGACTCGCGTTCTCCGTAATCGAGCTCATCGCCGATTACTCAACAAGAGGCTTATCGTGCCTCGAGTACATCTTGTACTCGAGCGAGGAGCTGAAGTCCAGTTTGCCTTTCTCGACATCCGCACGAGTCGCGGACAACATGGGCTGTGGCAGACCCATTGATTCGAGGAAGGCAACAGCTAGACACATGTCAGTCAACAATCAGCAGTAGATGGAGCCTTCACCCGGAGGCGAATCCATGAAATACATAAAGATGAGAAGGGAAGAACTTACTGTCTTTCCACTCTCGCTCCTCGCGAGTCTTATCCCACTTCAGCTCCGCGCTCATAATGTCGATGATCCTAGGCAGACACTCGAGCGCGGCCTGAGCATTCAAGAAGGCCAGTCTCGTGCGTCGGGCCAGGATATCAACAGCCGTCTGCGCGTACTCGTGGCTGATGGCATACTTAATCTCACCGTCGACAAACGGGTACAGCCTCGAGATCCTCTCGCCGCGCGCGGGGAATCGGAGATCGGTCGTCTTGCACATGGCCGCCACGGTCCAGGCCCTGTCTCCGTAGCTCTCGGTCAGATGCTTGGCGACTTCGGTCTCGATGCCGAAGTGCTGGATGATGTTGATGAAGAGCGTCTTGCTGAATCCGTGGGCACCGATCAATCGCACATTGTGGGTTTGACATGATCCGTCCAGGATCGCTCCGTCGTCTATAGCCTCGGTTCCGCTGACTCTTGGCGCGTTGAGAACTGGCTTGGTCTTGAGGCCGAACTCTTTGATGGCAGCATCTACGCATTCCTCGGCCATTTGACGATAGGTGGTCCATTTACCACCGGCACAGGTCACCAGGCCAGATTCGGAGATGTCAATCAAGTGATTACGCACGAGGGACTCGGTGTTCGCAGCTTTGGGATCCTTGACCAAGGGTCGCAGACCAGACCACGCCGCTAGGACATCGCCACGGCGGACCTGAATCCCAGGAGCGAGGTAGTGTCGGATCTCGTCCAAGATCCACTGAATGGACTTCTCGTCTGGTAGAGGGTTTTGCGTGATCTTCGCAGACTCGTCCGTAGTGCCTGCGATAGTGTTGCCTTGCCACGGGAGGAAGAAGATGACGCGACCATCTGACGTTGAGGGGTCGATCAGACCCATCTTGGCCGGACTGTAGTAGCCGGGCAAGATGACGTGGACACCAGACGCAGGAGAGACAATCTCCTTGCACGTCTGGTCGTCGAGTTTTCTGATCGAGTCCGAGAAGGGGCCAGTGCAATTGATGACGCATTTGGCGCGAACAGTGATGTCCTCTGCACCGCGACCGTCGCGCTCGGGGACGAGATCCTTCACGGTCGCACCGCAAAGCCTACCTTGCTCGTTCTTCATAAGGCTCGTGACCTCGGCGTGGTTGATTACCGTCGCGCCGTAGAGTGCCGCAGTCATAGCAATCGATACATTCATCCTTGAATCATTGTGGGCGCCGTCGTAGTAGACAAGTGCGCCCACAAGGTCGGTAGGCTTCAGCATCGGGAAAGCATCAAGAGCTTTACTCCTCGTCAAGAAGTACGAGCTCTCAATACCCTCGCTGCCGGCAAGGAAATCGTAGACCTTGGTTCCCGCCCAGTAGTACGGGGCTTTCCACCACTTGTCCAAAGGAAGCATGATGGGCAGCCACATGCTCAGGTGCGGCGCCGTCTGTAAGAAATACTTTCGCTCCTTGAGGGCCTCCTTGACGAGTTCGTATTGCGCGTAGTCGAGGTTCCACACAGCCTTTTCTAGATAGCGGACGCCACCGTGGACGAGCTTGGTGCTTTTGCTACTTGTGCCGCTGCTGAAATCATCGCGCTCGACCATGGCCACCTTCAGACCCCTGGTGACAGCATCCAGAGCGACACCAGCACCCGTAGCGCCGCCTCCAACGACCAGGACATCGTATTCTTCTTCTTGCGTCTTGCTCTTCTTCAACGCCGCGATCTGGTCGTCCCGCGTCGGCACCTTGGGGAAGCGAGGGAGCGTGAAAGTGCCGTCGGCGCCGTAGATGGGTGGCGGGACGGCCGGGCCTTCGAAGCCGGGGACATTGATCGGACGGTACGAGTATAGCAGGGCGCCACCACCAACGGCGGCGACGGTAGTCGGGAGCGCCACACGCCTCAAGAGGCGCGTTCCTCGGGCGAATCTCGACATGGCAGCTACCGATGCTCTGCGCGGGCGATCGCAGAGCTTGATTGGGAGACGAAGGAGATAGTCGCAGCCGGGCAAAGATCAACTCGTAGCAACGTCACGAACGCGTGAGGTTGGATTGCGATCACACGCTCCTCGGAGTAAATGCGACCGAGATCTGGCAGGGGACGGACGCAGGCGGAGTTGGAGATGTTAGCGCAAGCTATTATAATCTGCGGCGTTGCAGATTGTCGGATGCCGGAATGGAGCCCGGTCAGACCTTGATCTCCCACAACCAAATCTCGAGGCGTATCTCGACTCGCCGTTGAGGTTCAAAATTAAAGGACCTATAGATGGTAAGGAAGGAAAGAGAGGAGAGCAACGGGGAACAGCAAAGGGGCAGAGACTAAGCAGGCTAGGCCTAGGTAGCGACACGACGCAGCTCGACCGAGTCGCAGACGCAGGCAGGTAGGCGAGCAGGGCAGGCAGGGCAGGCAGGCGAGGCAGGGCAAAGGGACCGGAGGCAATCGAGCAACCGAGCAATCGAGCAATCTCGGCGACTCGATAACACAGCCTCTGCAGCCCAATGACGACGGTGTGTCGGCCGTGGAGCTCCCACGCCTTCTGCACGCCGTCTCGTGGTGGTACGGGTCTGGCGGTATACCAGCTTCGGTAAGATATGGACTGTCTAATTCCTCAGAGTGGAGCCGACGTGGTGGCGCGCCGGAGTGGTGATCGCAGGATGCATGGCCGCCGAGTCGGGGCACAAGTTATGATATTGCATGAGTCTGTGGGCGAGCCGCTGGGGCGGGATGGGCAAATGTAGGTATGATGTGTATAATGCCTCAATTACTGGGGAAACGGGTCGCCATACCCGTTAGATTGACCCAGCCGACCCAATCGACCCGCTGCCGTCGATGTCACCTGAGAATCAGAGATGTGCATCGTGCATGACACAACAGTGCGTCTACAGTTTACTGTCACGACTGTTACATGTTGTCGAGTGTGTCGTGTCGATGGCGATTTGATGAATGGCCGCGATCTGACCCTCAGCAGGTACTACAGCCAGTGCATTGAATGGAAACAAGCGTGTATGTAACTGTTACACGTAACAAACCCATGCCAGACACGCCAGACACGCCAGACACGCAACGCACCTTTGAACAATGCAACGCAACCTCTCCCGCTCAATACCATTCATGGATTCCATGTCTGCGCGCCCATCATCAGCCCGTCAGTTTTTCCCATCTTGAATTTTTCATTTCTCAGGATTTTGCGAATACAGGAATGGGACACGGATAACGGACTGAGATCATTCGTGAATCGGATCCCTCCCGCGCGCCATTAATAGAATTCCAGGGGTACTGCTTAAGCACGCACCAACAACCAAGTCATGTTCCTGAACTGTAGAAGCATGTTGTTCTCCAGTCATTCCGAACACGTGCGATGCAGAACTGTTGGAGTATAATCGATAAACTGTGAGTCTATCGCCAACGTCAAGACTCATCGATGGTACCCGGTACAACCTCACGATATGATAACCCTCACGGACGACTCAATCGGTTCCCATCTGACTGCCTAGGTACCTAGTATCGTATTTTTATACCGCCGCGCGTTTGTACACATTTGATGTAAGCTCTGCATCAAGACTCCTGCCTTCCATGGAGTGTGTGAGATATCTGGAACGCATGGGTCATTTGATCACGGCGAATATAACCCACAAACTGTGTCTCCAGAGCCAACTTGATTCTCAGAGCTGAACATTCATAGATCGAAAAGGTGGTCATGTATAGAACATGTCTGTATTCATTGAATTCCAAACTCCTGCTGTGATATAGGCATATGCCTGATCCATGGGTATCCAATGTTACCTCTGTGACCTTCCCGCACCCCATCTAATGACATCCAGATATAAACATCATGCGTAAGACCAATTCCAATATTGCTACAAGTCATTATAATTCATTCCGAAGCCCAAAACCTCTAGCGCCTCTCAACGCAGCAGGAGAATAGTTCATCAACAAAGGTCATTTCCTCGCTGGTGCTCCCGCTGGCGACCACCGTTGATCCCATCGCTGGCTCTATCCGACGACTGCTGTTAATGATTGTGGTAGGCTTGAAGTCGAAGCGCTTCTCCGTTCCGCTCCGCGTATGCCCGTGTTTGGGTGCTTTTGTCTTGTCGTGCGAAAGCGGAAGGGCAATCTCCTGCGAGGGACATGCACCGCCTGAGGACCGCCCGTCTGCTTCCTGCACTTGACTGACATTGACCTTGATTTCCTGCGACACGAGTATCCCACCAAAGCCCCCAACTTTGTGGGATCCATGTGGCGGGTCCAGAGTCGCCAGGCACAGCGTTGGCATGGCCTCGTGTGGAGCACTCTGGAGCTTATTACTATCACGTTTCCACAGCTCGAGGGTTGAGCCCGTCTCGCTGGAACCGGTACAGGATTCTTTCCGCGTGAGCTCTATCGGAATCAGATTGCCATCCGCATCGGTGGGATGCGTGACTGAGGACCTAGGGCCAAATACACTGAGGAAATGGGGGCGTCGCGTTTGCGTTTGCGCCTCCCTGGGCCGTTGGGGAGCAAGATGTGGCCCTTGAACGATAGGCGCCAATTCCCGATGTAGATGCTGTGTGAAGGCAGCATTATGTGGCGAGTTTTGATACGCTGTCTGGTGGATCTTGAAGAAGGTCAGAGGGACAAACTCGTAGCCCGGACTGCTCATCGTGTAGTGTATTGGCACCAATAAGTGGAGAGCAATCATTGTGCATTCTTCCGCAGCCTCTGAGCCCGGGCGAGGTTGGCAAGGCACCTGAACGGTGCGACAACTCAGAGTGGCATCCTGGAAGACTCGATCGTTGATGTTTGTGCGCAGCGCGTCGATGGCCTCAAATAAGACGGAAGCAAAGGTCGTCTCTTTCGACTGTTGTCTCTTTGCCATTTCAAGAAGACTTTGTTGGACCGCCGGCATGGTCAACCCATCATACTGACGGAGGAAGTCAAGATGCCAAGGCTCCAGTCGCTCAAGCGGCATCTTCGCATTAGGGAGGAGATTGTGCGCTCCTCTCTCGACGAGGACGTCAAAACCGTGACCGCCGACGCGAGCTCGAATGCCGAAGAATCCCAAATGAACGTTCGGCTCCAGCATCGTGTCCTGCTTTGCGTATCTCGCCATGTTCATGAAAGTCTGGTTGAGGTTGGGGATCTTGATCTGCATCCCGGCGCGGATGATACCACTGACTTGGTGGATCTCGGCAAATCGGTAGCCTGCCGCTTCGAGCTTCTCAACATCCTGAGAACCCTCGAGGCGACGAACGAGAAACATCAAGGAGCCCCAGCCACTGTCTAGGGCTCTGATGCTGGCGCTATCTCCCCTTTCGCATGCGTCGTCCGTGGGCTCTTCTCGATAGTATACCCTTGTCATTGTCGTCCCTGTGGGTAATATTTCGTCCCATAGAATGCCAACATTCATCAGTTGGTCCTTGAGTTTGTTGGCCAGACTTGCTGCAGCCAAGCAGAAGAGCTCGCGAAATACTACGTCGTAGTTCTCAACAAGCTGACCGTTTTCCCGTATCAAGCGAACACTCCTCCCACGGCCGTTCAGAGACAGGCTGGCCAGGTGTGAAGTCATTCCACTGATCATGCCATTGATATCGCTCCAGTTCCGCGATGCTTGAAACATCCACTGGAACAGGGGGTTCTCAATGTTGAACGCATCGCTGGGTGTCTTCTCGATATATGTATCGGTAATCTTCTCACTCGGCAGCAGTCCATCTGGATTGACAAGAAGTCTACCGTTACGATCAAACACAGCAGCGGCCAAGACAACTTGTCGGGCCTTGCTTGCATTGCTTCGCGCGACCGTGGTACCATGGATCACCACGCCGGCCACGACTAGAGCGGCCATGAAGGACAGGACAGTGACGATGATGACAATGATGTTGCGCGAGGAGCTATTGTTCTCGTTCAGCTTGATGAGGCGATAGTTTGTGCCTGTCGCAGCACACCAATGCATCCCCGAGACTGCACCAGCCAGCAAGATAGCAGACGCCAAACGTTTCCACCATGAGTTGGACCACGACGCTCGTAGAGCGAAGAAGATCGACAGAGCCGCAACACTGTCGACGACTGCAATGACTGCAGATCCGATTATATTGGCAACCGTATACTCACACGTATAGTTGGCGATGGAGGCGTTGCCAATGTAGTGCACTATGGAAAGAGGCACATTAGTTACCTTTTCATCGATATATTAACCTTGCCATAGCGCCGTGCAGAGCGTATGGTGCTTGCTGGGTTCCATAGAAATTGGAAGCCATAACTTACTGCCGCAAATCGCACCTCCAGCGAGGGTTCCGCCGCCTCCGATCCTCCACCAAGAGACATGATTGTTCGTACCGGTGGCCACGAAAGCTGCGAACAGAACCAGGATGGGTAGAAAGAACGAGACAGCCGTGAAGTTGCTGGAATATACAATCTGGAGTTCAGGTTGGCCTCCCGCGAGAACAGTGGCTCGGTTGCCCACAAAGTGCTATATCCACGGGTCAGAACTTCGGTCTTCAACGTTCCAGGTTGGGGACAACTCATACCATAGACCATATGGAGATTCCCCCCATAGTAACAGCAGCGCTGATCAGGTATATATGGTTAAGAAACCCATTCCGAGAAGTTCGTCTATTGATGAGCTCCAGTGTCGAGGCAGCACCTATTAAAGATACGAAGAAGCTCAAAAGCACAAAGCCGGGATCGAACGAACACGGCACGACACGGCCTTGGTACCGTTGGAGAAGTTGTTCGGCGTCCATGTTGGCGATGAAGGACCTCGAAGCCCCCGAGGCCGTACCGAAGACTCAATACGGTCTCTTTATTCGAGTCTCCCTTTCCGTCTGCAGGCTAGATTCTTGTACTTGGTTAAATAGGAGACGGTGGGACAGAGGGATGACCAGATCTTGACCCGAGAGGCTGGCAACGGCCGAATGTACAGGGCACGACCCCATCTTAATTACTTTATTCACGAGTGACAAGCGTAACAGTTCGATCATGACCCAACGAAAAGAAGCAATCGGGCATTTGACGTTAGCGGACGCCTCGGACACAGGACTAAGAAGCGGACTAAGGAGCGGATGGTCTCCCAAGGGTTAGCCAGGGACCACCAGATGCTCCGAGATGGCCAGAACTAGTAGGCACGCGAGGCATGTCCCAGTTCAGAGGCGCCATGCAGACGGGCACTATCTAGCACAACATCAGCCGAGCTGCGTACAACCAAAACCTCTTGCTACAGTGCAATGTCTAGAAGGTGTGGCGTTTGAATATAGAGTGGAAAGAGAGGATCTGCGGTTACATCTATCTGTCTGCTCAGTCACTTCATTGCAGGCTTCAAGTGAGCGGGGTTGGGAGTACGAAAGGGAGGCCTTCAAATTGTCAAGTTTCAGATCTAGGGAATGGGCAGTTCTCGGCAGTCGAGGCAGTCTCGAGAGCACTGAGCAATGAATCGTCGGGTGGCCCTAAGTACGTAATCGTCTATGAATGGGATAGACCAAGCGGACGGCATACGAGTCGACAGAAGACAACATCCCTGTGGCATGTTCCCTTTGGTAAGATCGAGAAGGACAAGATGGTGGAGGAGGCGATGATGCATGTCGCACTCTCTGCTTCCTCGTCTGCTGTAGCAGCGGAATGTAAACGGTGTGCCCAGCTATGCGGCGCCCTCGCTGCATGTGGAAATGAGATGGCTAAGAAGCAGCAGGCAGGCATACAGAAGAGGCAGTCATGGGCCTCAAGGTCCAACGAGATCTACGAGTGCGGTCCGCAAGATGGCGGCTGAGTGGTGAGATTGGTGAGCGCGGCGTTCTCGCTGGTGTTTAGGGCCAGGCGTGGCCAAAGCAGCAGGACCACGACCCTGCACTAGTATCCCCGACTGTACTCCACCGTCGATCAGCCGCGGTTTCTTGCATTCTCGGCAGTCATACTGCGATCCGTGATCCCCCCCGCCAGATCTCAAGTCCACATTACCAAGGTGTCGGGTCTACATGGGGTTTCTTTCGCTTCCGAAATAATGTTCCCGCTTAGAGCCAAGCACCGAAACTCGTCAGCTGCGGAACAGACAGCGAATGCGGCTCTTGCAGCAAACCCGCATCGTGGAGAGTGAATATATAGATGTTCGCGATCCAGACGCGGACACGGATCACTATCAGCACTAGCCAACCGAAGTTCCGAGAAGAAAAAGACTCCGCTGCTCCGTTGTGCTACTACTAGTAGTCCGGTCACTCGCCTAGACATACCCTCACATCGCGGAACGCAACGGTTCTAGCTGCAATGTAGTCGTCATTATATGCAGCGAACGAAAAAGTTCGGTAGTAGCTGAGAAATATTGATGTCAACTGTAGATAGTCGATGCGATATGTCGATTTTCCTCTGAGACCGATCGTCGCCACTCATAGAGACCGACACGCAGTTGGCATGGTCTTGAGGTGAACGAGCGACGTTGTCGCATCCATGAAGCTCTCAGGTCGAGGCCACAGCGCGCCACCTCTGTCAGGACTGAGACAGGTCTAACCGTGGAGGGTCGTTCTTGTTTCCCATGTGGAGGTCATCTACAGTGTTTGTGGAGCAGATGTGTTCATCGTAGCCGTCGAGATTACCTATGCTCGGGTTATCAGAGCATCGGAATTATCAATTAGCTCTGGAGAGCTTTAATCCAAGATGAGCGTATGCTGCATTTCACAAAATCCCATGATCGCAGCCCGCCAAGCCCGCTTTAGTATCTTTTGCATTTTGCGCAATAGCAGGCCGAATCACACCCCTGCTCGTCTTCGTAATTTCCAACGATGTGTGGGACGCCGGCCAACACCAGGCAATGGATTGGTGGTGTAGACTCTCGAGGCTCACAGAGGGGAATCCGATGGAGCGCAAAACACCCAGTTCACACTCCACTAGAATCTAGATCAGAACAGACCGAAAGGATTTTGCAAAAGAAGACGCGCCGAGGCTGCGCTGTCTTAGCCGCTGAGAAGCTAGTTCCTCTCAGCAGGTCGACCACGTCTGGAGTCGCACACTATCGAAGCACAATTGAGTATTTGATTCAGCTGGGCTCATGCTGTCTCAACGCCAGATTCCCATATGGTATGACCAAAGATGACAAGTCAAATGCCTCAGGACGTTCACTCCCTGGGGGTCCAGCTTGCCAACATCAAAACGGGTGTTTTACTCGCTAAGAGAGAAGAAATCGTCAAGGAGAGGGGAGTGAGTGGGTAGAAACTGTTTGTCTTCTGTGAACGGCGCAAGCTCGATATTGTGAACAAAACGTTTCGAGTAAAAAGCATATGCACACATGTGAAGGAGCAAAGTGTGTCTCGTTCGCACGCTGACTGCGACGGCTGTCGTAGCCTGTTCTATGCGATGGCAATGCATTCCTCCACAAACTGCACTGAGTAGTACTTCACAGCTCAAGAACGCGTTGCATTGAAACACAATGCCTCACGAGGTGGTGAGTTCGAGTTGATCGTCTCAGGTCGGAATAATATGGCATGCGTTACCGGGTAGGTTCTGTGCCCCGCGTACGTCAGTGCCATTTTTCACAGCGACAAGGTGAATATTCCCCTTGCCGTTATCGCGGCATCAGACAATTGCAGTGTATCGCAATTCTCGCGCCAATTCCGTCTGAATTTCATCTGTTGATAGATTTCGGTTCTACCCTGACCTCGGACCTATCTATTGACATCACGCTCTATCTGCAATACGTGAGAGATTTGGGCCATGGTAGAGGCCAGTATTGCTTCCATCTAGATCCCCCTTCAAGCCTCGCTATCGGACCTCGTCGTCGATCTCACCCCGCCTGCTCCTCGATACCGAACGCCCAGGATGTCGTCCGCCGAGTCATCGAGATCCCTCACGCTCGAGCCCTTACCTCACTTCAAACCAAATCTCTACGAACGCGCATGGCAGTCCATACCCCATCCCACTCTCCCGCTCCTCGCGACCTGTCACCAGAAATCCGTCACCATCTTCTCCCTATCCACTCTTTCCGCCCACAGCAGCGCCACCGCCGGCCACGAACGCTCTGTCCGGTCCTCCACATGGAAGCCAAACCAACCGCCGCACAAGCTCTGTCTTGTCTCCGGCAGCTTTGATTCCACCGCTGCACTCTGGCGCTGGGAAGACAAGGGCCAGGGAGCCGACGGGCTCGAGGTCGAGATCACCGGCGCCGAGAACCAAGACGACGACGAAGACAAAGACTGGCAGCTCATCGTTGTTCTAGAGGGCCACGACTCCGAGATCAAATCCGTCGCCTTCTCTCCCACGGGCCAGTACCTCGCCTCTTGCAGCAGGGACAAGTCAGTGTGGATATGGGAAGACGTGGGGGCCTCTGAAGACGACGACGAATGGGAGACGGTCGCCGTTCTCAACGAACACGACGGTGACGTCAAAGCTGTCGCCTGGTGTCCCGAGACCAACCGAAGCGGTCGCGGCCGGTACAGCAGCGACGTCCTCGCGAGTGCCAGTTATGACGATACCGTCCGGATATGGCGCGAGGACGGGGAGGGCGATTGGGTGTGCGTATCTGTGCTCGAGGGCCACAAGGGTACCGTCTGGGGCATACAGTGGGAGTCCAACTCCCAGAACGAGTGCTTCCCCCGACTTTTAACCTGGAGCGCCGACAAGACCATTCGCGTCTGGACATTGAAAGAAGACGACGAAGAAGAAGAGGCCCCCAAGCATTCATGGGGCAGACTCGGAGGCATACCTAATACCATGCGCAGATCGCTGAAGGAGGAGTGGTTCTGTACCGCGATATTGCCTACATCACATACAAGAGACATCTACTCTGCGGCCTGGAGTGCGGAGACGGGCCTTGTCGCCAGCATCGGCAGTGACGGTATCATCGCGGTATATCGAGAAGATCCAGCAGAGTCAGCAGCTACGACTACCGAAGACGAAGCCGCCGCCGTATTGGACGGAGACATGTACATGACAGTCGGACAAACAGATATCAAGAAGCCCGAGGCCTCAAGACGATGGAAACTCTTGTCCTCGACCCCGAATGCGCACGGCCCCTACGAAATCAATCATGTAACCTGGTGCAAGCGATATGACAACGACTGCGAACCTGAAAAGAGAGGCATCGAAGAGATGCTAGTCACAACCGGAGACGATGGGCTGGTTCGACCTTGGAAAGTTGCATATGCCGAGGTCTAGATCATCTTGACTCGATCTCTACGTTGTCGAGACTGCATTGTACATAAGGGGCTTGGAGTTGAGCACTGCATTCAAGGACAGGACGCATCAAAGGAGTACGGCAAGCTTGTATTTGCACATGGTGTGCTGGTAGATGGCATGGTCCGGTTGAAACAGGATAGTATTCAAGAGCTTTCATGCCTACGACATGTTGATCTTTTGACCTCTTGTGTGCATGATCAAATGTTTGGGAAACACATAAACCTGGACATCCGGAGCTGGAGTCAAGGTCGTCGACAGGCATGCGTCAAATCGCTATTAGTCTGAGATGTTTGTATGAACATCCATGCTGGCGACGCTCGTGTTGTTTACATTTACATATGATTGCATTGTCGTTCTTGTACAAGTTCATCTTTCCCATCCTCTCCTGCAGTCGAGTACTCGATCACTCGGCCCTTCGACCATCCAGTGCCACTAGGATGGTTCCGCATTCCCAGCTGCCTTCCGCATCGAATCTAGCGCTTTGTAGCACTCCGTAATCGTGGCTCAAAGTCTCATAGCGCTTACGAACTGGCTTTGCTGGCGACCAGCGAGACAGGGTTGTCTTTCGATGGAATCGGGATAGAGGTCTGGAGCGGGGAAGGGAAGGATTGGTGATGGTTGCGGGGCGAAATGCTTTAATTGTTCTGCCTATTCTGACACCGGTTCCGCTGAGGGTCTGAGATGCATCTCATAGGCCAATCCAACACTCTTCTCCATGGCGATTTGACCGCCAACGACATAATCGAAGTGAGTACATACGTCATTGTCACGATGGCCGGTCTCATTTTCATGCCACATGTTGTCGTATGAGCTGACGCAACCTATGCGATCGATAGGCAACGGCGTCTCACTCGACTAACCGATCTGGACGACAACCGATATCTCACGAGGCTCTACCTAACAAGCTCTTATCTGATGGCCTGCGACATGACGGGATTCTCTCAGATGAGCTACCTAGCTGATCTCTGTCTGTAGTCCTATCAGCTTTCCCGCTCACAAATTTTGAGATCCCGAGGCTGTAGGTAAATTGATTGATAATTGTTCATCTGAGTAGTCCACTTATACTTTACCTAGATATTTTGGTTGTGTAAAGCTAGCTATTGGGTGGTTGGAATATTGCGATTCCGAATTGAGTTCAGGTACTCGAACGTTTAATCTCAGAGCCTTGCCCTAACTAGGGTGAAGCCAACGTGAGACCATGCAGCGCGGAGACAACTTGTATTCAATGAGCGACGACTCAGACAACGAAGAGCACCATGAGTTATCACCCACAGATGGCTATTTCCAGGGTCCGTCGTCGCGCATCACACCGCGGGTACCCGACGTATCGGTGTTCGACCCTACGATAGAGCAAAGGTCGGAGTTGGAAAGAATACCGAAAGGTAAAGAGGCGGACGAGGAAAGACGGATGAGCTCAGAAAGATATGCAGACACCCGTCCGTCCGGCTCCTCAGCGCGAGGAGTCCATCGCCAGGCATCAGCATCGGCATTCGCGCCACCACAACGCCAACAAACGTATTCCGAGTCCTCAGCTCCACAGGCACCTTTCCAGACGTATCCAGCTCGGGCACGGAGCCCTTCACTATATTCAGAGGCGCCACCCGCTTATACGCCATCACATACCTGTCCGATCTCTTCGCTTATGAACAGCAGTCAACAGGAACGGTCAAGCAACTACAGCATATTCAATAACAGTCACGGCCACAGTCACAGTGGAAATAACAGTAGCACAAACTCCACAATGGGTGTCCCTCCTCCCACTGAGTCTGATAGACTCCTTATGCCGCAACCCCAGAGCATGGGTCCGCCTGGTGACGCAGAGAGTGGTGCTACAGGTTGGGTCAGACGGGCCAGAAGGCGGCTGCCTGCTTGGCTTGGTTGGAAGACAGTTGTAATCGCCTTGTTTGTTTTGATAGTTGTTGTTGTGGCCTTAACCAAGCGTGCCTCCTCTCGTGGGAACGATGTGAGCACCCTTACTATATCCCCTACGCTCACTCAACACCAGACATTTGAACACCAGGCACTATGCAGATCAGAACACAAGGCACTAATCAGCCTGTGCAGTCAACCATAAGGCCTGATCCCGATGGCAGGACCGACCCTCCTCCATTCGAGTCTACGCATTGTTCTGGAAATCAATATCGCTTCGATGATCAGGAGCTTGTACTAGAATATGACAAAACCCAAAGTGTATCATTCAGCGAGACAGTCCAGAAACACTCAGGCGCCACATCCGTCCATGTAGGCGGACAAGTTCACGTGCGGAAATTGACGAAAGGCAATGGAAAGCCTCGCATGGTCTTGGAGGCTGCCACCAACGACCCGAATCTGAAGCTTGAAATGGTGCTTGACTCATTCTCACAACACATCAAGGTTGGCGTTCCAGACAAGCACGAGTATATCTCTACAGGCGACCAACCTTGCGTCACGATGCGAGCCACCATCTGGGTACCAGAGGACGCAGAAATTGGAACACTCTCTGTCGACGTCGTGCATCTCGCCATCATTCTATTCGACGACTTGTCTATACATGTAGCAGAGTCTACAAAGCTCTCTTCCATTTCTGGTAGCGTCGACTCCGGCTCTCTCGAAGCTGCGTCGAAGAAAAACGAAGTCACTGTTTCATCAGACCCTGATTTCCGATTCATCCCGAACTCGGGTGGGTACGTGTTAGACTCGCGGGTAATCGAAGTCTCGACAATTTCAAGCAAGATTGGCGGGAATTGGCCGCTGTACGACTTGTTGACACTGGATTCGAAATCCGGCGACATCAGTGTGAGCATCACACCCAAAGCGGAGCTCACACCTCATCCTAAAGCGCCCACGCTCTCGGTGCGAACCGTATCCAGCGCTATCCAACTCGCACAGCCAATCAACAACCCGAAGCAGATTCCCCTACGCAACTACATCGTAGACATATCGTCCGTCTCCGGGGTGATCCACGCGGGCCTCGCATTCAGCTCGGAGGTAGCCGTACGAAGCACATCGAGCGCTATCTCTCTTGACTTACTCCCTGTTCTCAACGTCGACAAATTCTCCCCAGAATCTCCCGCCAAGCTACGCACCTCAACAGCAAGCGGCACAACAACCGTCAATATCCGCGAGGCTTTATGGTTCGACGCCAAAGGGAAGAGCCTCATAGAAACGATCATAACACCAGTCCTAGACGAAGGAATAGTGCCCTCTAAATCTAGAGCAAAGAGACTGGATTGCGTCGACTCTGTCCACAAGTCTACAAGCGGCCACATCGGATTCCGGTATCCGCAGTCATGGGAAGGGTATCTGACAGCGGATTCAATCAGTGGGCATCTTACCGCCCGAGGCAAGGACCTCAAAATCATTAAACAGCCCGGCGGGTGGGTGGGAAGTAGCATGGAGGCAAGGAAGGGTCCTGCAGAAAACGGGTCGAACGTTCAAGTTCACACAATTTCAGGTGGGATGGACGCTACGTTTGGTAGTGAATGACGACGGGAGCCAGAGTTTAGGACTGGCCTGCATCCGATTTAGGTATGAGGTGTCTTGCAGGTATTGAACGATGGAAAAGGGTGGATGGGGTTGAGCAATGAGATATGAGTACATGAAGAAGTGCGATCTGACCCTCGTTCACTGGTTTGCTGGAATTTTCAATTGGCAGTTGAAAGTGATGATAAGACTGTAGCTTCGTTAACATGATGCATAATGCGCATGTCTGAACATAGTCTATGGTGAGATTTCAGTTGGATGTAGGGAAGGAAAGAACCAGTTTCATTCGAGAAATGTTCGTGGAGATGCTCATGAAGAAGTCGATTTACAACCGCTTGGAATATTCAGTGCACAATTCGCTCTGTTGCAGTCAGGCCAAGAAACTATTGTATTCAAAAGATTGCCCCCATCTGCAAGTAAGTCGAATCTCTAACCGCTGTGATTATACAATGCTTGTCCCAGCATGAAGTCAATGATAGTACATCCTCCTCTGTATTTCGTGCTTCAATCCGCTAATGAAAGAATAGACCCGACTGTGTGCAGTCCGAGGCCCAGATAAAAGCACCAAGGTCGCGACGCTGGTTTGCTCCGCAACTCCAAAGACTTATTGAGTCGTGGAGTTTGATTTGCAGGCGGCGCATTATTGAGATACTTATTGAAAATGGCTGAGAGTTGAACCAGGACGGAGAGAGCTGCTGCCACTTTCATCATACGAGACGGTTGCCTGAGGGCGTGCGGATAAGATGGTCCTGACCTGTAGGATGCGGCGCCGTGCCCGTCGTAGCTGGCGTCAGGCCTCCTGGACCCGATTTGAGGCCTCACGGGCGTTCGTCGACGCAACATCTGAGTCCGAGTCCTCTCGAGGCGGAGTGCTCACTACCATGAATCGCCTGTATTGAAATGGGTGCCGTGGTAGGTGCTGCTGAAGGGCATAGGTGAAAGACCTGAGAGTTACACCGATTGTGCGGTGAAACTCCAGGTTTGTCTCACGGTACCCGCGAATGATGGCTGGCCAGCCTTGGGTATTGCGTGGCCATTGTTGACTGTGTGGCGACCCATCAACGGTGCCCCAAATGGGATCATCATATTGCCATTCTATTTGTCTGGAAGGCCAATAATCCGAGCTACCGCGGTATAAGCCCTCAAGGCGCCGAGTTCCAGGTCCCAGAAAGTTGCTCTGGAGAATGTAGTATATGCATGATCTCAAAAATCGCCCCCAAGCTCCAACATGGAAAGCAGAATGTGCCCAGAAGATCTCAGAGTCGCCAATGCCCCTCAAATCCTCGAGCGAAAAGCAGGGAGGATCGGATGTGAAGTACATCAGATGTCGACCGCAGAACGGGGTATCCTGACACCGTATAAATTCGTTATGATAAGGGCACACCCGGTGCTCTCGGTGAGTCCAGTTATCATCGCAAGTCTCAGTTCTATCCTCACAATGAACATTGAACCGCATCCCTCACAGACTGAGATAGATATACATATGTCAGAGACGCCCGGTCAGAAAGGGGAGATTTATGTGTATTATGTGTAGGGACATGCAAACATACACAAGTAATATGTCTCCTCGCGGCACATGATTGTGGTAGAGAGCTATGTGCGAGCCGTTTAGGGGCCTGACGTTTCGATATACTATTGGAGTTTTGGTTCGCGTATCGATCGATGGTTTGGTTATACATGGTCAGTCTTGTCTTCGGGGTGAAGTGCGTATTCTGTGATGTGGTATTGGATTACCAGCCAGGCCGAACTATCTAGTCGATATAACAACTTGTGATGGACGGCACCCAGCTTGAGATCGAGAAGCGTCTGGCGCAGAATCTTGTGCAGGGTGCATTATACTCGAATACGAGATTAGGTTGGCAATCTTCAACGATGCCGAAAACGAGTAGAGAACACACCGGGCATACAAATTCCCACGAGCCCGTCGGCAAACAGTCCATCTTACATAACACTCGAACCGTTCTTGAAGATTGGTATCCAGCCCATACCGGTTTCTATATCAGTGTCGCTGCTCCAGCGTAGACATGTCACTTCCACAAAGGGGGTCTGTCAATGACAGCTTTCGACAAGTCCAGCCTGATGGAAGATTCTCGGAACAGTGGCAACTCGGAATCTTCGTGGGACGAATGGATTGGAAGCTGCTGCACAGAGCTGGACAAAGTGATTGAGAGGGTAGTATGCACCGAGCTCTCATCTTGCTTACTCAGAGCACATGGCTCGAACAATTCAATGTGCGGTTAGGCGAATCCATTGTCAACCCATGTCACTGGGCGTCTTTCACTCATGAACACCTGATTCCTTTGATGCCTCATTCTGCTGGGTAGTTCACTCAAGCACAATGGGAATTAGGCGAGCTCTGACTGTGCGCACAGAGCTTAAAGACCTGCGTGTCTGTATCGTAAGAAGTCATTGATTCCCGTCATGTCTTAACCCTTCCGTGCTGTCGTCCCTTCCTTCTATCTCGCCGCTGAACTGTTTCACCAACGTACCTTCTTACTCACATTGCGTGCTGGGACATTCGCCAACTTCACTTTCTGTATTTCTTGAGTTTGCTTTCCGCAAAGGGACACCAGGCCCAAGATATCTGCATGTCATTGTCAAGACCAGCATCTTCATTTGCCTTGTAATATACTTCTTCGGTTGGCTTTCACACCTTCCCGCTTTTGCAGTATATTTGCATTCGCATTTGCATCTTCGCTAGCTTCCAACACTTGCCTTTCCCATCGCCGAGTAATCCAAAAACATTTGCTGCAACTGCGCCCCTGTTGCAGTCATGTGCACCGAAGTCTACATGTGCTTCGACGACCCGTGCTGCAGCCACAGAGAATACCAAAACACTTTCCCCTGCCACATCGTCCGAAGATGCCACCCCACCGACGACCAACTACTTCGAGAGCCTGTATTCCTGCCCCAGCCGCCGCCTCGCATGCCCCCGGGCTTCAAGGGCTGCAAGATGCGCCGCGCCTCTCGACCTGTCAAGGGGAAGTGTCGCGAATGCCGCAGAGCCGAGTACCAAGCCATGAAGCAGCGACAGGACGGTCTCCTGGCCACCTCTGTATCCTCCTCCAATCCATCAACTTCTTCCTATCTTGGTAAGCATGGTCCGAACCTTTACACAATTGAAGAGGAGTAGAGTACAGCAGACTCTGACACATGTGCAACCAGGTCAGAGATTCATCACGCCGTCACCTGACAACCGAGCCCGAGATCGAATACAAGACTCCCTTTTCCAGGTAGCCAAGGAGCAACGTGGAACTCCCGTTTCGAGCGTGGGCGTAGCTGGCGGACGACAGAGGACTGGCTCGCAGGGTAGTTACCTTGCAGTCAATTACAGCAACAAACCCTAGAAGAGGGAATAGTTGGGTGCCTTTCCCTGCGGACACTTCAACGCAGTCGTGTACTTTTTAAGGATGGGAACCTAAGTTGGTTGAAGCTGATGTGTGTGAGCATGAATATTTGCGTTGGCGCTGTAATGGCATGGGGATAAGTTTGCGACTCTGGGGCCATCGGCGACGCTGGGATAACGTCGAGATAGCCAAATCCGAACGAATGATGACCTTAGAGCAATGGTAATGAAGTAATGGATTGTTGATGAACACTTCACACATATTGTTCTGCCTGCGACGGCAATGGAAGCAAAGTAGCATGGGCACATCTTCTCTGATAGCTGCACATGGAGTTTGACAGCCAGTCACTCTCAACCCCGGCATACACGATGAGCTCTAGGTCGTCACTAGAGTAAGGATGCAAGCCGAGCCCGGAGCTGAGTGTCTGCCGGGCTCTGGCCGGGTTCTCGAGCTGAGACGTCGTCAAACTTGGTTGAGATGACCTTCTCGGCTTGAATACCTTAGATAGTCGGATCTCGGAAAGTCGCACGTGGCTGGGATGCGGTCCGATTGGGGTCTCGCACTTGATTGGCATTTACCCCATAAGGTACCTCTACCTCATTACTGTGCAATGGAACTACATATGCACCTGTAACGTGGCAAGCTGGCAGCTGGGGGGGGCACCCATGAAGGTGCCAGCAATAGCATGGATCTCATTGAACGGGCGAGACGGGGAAGCAATGCGCCGGGCTGCAAGCTGCCCGATGAAGCAGAGCTGGAGAAAGCCGTCGCTCCAGCCGTCGCCAGGTTCTGGCCAGGCTGCATAGGGGTTGGTGGTGTAACAATCTGGTGGGGAAGCTGGGAGTGTTGTAGCCTGTCGTGATTCCACCCTTGACGCCGTCACCAGCTTCCACATCGGTCTTCCAGCTTCACGATGCTCGCGTCGGTGTTGGTAGCACGACAGGCCGGCCGCCTGGGTTTTGTCTTGCTCGCTAAGACTGAGCCGCCGTCTGCGCGCGTCCTGTCAATGCTGCATCATGCCTCGGCACGTCATCTCACGGCGTCTGCAGGCGCGAGATAGACTACAGGTACTAATTCTACCTACATAACTGTACATACCTACATCATAACAACTGCACGACCCATGTATGCACATACCTACTAGGTACATGTAGCTGTAGTTCACTGACAGGGGTATTCGTGAGGGCAGTCAGAGGGCACCAGTCTGCTGTCTGGCTTCCTCACTGGAGCTTCGCGAACCGACCCGACGGTTTGGGGTCCAATACAGGTAGTACTCACTCGCTTGCACTCTCCTGTGACCTGTCTACTGTACGGCACGGTAGTAATAGTGCCTTACCCCAACTTCACTGCAACCCACCACCATCACTTGGGATGATCTCGACTTGACATCAATTCCTTTACACGTCTTTTTCTTGGTCGAGCACGGGTGCTACTGGAATTCTCGATTCGTATCTCGGCCTGCCTTGCCTTGCTTGCCTTGCCGTATCAGCTCGTACGTTAGCTTTGTGTATCTCAGCCTTCTCTCAACCTTGGCTGCTTTCTTACTGTTGACGTTAGACGAGGTGGAATCTTGAATCTTATCATGCTCGCATGATTGCTGTCGCTCTTCCATATCCGCCATGGCCAAAAAGGCACGTCAGAGGATAAGCTATGGTGCGTCACAATCTCCTCTCACAACTTCCTCCTGTAGTGTCATATGTATGCTTGCCGTATACGACCCATCCATATCCTTGATGCGCGCCCACGGAATGATCTTCATCTTCCACCCCGCCCCTCCGCTTCTCTCTTTCCGATGCCGTTGTCTCACTCCGTGAACGCCACCCATGTTCCGTGTCGCAAAGAACAAAGCTAGTCCTGATCTCAGTGCGTCTGTACAGTTCTCGAGCTCGACCACTCCTCCTCTGGCGGCCACAGACTTGGTGTCAATGGCCTTGATGTAGATCGGGACAATGCCATTCTGTAAGCATATGTAGCTATCTGCCCTGCGCCCACCCGCTTCCCTGTTTTGTCATGCAATAGACCGCCTTGTCACTCACTGACACGGCGATTGTAGCTACTCTGGTGGTAGAGACGGCGTCGTCTGTGCCTGGGACCTCGATCTCGACCTCAGCGGCCACTCCGTTCGAGACCCGAAACGACGAAGGCCGACCACCAGCTTCCGCGCTTCCACCCAAGCTCACACCCACTGGGTCAATGACATCGTGCTCGCCTCCAACAACACGGCACTCGTTTCCGCCTCGTCAGATCTCACTGTCAAGCTCTGGCAACCCTCTGCGGGCACCAACGAGGCTCATACCATTGGCCAGCACGCCGACTACGCGAAATGCCTCGCTGCCCCGAGCGGTGCGAATTGGGTAGCCTCCGGTGGCCTCGACCGCAAGATATACCTTTGGGATCTGAGCGGACAAGGCAAGACTCTCGAAATCGACACGCGAGGCGAAGACAAGGCCGAGAAAGGATCCGTCTATGCCCTAAGCGCGACCCGCTCTATCATGGCAAATGGTGGTCCAGAGGCGATTGTGAGGCTGTGGGATCCAAGAAATGGTCAGCGGATCACCAAGTTCTCCGGCCACACGGCTATCATTCGGTCCATTCTGATCAGCGAGGCTGGCGACACGGTTGTGACCGCTAGCTCTGACCAGACCATCAAAGTGTGGAGTGTTACGGCTGGACGTTGTATGTACACGTTCACTATGCACAACGAAAGTGTCTGGTCGCTGTTCTCCGAAGATCCCCAGCTCGGCGTGTTCTACAGTGCAGATCGATCCGGTCTCATCGTAAAGACCGACACGCGCGGAACCACGGACATGGACGAAGGGCTGTCTGTTGCCGTGGCTCAAGAACATGATGGCATCTACAAGATGGTGGCGTGCGGTGACTACATCTGGAGCGCAACCTCTAGCTCTTCTATAAACCGATGGACCAACGTAGAGACAGGGCCGGATGCTCAATTGCCAGAGGCTTTCAGACGCATGCGTAGCAGTAGTACCGCTTCCAGGACCCGGCAGCCAAGCGATGCCTCGACGAGCGGCCCCGACAAGAACGAAATCCCCGCCAAGTCCATCTTGAAGCTCTCGAATACCGCTTCGTTCCCCCTCGAGTTCAGCTTTCGAAATCAGTCCGAGTCGAATCTTACCATTCCGCCTATTACAAGGAAAGGTTCCGAAGCTGTGGTCGACACTATTCTCCCCGCGGTAGAGCCAATCCATCATCTCCCAGAAGACACCATTGAAGGACAGAATGGACTAGTCAAGCACAGGCTGCTCAACGATAGGAGGAGAGTTTTGACTCTTGATACAGCTGGAGACGTCCTCCTTTGGGATCTTATTCGTGTAGGTATTCGCCCGCTTCGCTCCGCATTGGGCAATTTACTGACAATTAGCAGTGTGAAGTAACTCAACGGTTTGGGAAGAAACACCTGGAAGACGTGGAACCCGGAGTGAATACTCTGGAGGCTGTTGCTCCGTGGTGTTCTATCGATACGAGCTCGGGAAATTTGACTGTCATCCTCGAATTGTTCAATTGTTTTGACGCTGAGATGTATGCTGATGAGTTACAATTGGAAGAACATATTGAATTCCGGGAAGACCAGAGAAGTATGATGCCCGAATCGTGCGAATATATAGGGGCTACTAACGCTCGTGTAGTAAACCTCGGGAGGTGGATTCTTCGATACCTATTTGCTTCGACTATCGATGAAGAGATCAGGCGCGACGAAGCCTACAGACAGAAGCTCAATGAAGCCGTCGAGAAACGGCAAGCTGCCGTGCGCGTTAATCCTCCGGGGTCTATTACGCTTCCTCCAATCGACACTCAAGTCTGGAATGCTGCAGACTCTCCTGTAACGACACCAAGGGCAAATGGCCCTGGCCTGCCAGCAACGCCTGGCATCGGCATCGCGACCCCAGCTGTACCACATATGCCTAACATGCCGGGAAACTCGGGCACAACGCCTCTCGCTTCGGCTGATAAGAGATTGTCACAGACGAGTCGGCCATCTGGCGAGGACTATTTCTCCAGCGGTATCAGCTCTGCCGATGTTTCTGGCAAACCTCCTACGACACCAGGACCGGCTGAGGCCACGACTGCCAAGGAGGAGACACCCAAATCTCCCACGGAAGCCAAAGACAAGGATACTGGAAAATCTCCGACTGCAGCTTTCAGTAAGAAGTTCCGTATGGGTATGTCGTTTGGCAAAAAGGGCGGTAGATCCGCATCGAGTACCACGGAGAAGCCCGCGATCGTGGAAGAGAAACCTGAAGAAAACAAGTCCGAGTCATCGTCGAACCATGAGAAGGAGATCGACGATAACTTTAGAGGTGTCATACAGAAAATCCGGAATGACTACGACAAACAACTTATGGATACTCCAGATAAACTGATCGAGACAAAGATCACGCCCAGCTTACCAGTTGACACCCCCGTGCTTAAACTCCCGTCGGGCACCAAGGTTATTATCCAAGAGGAAACGTCGGGAGGCAGTGCAGATCTGTATCGTGGCACGGTGGCAACAGCCGGAGCGGATACAGACGTGATTGAGGAGAAGGCTCCCATGTGGTTGGGAGAATTACTTCTGACCGTGAGTTTCCCTGCCTCACATGACAGGCGTTGGGGCATCTTGCTAACGTAATAACAGAACACGATCCCACAAAAAGACCCTATCAAAGTATCGTTTGTGTTACATCCATGGCAAGACACGCTGCCGAGCATCGTCACTTCTGACGGTAATAATCGACTCAATGCGAATCGAATGTTACGGGTCAGGAAAATACTGGCCTATGTTGCAGAGAGAATTGAAGCTCCCGTGGAAGAGCCGGATCCTGATGCCCTGAAACCGGAAGAGTACTTAGAGCTGTACTGCAACGAACAGGTTTGTTTGCCACGATGAGAAGATTGAACATGCGCTGATGCTGTGTCATAGTTGCTACCAAACACTATGAGTCTTGCTACATTGAGGGCTCATGTCTGGAAGGGCGGAAATGATGTTGTCCTACATTACAAAGCTAACGGGCGAAAAGAGATACCCAAGGAACTCCCCAAACCCGCCACGCAAGGAAATGTTCCTCTAGAACCAGAGGCAACTGTTACGGCTCTCGCGCCCGATGAGTAGTCGAGACGGCGACTTGCGAGCTGGTGATGCTTGCTTCTCAGTTCATCGGCAGAGTTCGCGGAGCAATGGACAGGACAAAAGTGATTGGCCAGAGGCGTTCGTACTGCGACATCATAGAAGACGACGCAAGTCGGCATCGCAGCGGAAACCCATATGCTTCCAGACAGATTCGATGATGCAGGAGTATGGGTATCATTTCTAGTCTAGCGACATCTCTATAGTCTTATGGGGGCTCTGTCGATATGGGAAGGCCCGAGTATTGTACATAATTATACCCCGTGTTTCAGATGGCTTTTCCAAACGCCATGCATGCCAGGTTGTTTGTACAAGATGATAGCAGTTCGTATGTGTCCTCCCAGTGTTGTTTATACAAGTTCTTCGGGTCGTGACGGTGCGCTGCTCTGCGTGGCATTGACAGCCCATTGATAACTGCCGAGGAAAATGGCGCCTCCAGCACTAATCCACATGACCCTAGGCCCGAGACCAGCGAATAAGGGCCGCATACCCTGTGTGGCAAAGAGGTTCCTGAAGACGGTGATTACACTCTCACGTTCCTGAGATAGCATCACGCGAGTTTTCAGAACATCGAGAGGCGTGGTGATAGCGGCAGCAACAGCACCGGATATACTGCCATAAAGCGCACTCTCGCCCGCGCCCACCTCGGCCTTCTCCCCCGCAGTCCCTGCTTTGCGTTGGCGACCCCAGCTCTTCATGGCTTCCCACAAGGGAAATTGTATCACGGTGAATGGGACCTCGCGCATGACGGTGATGCCCCAGCCTCTGTATAGCTCCCTCCATACGCCCGCGAGCCCGATATTGCCGTACTGTCCCAGTATGGCGCGGAGAGCTCCTGCGGAGGAACCACCGTGTTGGCCGGCTTGGGCGCGTTGCTTGACGACTTCGGTCGGGACGCGGATGGCGCAGGCCGCTATTTCGCCGAGGGAGGCTGCTGCCATGTGGGAGAGGGGCTGTACCCATTTACTGTCGCTTCTGGCTTTGCCATTCCGTCTGGAATGCGAAAGAATATCTTTCACGCCTTCGTATGTGCAGAAAAAGAATGCTGCTCCTGGCGCGGACCCGACGACGGCTGATCCGACGCCACGGTATACACCCCGAAAGCCGCCCGAGGGAAAGAAGCCCGCTGAGGATTGGAGACGGGTCTTCAGAGTGTCTAGAGGGAAGAGGGAGAGGTCGACCGTTGTCCCCGCTATACCGCCGGCGAGGAGGGCGGTTGTGAAGGGTGGTGTGTGGGTTTGGGACATTGTGAGGTGGGCTTCGGGTGTGGGATGGCCGCAATTGGCGGGGGCAATGAGGAATCGGGAGGCGGGCGGGATGCTAGACAGGCGGCCGACGCGAAGAAGCCTTCGACGGCTTCATCTGGTGCGTGGGGAGCGCACTTCGAAGTTGGAGCCGGATCGGATGATGCTCGTCGTCGTGTCGATGTTTGGAAATTCCGGATCGCGGCGTTGGTCATGGTGTTGGCGACTGTTGCGATAGGCTTGTAGCCAGCAGTCTATCGAGCTTGTTTGCGCAATATTATTACTCTAAACCCTTGTTCGGCCGGCTAGAAAGGATGGTTCATGACGTACATGAATCGATAGGCAATTGCAGTCTGCTATCTATCAAGTCCCTAACGGTTGCATGTGGTGCAAGCACCACGGAGCTCTACATTCGCATGTCGCGACAGGCTCAGCCCCTCGTGCTCCACTGTTCAACCCGTAAACTCCAAACAATTGTTTTGCAGAGTGTCGAGATACCATGTCGATGGAATGGGCACGATTCCGCAGGTTCTGCATACGGGGGCCCGCCCCATCGGCCTCCAGGAATTCGCAGATGCGTTGCGAGCCTGTTGCCCGCCGCGCTTCCCCAACTTGACGAACTTCGCCGGCAACATGAATATTCCCAGGCCGGTTGGTATGTTCAATGTCGTTTCGTATGGTCATTTATGCATCGAGACTTATTTCAATGAGTACTTCTCCGGCTCATAATGCTTGTCGTTGTATTTGATTCGAGTCTTCACCCGGCTCACCGTTGCGTGTCTAGGGATGGCCATAAGTGGTGGCGTTGATTCAATGGCCATGGCCTACCTCTGCTCAAGGCTCCGGATGCAGGACCGAGGTTTCCAGCTCGCTGATAATCCCGTTGCTGTATTCCGCGCATGCGTCGTCGACCACAGGCTGCGAGAGGGGTCGACGGAAGAAGCTGGGAAAGTGGCCAAAGCCTTGAAAGTAATGGGCATACATACTGAAGTAGTCTCGTTGAAGTGGAAAGAGACATTACTAGGCACCCAGTACGATCATCCCAAGGACTTGCCTAACTTTGAGAGTATTGCGCGAAGGCTCCGCTATCAGAAGCTGGCCCGGTGGTGCAACAATCACGACACTGTGAGTCTCTTGCTGGCGCACCATGAAGATGATCAGTACGAGACTGTCCTGATGCGCCTTCTTCTCGGTCATAAGTTTCGTGGACTTCGTGGCATGAAGAAGGCCGCCGATATACCAGAATGCGAGGGTTTACACAAGGCTTACTACAGCGGTTGGCTCGACGATCAGGCACGGGACAATCCCTACTGGGATAGCAAAATCTCGAATCGGAAGTGGGAATGGCTCCGAGGGAGAATCCGGTCTCAAATCAGCGATCTCATGCAGGACGAAGAAGACAACGAATCTCTCATAGCTGGACTCGACCCTGAAGTCAATGAACTGCACCCTGAAAGGAGAAGGGTCATTCTAGACGAGACCATTCCTCCTGATAGCGAAGATGGCGGTATAATGCTATATCGCCCTTTGCTTGAGTTTACAAAAGATCGACTGGTAGCTACGTGTGAAGCCAACAAGGTGCCCTGGTTTGAGGATTCCACCAACAAGGATCCTACGCTCACGATGAGAAATGCCGTTCGCTATATGTGTAAGAACTACACACTGCCTGTTGCCTTACAAAAGCCTTCCGTTTTGGCACTGTCTCGGCGGTGCGATGACAAAGCTATGTCCTTAGAGGCTGATGCCGAGCGGCTGCTGAAGAAGACTGTTATCCACGAACTCAACTTGTATGCTGGAACCGTGACCGTCCAGTTTCCTAAGACCACAAGCCTTAGTTCCAGGGATCTAAAAACACCTCGACGGCGACAAGCCCGCATTCAGCGACAGCGAGAAGTAGCAGCGCTAATGATTCATCGGATTCAAAGCCTTGTGAGCCCAAATGATGGGGCTAGTACTGCTACCATCCTACCGTTTGTTTCGCGCTTGTTTCCCACGCGTTGCACTCCCGATGAGCCGGCCAATTCGCCTCCGAAAGCCTTCGCAATCGGCGGAACCCATTTCGTTCCCGTGATGCCCAAGTTTAATGCTCGGCGGCCTCGTAACTCATCACGCCCAGCCCTGACATGGTACATTTCCCGAGCTCCTTATCCGAGCAACGTACCTGTTCCTCGCTGGCGCTCTAAGTACTGGGAGTACTGCCGTTGGCCTGGCAAATGGCAAGCTCGAAGGAAATGGCCTGAATGGTCACGCTGGCAACTCTGGGACGGACGGTACTGGCTCAGCCTACGACACCGATTTCCACACCGCATTGTCCTCCAACCCTTCGAGAAAGAACATGCCAAGCGGTTTCGAGACAAGCTGCACTCCGATGATGCCGATCGGCTTGCGGCTCTGCTGAAGAGACACGCGCCAGGCAAGGTCCGATATACGCTGCCCGCGCTCTACATCGAAGAGGAACTTAATCTAGGCGACATCCAACCGAGGCCACTCTATCCGATACACACCTCAGAGCTCACGGAATTCACCGACGCCATTCGGGAGAATGGAGATCTTAAGGGCGACGGGCTGGGAAACAGAATCCTGACCAATGGGGTGGGACTGGTGGTCTCGGATCATCCCAAGATTATCGATCACTCACAGCTGCAGCTAATTGCGCTCCCGACGCTTGGGATCCAGGTCCCGATGTTGGAAGATTGGCTTGAGTATGATGTAAGGTATAAGCGTGCCGATCGACGTACACTCGCTAAGGCGGGCTCTTTTAAACGGGGTTCGTTCATCCCGCCAAAGCCGAGTGGCAAGAGACGGACGAGGGTTTAACTGGATGATTGGGGATTTGAGTTCGCGATAGATCGATACCCTTGTCAATTTCCACGGTTTGTCAATCTCATATACGTGAAGGATTTGCTGTCGAATGATGTCTAACTATCCCGAGTCTCTCACCTATTGACCAAGAAATTGTAATAACCCACTCAAGAGATCTGCCAAACTCTGATCTGCGTTTCCGTTGCCTGTCGTGCTTCCAGTTCCATCTCCAGAGCCTTGGGTTGGGTCGTTGCCATTCTGCTCACTCCCTCCCCCTCTTCCACCTCGCCCTTGTCCCGTACCTGCGCCCGCTGTCTGAGTTGCGGACGGCACAGTTGTTGCGACGACAGTAGACGATGGGAATATGTCGACAGTGGATAGAGCAATCTCGGTTTCTGAAGCTGCTGGTGCAGATGTCGCGGTAGTATCAGCGACTGAAGAGGCGATGTCTGTGGCAACTTTGGTCTCGGTGGGTTTAGCCGTGGTTGCAGGACTCGCGTCCACTACCATTGTAGTTGATGGCCGGATAACGACTAAAGGGATGGATGTGTCATTTGCCACCTTTATGCTTAAGGTGTCATCTTTTGTTAGGCGGACTTTTTGGACTTCTGATAGACGGTCGGGGTGTGGGAGAGCGCCGCTCAACGGTAGAAGGAATAAGAGCAGTGTGGCGTGCATAGTTGCTTTTCGCTAAGCGGCAGCTTGATACGGAATGAGTTAGGTGAGGAGGTGAGTGAGAGCTGGATTGTATCTTGAGAAACAGCCACCGACGTTGAATGGTTATTACGAGCCCCAATCATTACCTAGATATACATCAATTGTTCGTAGTCGTGTTTAATGTAAGGAACCGTTTGTCCAGGTAAAAGTCAATGAATTGGAAGAAGACACACATTACGAAGATGATCTATAACATGTCGAGTGTTATTATTACCGTCCGCTACTTACGAACAGTTCTCCTTGATGGCCCCACGAGTTAATCTCGATTTAGAACAAGTGAAGACGAATGCGTCTAGTCGTGGCAGCGTACCGCCCTGGTGAAGTACTTGGTGTTTTGCAATCCTGGTTAGAGTGTGTCAATTTGCTTGGCAGTCACGCGAGGTTTCAGAGGCTCAGCGATCATTCCACTCTGTGTATGTAGAATTGTTGGGGAATTGAGAACATGAGATCAGAGGGTGTAAGCTGCCGGAAGCTGCCATCTACGAGAAAAGATCTCAAGACCAAGGACGAAAGGCAAAAATAGTACCGAAACTCGTGGAATGGGAATAGGGAAAAATGCAAAAGGTCGGCCTGGGAATCGAACCCAGATTAGTGGAATCAGAATCCACTGTGATAACCATTACACTAGCTAACCTATTGAACTGTGATATGCACTGTACAGCTACGATGCTATATATACTGAGAATGTGTTTGCTCTCCCCGCTCTTCTCATAGATCGCACCAGCATCATCTACTATAGACATTATCGGCTAGGTACATGCTCTTAGCTAATGATGCCGCACAGGTTTTTTTTTTCTTTTTTTCTTTCTTAAGTCAACTTTGCCCACATGTTCACAGTATAGCAGTCCGAACGCCCAGAAATCGGTCATGGAGGACGTGAGGCAATCTCTATTACATCGCACATATTGCAGATCCGAGCTCATATTCGTAGTAGACGACACAATGGATGGCGGTGACCGATGCGGGCATCGCGCACGAGCCTGGGTCAGAAACATTCATAAAGATATCAATTTCATACTTCCCTGCACTACGATGACTTCGGGCCTTCGATCTCTTCGTGTCGGCACTTATCCATGGTTGCGTTTCATAACCCTTACCGTTTCGAAGAAGAATGGTAAGAGTGAAAGAAAAAGCCTCAAGGCAACTGGAAACACGATAGAGGGTCGCAACATTTGCTTCGGACAACAATTCAGCAATCACGCCTTTTGAATGCCCTCCTCGATCTCGTATTGGCTGGGACTGCTCAAGTCTTGGCAAGTAGGCTTGGTATTGGCGAGCTGAACTTGTGAGTGCTCACCGACGACAAGCAAGGCAGGTAATACAAGTAGACAAATTTGATACCAGGCGAAGATGCCCCAGTCCGCAATGGTTTGGGAACCATAGTCCCAATTCCATCCAATTCTCGTCCGTCTTGACGTTCTTTTCTCAACAGAGCCCCATCCTGAAGGGTTGATTGTACAATGTCCGAATATCAATACCAAAGGATTGACAATATACCCAACGGCGACTATATCCGCGTTCTGACGTTAGCTCCAGGAAGTATATGGGCTGAGCCTATTCACGTCAGCCTCACTGTCGTCAAGCTCGGTAGCGATGTAGACTACGAAGCGCTGTCTTACAATTGGGCTAGAGCATGGGACACGAGCTCGATCTTCTGCGACGGGAAACCGTTCACGGTCACAGCGCACCTTGAGTCTGCCCTTCGCCGCCTGCGACAAACGAACGACAGAGTGTTGTGGATTGATGCTATCTGCATCAACCAAAATGACCTTAACGAACGGTCGCACCAAGTTAGCCATATGAGGCGAGTTTATCAGGATGCGCGCCGAGTGCTGGTCTGGCTAGGCGAGAGTACTTTTAGCGACCCATTGGTCTTTCCCCTCTGCCAGCGCATGGCGGACAACTGGATGTCTCTGTATCTAGACGATTCCATCAATCTTGATGCCCCCGAGTTCCTGTGGTCGGCCAATCGCAAGCAACTGTGGCTGCAGAAATTGCGAGAAAAGCAGGTCCCATATGTAGCACCCACTCGACAGGACGAGCAGAACGAGGAGTTATTTCCGAACCAGAATGAAGTGGGCGCTGCATTTTCATTCCTGCGGCTCCCGTGGTTCAAACGCTGCTGGGTACTCCAGGAAGTTGTGCTGGCGAAGGAAGCCATCGTGATGAGTGGGACAAGCTCTATCTCCTGGGAGCTATTTCATGTGGGCATCTCATTGGTGATGTACCTTGGCGAGGGCGGTCTGGAAGGTCGGCGGCCAGAGGACTATACCACCAGCATCATTCCTCTCGCAGGTATGCTAAGGGGCGAGATGCAAAACTCGGAAAGCGTAGGAATGAAGCATTTTGACCCCCTCTGGATGCTCAACAGGGCACGCAGTATGGGCGCGACGGATCCACGAGATAAGGTATATGCCATTCTTGGGCTGATTGAGCCAGGTGAGCAAACGGCGCTCTTCAGACCAGACTATACCATCTCTGTGGGAGAATGCTACAAGCGCTCCGCAGTTGCTATCATGCTAGAGAAGAAGAACCTCGATGTACTCATGATCGATCGCAGCCCCGAATCGGAACTGGCGGCGCCTTCGTGGGTTCCAGACTGGGATTGCTCGAGACTGTCCGTAGCTGCGACTTTCGTCCGTGACGACAATAACTATCGAGAATTCTGTGCCTCTACCTCGACGCAATTCGATGTACAGAACAGAGTAGAGGGAGATATCCTGATACTTGCAGGATACGAGTTCGATAGCATTGTTGCAGTCGAAGATGTCCTGGTGGTTCCGAAGTTGGTCAAATCTGACTTCAGCGACGCTTTATCCTCCATGGGTGCGTTCAAGACATTCTGGAAACACAAGCTGGGGGGTCTAGGTGGCTATATGAACACCTTGCTGAACTGGGAGAGGTTCGCTCTCTCGCGTTACTATTCCACATACCCCACTGGCGAAGATCCTGAAGTTGTCTATGCTACAGCACTCTGTGTCGGATACGTAGTCAATCCCGAGGCGGCTCTAACAGGCTTTAGGAAATGGCGCAGAAGTCTCCTAGGACCGAAGGCAATGAACTTCTTGCGACAGGTGAATCCTGGAAGTCAAGTTTGGGACCCCTTTACAGCTATCTCAGGTAGCATCTCGTCTGCCGCGTTTAACTATAATGACAGAGTTTTCGCCACGGCCACCGAAAAGACGCTCGGTCGGCGGTTAGCAAGGACTAGGAAAGGGTATCTGGCTGTCGTCCCCAGTCAAAGTACTGTGGGAGATCAGATATCACTATTTGAGGGCGGCAAGGTGCCATTTGTGACAAGAAGGACGCAACATCAGGGGAAGCATCAACTGATAGGACCAAGTTACGTGCATGGTATCATGTACGGAGAAGCATGGAATGGGACATTGGTTAGAATCACAGCAATTGTTTAAAGAAAAGACTGCCATGGAATTTGATCCGCTGCGTACTCTTAATCACGCCTATATGTCTACTACACGCTGTCGACACCCTGGCGTCCGTATCAGCCGATATCGTCCAGTTATTATCACTCCATCACACGTCGCCGTTGCGCTTCTTCCTACGCGATATTCAGGCCTCCAAGCAGCTCGCGGTAAAGTTCACGGTGTGCTTGTTTGATTTCCAATGCTGTTTGCCATCCTGCCATTTGTATATATATGGTAAGTAACACCGGTCCTGTACCTCAAATATACACCATATTTCCTCGTTTACGATGACTCTAACCTGACTGCCAATGGCCAAGATGATATCAGCTGCGGCTGCAACATAGCAATCACATACGACCATAGCATCAAGAAAATTCGGCATCCCGTTCGCTCTGCCCTAGACAAGCTTGATATCGCTGGGTGAGTAGTTGGGTCGATGACGACCAGCGAATCCCCGGTGTTGTATGTTTTGTTTTGTTTTGTTTTGTTCGGTTGAGCGTGACGTTTCTTTTGCCGTTCTCCATTTTGTCACTTTGATCAAGATCCGTACGAAAAGAAAACCCGTGGCGGCACATCATCATAGTTGTCAGCGCCATGCGTGAGCAAAGCCAGCTGGCTAACTACAATCGAATGAACTACCCAAGAGGTAACAACTCTCACGTTCAGCACAGATACCGTGAGAATAGAACACATCCTATAGTTTTGACAGTTGCTATATATGCAAATATAGCAGAATCTAGGTGTTTCGAGTCCATGGCTCTTCAAAAACAAGGCTCTCCATTGATTGCCAGGATACAGGCCGGCAGCAGAATCTATCGATGAGAATGAATTCCTCCTGTGGAGAGATCGATCAGTTGGGTCGCATTGAAGAAGACATGTCTGGATCCCTCTTTGTCTTATCCCAGTTGCCCCAGATGACATTTCTTATACTGTCGCGACAGCGAGTGAAATGTACTAGTAACACTGTGTCAATGATTGCAGACAATCGAATGTGCTGGTGGACTGCGTTGAGCTTCAGTCAGCAGATGCTGGTGTTGGGCTTTAATACCTACCTCCTACCTAGGTACTTAGTTAGGTATTCACTGTCTGGCTGTGAATACCTAGTGGGTGTTGAGGCAGCTTACCTACTAACCTATCAGATCTTCAACACAGATCTACGTCACACTCCGTGACCACATGCAACGCTCTGATGCATCCGATAACCTCACCCGCCAGCCCTCCTCATGCCGTACCTTATCAGTTTAAATGGATTTGGCACGATAAGAGGCAGACGAGGTGAATGAGGCGTTCAATGAGACAGGCGAGACCTGGGACAGGCGACAGGCGACAGGCGACAGGCGACAGGCGGCACGAAGAGCGCTAAACTCATTGTGGCCTGATCACGTTACCCACTGGCAGTCATCCGGCGGCGAGCTTGCTGCCTAGCGGGCCCCCCCTATGCCCCGCCGTCTGCGAGTCTGTGTCCCAAACACCCCCCACCTGCTGCCGCTGTCTGTCCCCAGAGGTACCCTCGCCTCTCTCGCACACCTGCACCTTCAAACCTCCACCGCCTAGGTCGTGCATCGCATTGCCATTACCAATCCGCGTTCAGCTGTCGCTCCATTCATCATTAGATCTACCTCTTTCAACTACATCTTTCCCCTACATCCTTCCCCCTATTGCTCCTAGAGCCGTTCGCAACCTCATCAGCTCTCCATCTTGCCGCACTCACCGTCATCGCCAGCCGACAAGTCACTGCTCCTGGTCTACCTAGTAGGTAAGTGACTGATCACCGGCTCTCTCTCTCTTCCGGCGCCGTCACCTGCTGGGCCACATCCGCCCGCCTGATTGGGGGGGGGGGGGGGGGGGGGGGGCGCGGCGGGGGCCGGCGGGCGGGGGGGGGGGGGCGGCGGCGGGGGCGGGG
>MU391961.1:41105-268638 GCA_022578705.1 Xylariaceae sp. FL1019 | reverse complement strand
TTCTACCGCACCATTATTTTTTTTTTTCTCCTTCAATCCATACCACGCACTTATGGCATTTAAAAAAACAATTTTATCTCCGAATGGGGTATTTTGCCGCTTTTGCCCCCCCCCCCCCCCCCCCCTTTCTCACCATCGTCGTCACTACCACCATTGCCCATCCTCCATATATCACGTACTACTACTACTACTCACTCTACCCACGTCTTGGCATGTGAACGAAACACGGCTGTCATTCCCGCTGTAGTTTCCATTTTGTCTCCATCCACAGCCATTGAATTCTATGTCTACAACACGTTCCCTGTGTTAGTCCCAGTAAACACAAGCGTACATTCAATAAAGAACACCTTTCCACACCCGCACGCAAGCACCACCAGAGACACACAAAGGAGAAGCAGCAGGAGAACAATCATTCACTCACCTGCTCATCCATCCAAGCCAGGCAGAAGACGCACAACCGACACAGCCTGACCAAAGGAGTCAAAGACGGACAAGCAGGCAGCCCTCTGCCCCACGTCACCACCACTCACCAAAAGTACCCATTGTCTGAGGCAGCTCGGAGCTTGTCTGTGTGTTCTTTGCGGGTGCCTTTTGCCTTTTGCCTGCTGATTGTTCGTCGTCTCTCTGGTGGGCGCGGCGCTGTTCGACGCTGAACTCTATTCTGTCCATAGCACTCTCCCACTTTCTCCCACTGTTTTGCTCCTGCTGACCAAAGCGCTCTGGCCGCTATCGTATCCTACTCATCTTTCCACACTCATCTCCCCGCTTCACCTACACATCCTTTATTTTCCCAGCCATCGCCAGCCATACCCAGTCTGTCTGCCTCATCAATACTAACCTCAACATCCACCATCTAGCTACCGAGTTCGATTACTCAACATCACCGCCAACATGCGATCCAAGTTCAAGGACGAGCATCCCTTCGAGAAGCGCAAGGCCGAGGCCGAGCGAATCCGCCAGAAGTACTCCGACCGCATTCCTGTAAGCGCTCTCTCCATACGTCCCGTCCAACTTGCCCTTCCGAGTTCTGGTGTCTGGAGCACGCTCGCATCGTGACACAGCCGCCATGTTTGTTTCTCGTACCCCTCCACGCACCCTCCGCTCACCGCCTTAATTCACACGTTTGTATGGAGTACCCATGCTGACAGCTCTTCCCGTTGCACAGGTCATCTGCGAAAAGGTCGAGAAGTCCGACATTGCCACCATCGACAAGAAGAAATATCTTGTCCCCGCAGATCTCACCGTGGGCCAGTTCGTCTACGTGATCCGCAAGCGCATCAAGTTGTCCCCCGAGAAGGCCATCTTCATCTTCGTCGACGAGGTCCTGCCCCCGACCGCCGCTCTCATGAGCTCAATCTACGAAGAGCACAAGGACGAAGATGGGTACGTAGCGTCCTGCCCCAGGAGCCAAAGAAAAGCTATACGTTGGGACGAAAACTAACAACTCTGTCTCCAGATTCCTCTACATCACCTACTCGGGCGAGAACACATTCGGCGAATCTTCTTAGATCTGTCTTCCAGTACGGTTTAGGGTTTCTTTAGGGCGTTCTTCGGGTCGACTGTACGTTCAGACATGATGTGATGGGCTATTGCTGCTAGACACAGCCACGACGGGATGAGAATGACAAGGAGGGAATCACTTTGTCTAGACGGGCCACCAAGCCTGTCAACCGTGTTGCCTTAGCAGATGGAGTCATTCTCGCCTTCATATTAAGCTCGTCAATGATAACTATGAAATAGTGGCGTTCTGCCCACCATCCCTCCGTCTCCCAAACCGCACTTGCAAAGGCCCACGATGCGTGCATGTCTAATACCCATTCTCGTGTATACGAACACGTTCGAGCCTTGTCAGACACCATTTTCATGGCGCCAACCTACTTCTCGTATCTCGCAGATGAAAGCTCACTGTATATTCTGAGGTCGGCTATGCCTTGTTTTTAGAGTGCAATTAATTGACGGAAGTGTGACTGGGTTGCCTATGTGATTGCGAAAATAGTCATGTCCAGGACCAATGCTTCTGACTGGAGTTGAACGTAATCGATGATTTTCGTATGTAATATGTGTCTTGGGGAAACAGGGAGTCAGTCAATCTACAGCGACATCCCTCAGTTCATCATTTCTCTCAATTATCGAAGCTCCAAAGCTCTGTGACATACACGTTTCTCCTGTTGATGGCACCCCGTCCTCGCACCTCGTCCGCAGGAGGGCCTAAGCCTGAGGAACAGCATTAAGACACAAATCAAATTGTATTCTCATTTATCACACAGGTGCGCCGATTCGTGTTATACTGGTTGGCTCTAGGTAGCCACATAGGAATGGAGAAGAGCAGCCATTACTATAACACACGGCATTCATAACGGACAATGTGATATGTCTACTCCCGAGTATCGATATTATGACATATAATGGAAAACACACTTTTTGTATGTTCATACAGACGTGAGACTAAAGCTTTATTATATATAAACATAGCTACATAAAAACAATTTTTTTAGATTGGATGGGACTAGTAAACACCGCGATAATCAACCGAAGTCGTCAGTTCAAGTGAAACGTAGCCGTGGTCCGCCTTGCTTAATCTGTGCCTTAGCTAAAAGTTAGAGAGGCTGTTGAGCCATTCGCACCAGCACTGCTTCTTCTGGTGGCTGGCACAGTAGCAGGCGCAGCAACTGCAACGACGATCGTAAGAAGCGTAAGGACAGTCATCATCACAACAGGCGTAACAGGTATGGTCAAGGTAACGAGCAGGACGGAAGAAACGTGATTTGATCTCTTGGTGAATTGATACGCAGAGCGTATAGAAGAGGTTGAGAAGAAAGAGGATAAGGGCCCACATGATGTTTGGTTGTGTGTCTGTGATTGTTTTGTGTTTGACTTAAGTGTTTGGTTTGAATGTTTGACGTGAGGTTTGGTTATCCGGAAGAGGTGAATATGGGGAAAAGTCTGAGGAGATTTATATCGTGGAAGTGGTTCCAAACCGAGCAATTGTTTGGCCATCATAGTGCTGTTTTGAAATTAGGACCTGTGTGTTTGGATAACCGAACTTTTACTACAAAGGGCATCTTCATGAGAAGTGCCTGGCTGTTTATCTTCAGTTAGCCAAAGTCCACTCCGCAACACGTCGATGTTTCTGTGACTACTGTGGAGATGTTAAGCATCATTTCAAATGTCGTTAACGTGGCAGCCGTTGCCCCTTATAATCGTTGAGAGTGACTTCCATTATCACCGGACAAGTAGCTTTTTGTGAAGGAAGCATTGCTCAAGCGAAGGCGACTATACCATTTTGCCAAGGGATTGGAAACTACTCAATACTTGCCGCTCTGTTGTATCTTAAATGGTAATAACTTTGATGTAGCCACCATGCTCAAGAATCTTAACATTACTACCTCGCACATCTAGACAATCATTCCGTCCCACTCCAGATTTCCCAGCTCTCAACAAACATTATGCTCACTCAATCCTGACTGCCGCTCAAGAGCTACCTGGGCATTCTACACGGAGCTGCTCTCGGTTACAAGCGAAAGTGCCTTGTACTTACCCTGACTGCGACTACGGTTTGCGTTTGGTGCCTAAGCGATATGGGCAGCATTTTAACTGGAGTTAGAAAAACTAATAATAATAATATTGTTGGCATCCCATGTACTGTCTCCAACAGGGCTGGCTGTAATCAAATGAAGCTATTACCTCCATTCTTTGGAACGCCAAACATAAAGAGAGAGAGGGGGGGGGACGCGGAGGACCTGATACGGTCGCCCGTCACTCTCCGGGTGTTGTGCGGCTAATCGAATACCACCATGTCAACTCACCAAACTCCCGGGACAAACCATCCCACGCGTACCTTTATCAACTCAGATGATACGCTCTCTCATCACCCGGAGTGGGTTTAGTCAAAGTGGGTGATCGAATGGCTGTGTTTCAATACTGGTATGTATCTTTAGAATACCTGTTCGAATCCGCTATTAGAAAAAAGGTAAACCCTTTTTTGGCTCACCTCAAATCATGCTCCAAACGGACTGTGTCGAGAATGTTCGTATAAGTGACTGCGCAATGCTTTGGCACAATACGAAGTGATGGACAGTTGAAGTCAGGCATCACATGGTTGATATCAATAAAAGTATGGCGCGAATATCCGCATACGCGTCTATGAAAACAAACTGAGCGATCTCACCAGACAATAGTCCCAGAACCACGTAGTTGATATGAGTCCTAGGCGCGTAATCGCGCTGATTCCATTGTCCATGTTGTTATCCTTGATTTCTATACAGAACGGTTGCCTCTGTTACAATTTAGGGCGCGCGGTCTTACGTGTGCAATGGTAAGTCGGACTAAACTATTCGTTTCTAATTGAAAGGTCCAGAGAGCAGTCTCATTGAGTTCGCGTCTTGAGCTCATGACGCCGCATCCACTTTCTCGGTCGGATGCTCAGCAAATTCTTAGTGAAGAGCTGTATAGTCCGTTTTGCCCATGTCTGGCGAAAACTACACTAGCATTTCCAGAAAAAGGGCGTAGCCGATCCCATCTACAACATATCCCCATCTACAGTATATAAATGCTGCCGATGTTCTGACACAACGAAGCGTAAACCGGGCGAGTCAAGTCCTGTATGTCTGGGTAGATTTAAGTCATGCAATGTCATTATGCCCTTTTCGACAATTTTCAAGCCAAAGAATCTCAAGACAAGTCCTTGGGAGGGGACTCAAATGTTTCCGAGCTTCGACTACAAGACAAGACTGTGGGTCAATAAGCATAAGTCACTGTTCAGTTTGCGGCGTGCAGAGGAGATACTTATATGGGAGTGTGCCCTCCTACCTTGTTATACAAGAGAAATACAGTATAATAGGTCCAATATGTTTTCAATACTGACGTTAATAGGTGCCCTGTCTGCTCTTGCGGGTAGTCCCAGAGGTCCTCATAATGCGTCATACCAGAATCTTGGTTCGGTGGAGTTATATGATAATTCCGTCCCAAAAGGCGTCCTTGTGCCTAATATTCTAGCTGGCAGCCATGACTTTTACGACAATCCCGGGTGGCCATATGTCGCAGGACCCGTTGGGCAAGTTGGAAACGGTGGGCATGAAGGAGGCGGAGATTATGGATCGACTGCACCAAAGGCTCAACGCAAGAGAACCCGGGCTGAATGGGAGTGTATCTACGAAGAGAGAAGGAACGGGACATCAACAATCATAACAGATATATTTGATGATGACAAGGTCAAAGCATGGATTATAAACTTTCCGCAATCTCCAATGCCAGGCAACCAAGGCTACCCCAAGTCTTTCAGAAACTACGAGAATATAGAATTCATACACGGCCACCAGGAATGCGGTTCTCTTCTACGCAGCAGACTCGAGTTCCCTATCTTCCAAAATGGCACTATTTGGATCAATAATACGAAGCCAGGGGCTGTTCGTGCTATCTATCTCCACGACGGTATTTCGACCGATCTTTGTGGCGTTGTCAAACACGATAAGGAGAAAGAATCGAAATATAGTCCTTGTGACTATCACGAGCCGGAACAAAACAGCCTCATAGCTTTGCTCAGATAACTAGTCATAAATCCCTTCTCACTGGATGAAGAGTTTCCTCACTTGCGATGATATCTTGAATATGACTCTGAACTTTATCGTCTTTGGCTCCTCGATCCCGTATTGAGGTCTAACTTCAATACCTTCTGTTTAGTACCGAATGGTGAGAGAGAACGTCACAGCGCTTACGTAAAATCAACGTAGAAATTGCGACTCCGTCAAAAGACAGAGAACTGCACACCTGTGTTCATGCAGGAGTGCCAGGTGGTAGATATCCATGTTTCTTACAGTCAAGTTGTCTCCAAGCATCACTTCTAATGACGAAGAGCCACACGATCGATTCTCAGACCTAGCATCAGACGACTACAGGTTAAATCATCGGTAAAAGCGCCACATTGACAGCTGGCAAATTCCAAGGACGCATGATGTGTAGTTGAAACGGCATAAGTATAGCGGAAGTAAGTAAAGTGTTAAGATATTGTGATGAGTGTATCATTGCCGCACTTAAGCTCTCAAGTCATTTTTCACAGTGGACCAGCAAAGTAGCAACCATCTACTCGGAGGACACGAACAGTAGAGCCTCACATCATGTACGTATTGTTGCATCAATGCTCTATCATCGCGCATACGCTCCGTAAGCGGACAACAAAAAGTCGGTCAGAAACGGACGTAATAACGGAGGAGATGCCGAAACGAGAAGGCTGACCCAATCAGAACGGTTCAAAAGGCGACAGACTTGGGGTCGACAGTCACAACATGGAGCCGAGGCAGCCCATAAAGCGACCATACTGTCGTTGGCATTCTTGGGTTGGGGTCGAGAGGGGTGCTTTGCGTTGGCATCTGTACAGCAAGGGTTCGCGCAAGCACAAGGATCGTTGAGCAAGCAAGCACTGGATCTGGATCCTTGCATGGGGTTTCTTCGTTGGCGAAGTCGCAGGGCAGCAGACCGTCTGCGCGGAACACTGAGTTCGGGATCAGGGCTTGCCAATGGTTCGGACGCGATCTACTGTAGAGTTCGACATTCTTCAAAGTGCCAACCCTACCGAAAAGAATGGATCCGCGCCGGCGTTGGAGCTAAGGGCGGCTAGGTGTGTTGATCGTGAGTAGTGGGATATCACAATAAGAATCGCGGAAAGACGCAGTGATATGTTCATCACATTCCTGAGACTCCACGCCGTTATGCCTCTCGATGCAGAGCTCACAGTAACATCCGTCAAGGATGTGGCGTCTGTGCAGCGGTGAGTTCCTGGCGAAAAAGCATATGATGACGCTTTTGCCAGACTTGCCCGCCACGCAGCCATCCGAGAGCAAGGCAGAGAGATATTGAAGTGTTTCCCAATAAGCGACCTCGATATCTTCCACCACGATGTACAATGACACCAGATGAGTTCCGTCTCACTCTACAGTAGCCGCATCCAACCTCGGTCCGTCTTACGTAGTCTACGCTCGAACCGCTAGTTAGCCTGACGGGCTCTGGTCATCAGCAAGGTACACATGATGGGTCGCGTCACAGCCCCAAAGGTATTCCATGGCTGCACCGTTACACAATGCACGCACGCACGCACATGTACACGCACAACGCGGAACAGTGGAGGGATTCCCCCATCCCTCGCTTGCTTGGGTCATCTGTGTGCACAATACGTAGCAACTATCACTATCGAGCGGGATAGCGATAGATTGAAGCGGCTCTGCCGGCTTGGCAAGGTGTGTGTAAAGTCGTGGTAAGCAGTCTCGTTGCACATCTCTCGTCAGCCTGCCTGCTTCCTGGGCGCAACGCCGATATGATATTCCGTTTGTAAGGTACTGATCGTGCGAGATCCCGAGGACGGGCGCACCTTGCCGTTGTGCTGGGCGAGTAGGCTGGCTTCGTGCGTAGGCCTTCCTCAGTCTCACTCTGATGCCTGAAAAGATCCGTGACACGAGGCAATGGTTGTCCCAGTTTGAGGAAGAGTTAAGAGTAATCTGGGTCTTGTACTAGATGCGCCATCTACAGAGAATTGGTATGCATATATTTTCATGTGGGGCTGGTCGTGCTTCGAAAAGACGTTGCGAATGTTGTGGTGAACACTTGCCAATGGTCCTGCGTCCGGTTGTGAAATGCCTCGACGATATGACGGACCGCAGTGATGATGAACCCGTCGTGATCTCTTGTGCATGCTTCCTCGAATAACTTATCCCTGTTGCCGAGTCCCTCATTGTATACCTGTCCGCCATTGTATGTAGAACGAACCCCCGGGCTGGAGTCTGGAAGTGATTCATAACCAAGCCCGGCTGTCAAGTCAAGTTTCTCCTGCAGATTAGTTGAGTCCAAACCATGCTTGAGACTTGTAGCATGGAGGATGTCCACATGTAGGTAACTATCATTTGGTGCCTCTCATCTTTTTATTGGTGTGATCCGTACTGCATACAGAAACCAGTGCCGACGTAATAACGAGAATGGGCTGACGGCTGGAGGCCGGGGGCTTTTTCTAGACCCGCCTTCGCACATGATGACGAAAAACGACAGAATGGATTTAAATTGGCATCTTGGTAGCTGTAGATCAAGATTGATCACGATTGGGCAAGTTGACAAGCGAAACTCTACATACGCTATGCCCTCCCGCCTCGTATGTTAAGCCGTCTCGGGCTCACTCGCCATGCCGAGGCGTCCCAAGCATCGCTCAACTCTCGGGGATCCACGAGACAATGCGAGATGGGACAGATGGGACAGATGGGACAGATGGGATTCGTGATGGAGGAGGTGTGTCGAGGCAGTCGGCAGGCCAGCAGACCAACGTGATCCCTGCATTTACGCTCTATGATGCCCCCATGCAGCAGACACCCTTGCCGATGAGCCAAGCGCAGCCTGCACAGCTCTTCGTGCGGCGTGCCCCCCTTGTTGACCTTGTGCGTTTGGGCTCTGGTTCTGCTCTGGTTTGGGCCTTGGTCGGACCTTGCTCTAACCTTGGTGTCTGCTTGGTGTTGGGCAGAGCTTGCAGAGAGCGTGGACGGCTTTGGAACGAGCAAGGGCGGCCCATGCAGGGTTGCGAGAGCGTGCATGTGTCTGACTCTCCATAGAGATTACCCGCGTCTAAGCCTAGCTGGCGTTAGTGTTGACGATGAACCTTGGACCTATCGAGCTTCATCAGCCTTCAGGCGATTCGGGGGGAGACGGGGGGGCCACTAGCCCCAAGGCGAGCTGTAGCTTTTGGCCCGCCGTTGTGTGTGTTGGGGAATAAACTGCGTCCGCTCGTCATTCCGGACGAGAGTGCTTCAAGGAGTGGCGGTAAGGTACGGACGGCGTTGGACGGCGTGGATCTGCCCATATCTTGATGTGCCGAACGATAACTCAAGCCAAAGCTCGGCAACGAATGATACATACCTATGTCATCTACGCAGGTAGGTAGGTGCATGAAACATCGGATATGAGTTTGTGATAGCTCAGCGCGAAGAAGATCGGCACAGGTTGGACGGTGGCTGGCTGTGAAGGCCAACATTGCTCTGATCAGACGGATCATGGATTCAAGGGTCGATGAAACAGCAGGTAGCTTTCTTTTTGAGTTGGAGCTTGACTCGGCTTGCAGGTTTGATTCAGTTTGGGCCCTGCGGCCGCCATCTTGTCCGCCATCTTGTCAGGACTTGTCATGCCATTTCATATCCTACCTAATGGGCCACTTCCAACGATCCAACAAAGTAATCACCTTTTGTTGTCATCGTCGCTGTCACCGTCGTACTTCTGCCCCCTCCTCCCTGTTCGTTTCTATTCCTGGTTCTGTTCCTGTGCCTGATAATCCCTACAATGCCATAGACTTCGCGCCTCCCTCCACGCGGTCACGTCCCCATCGGGCGTTTGTGACAGGAGCCTGCCTTTGAGACCATCAGGCAGGCCATCTCCAAGAAAAGCATCAGCTGCGGCAGCATCGCACAAGCAACACAATAGAATCGGGAACTGGCGTCTCTCAGTACCACTACTGTACATACCTCATGTACCGTAGATACATGTAAGGTATGTAGGTTAGTAGGCTATCGACACTCCAAGTTCAGTTCATCAGCTACTGCGATGCCGCGATGCTGCGATGCTGCAAATCCAGAAGAGACAACATCGGCACCTGCAGGTCTCGACAGGCTCGACAGGCACAGACAAGGTCTCTCCACCCCTGCGCTTCTGCGACTCTGGCACTAGCGACGTCTTCCCTGATGGAAATCCCTGCCCATCCTTGACGCTATCCTTGAACCCCATCCTTGACTCCATCCTTGACAAGCCGACCTTTTCGGGCGGGTTGGGGTCGTCTCCCATCCCGGTCGCCCATCCCTTCACCACTTTCTGTTTCTGCGCTTACGCCTGCATTTGCATTTTCCGCCCCGGATCGTCTTCTGCCCTGAGCCTGAACCTGCAAAGCTTCTGTTTGAGACAACAACTCTCTCTCCTCGTTGTCATCGTCGTCGTCGTCGTCGTCGTAGTCGTTCTGACTTGCAACACACGCACATATCCTTCACCGTACTCATCGCCACTAGCATCGCTTGCACCATTCACTCGGTACCCGCCGCCGCCGTCGACCTTTAACTTCACCGCCGTTGCGTGTCCGAATCTCGACTAATTCGGTAGCGGTGCACCCGCAGTGTCAAAGCTCGAAACTCAAATCCTCATGCAACGTCGACACCTCTCTCACCTGACGATATCCTACGCCGAGAGCATACTGTTGGAGTACCCTTGAGGGTCGTTTTCGTGTCCGCAACGGCTGCTGCTGCTGTCTGCCTGTCGGGAGCGTGTCCATGATCCTCCGTACTCGATTGATGTTCATGTCCGAATCGAATTTCGTTTAGTTCTGAGACTATCGTTTTGTGACTTCACTTTTAATCGCCGCGTAATCGAGATCTTCTAGGTGTCAGCTGGACATTAAATCCAGATCAACGTGGCGCATTTCCATTTTCACATCTGCATAGCGAGCACCTGAGGGGTTTGGGGTTTTCGCGCGAGCATCAGGTTCTGATGTCGGTCTGACGATTCACGCTCGGTCTTGTTTATAGTATCCTCGCCCTCGACACTCGGCAGCATCATGGATTCTAGACAACCCCAGATGCCCTTCTCGCGCGCCAGTGCCACATCACCACCCTTCACACGCTCACCCTTTGCGCCGGCCTCTTCTTCACCATATCCTCCCCGTTCGGCTATCGCGACCACCAGCCCAGCCACCGCATACGCCGAACAGCAGCAGCAACAACACAACCAGCGGCACCCGACAGAGCCTAATCCTTTCTACCCACATCCTCAGTCCCGGCCACCGCCGTCGTACGGGCCTGACCCGACCTCCCATCCCGCCCAGACGCATGCGAGACACCAGAGCTCGTCCTCCATTAACAATGGACCAGCTCACCGGAACATGGCGCCGCCCTCACCTCCGCCGCAACACGCACCACATCCTCACCAACAGCCGCCTCACGGGCAGCCTCATCCGCCGCCGCACCAGATGGGCCACTACCCCCCTGCGCCCCGAGCTCCACCCGTGAACCTGGGCCCGCCTAGCGCTTTTCCCTCCTCACGAGAGCTGCCCGCCCTCAACTCCATCCCACGCACAGGCAGCACCGGCGGCAGCATGTCTATATCTCACCTGCTCGGAGGTCCTCCGCCCGCGCCTCGCGAGCCCACGCCTGCACACGGCCCTCCTTACCCTGCTCCCGTCACAAGCGCCGCAGTCTCGGGATCAGCATATGCTCCCTCGATTGCTGCCTCCCCGCGCATGCGGAACGCCGACGAATACAGCCCCTACCACCACCGCCGACCACATACGCCTGAACCAGGCAGGCCACCATTTGATAGCCGCGATCCCCGAGGTAGTGCTGCAGGATCTCCGCCACACGGCGCCTACGGTGGTACACCAGAAATGTCGAGGTATGCGACGCCACAGACGTACCAACACAGACCACCGCCCATGGCAGCCGGCGACGATGGCAGAAAAGAGCCGCCGGGCCGCGTAGGCACGTCCAGCGTGCCGCCCCGGCCTGTCAGCCCACGCTACCATGGCGCGGCTCCAAGATCAGTCGACATGGGCCGTGGTCCTCCGCCACCCCATCCTGAACACATGCATGCTAGGCGCGAAGAACCGCTTCGAGGTCCGCCCGAATACCATCCAGATCTGGGACCACCGCGACAGTTGTCATACGAAGAGCAACACCGGCTCGCCGCCGAGCGCGAGCGTGACTACCGAGAACAGCAACACCGGGCCGCCGAATTCCACGAGAGTCAACGACGGGAACAAGAGCGGATGTACTACGAGGACCGGCGCCCTCCCATGTCCGAACACGAGCGGCTAGATCGCGAGCGATTTGAGATGGAACGCGAGAGGGACCGCGAATATGAGAGGCAGAGGGCCCAGCGTGAAAGAACGACGTCAGATCCCAGCCGTCCGCGCGGCCAACATCCTGGAGACCCTGGGCCTCAAGGGCCACCTCGACCGCCGCCCCATTACGGCCCTCCAGATCCTCGCGATGCACGAGATCCCCGCGATCCGAGAGATCCTAGGGATCCACGGGAACCACCAGGCTGGCGACCCGGCTATGATCAGCCACCGAGGGAGATGTACGGACAGCCATATCCCGGACACCGTCCAGGCGAATACCCAATCACGACTGGTCCGCCCCCGTACGGGAATCCAGCGTACGCGCATCAACCACCCGAACGATATCCACCGACGAGCCAGCCGCCCCTCCCACACGCTCTCGGTCAGCCGGGCCCTCCGCCAGGTCATCCGTATGATTCGCCGGAGCGTCTTCGCTATGCACTTTTACCTCAGCAACCACCCCAGCACCGCGGGCCTCTCCCCGGAGCTCGACAGGCTGAAGAAGGACCGCCACCTCCATCAGTCGCTTACGGTGGCGGGCCAGGTGCGGCTGGGTTTGAACCAGGTAGGCCTCGTCCCATGGATGATGGGCTACCGCAAGGCGGCCCGCAAAGGGGGCTTCTTGCGGTGAATGAGATCAATCGGAAGGGAAGATTGTCACCATTGCCACAAGCTGTGCAAGGTGCGCAGCCCCTGCTGCAGGGACCAGCGGGTGAACCTGGGATTAAGAGCGAATTTGGCCGTATGTTCTCCGGCATAGGAAGCGGAGTACGCGGCATTGGCGTCTCTAGTCCAGGCCCCTCGGGCGCCCAGATCCCCTTTTCAAACCCTAATCTTCGGCGCGACGACCACGAGCCTCCCCATCCCGAAAATGTTGCCGAGCCGCCAGCCAAGGCCCCTAAGAAGCGCGCCAGGAAGCCCAAGGACGAAGACACGAAGGGCGACGAGGAAAACAGCGGCAGGGCCACACCTGCTGGTAGGGGGGCGAAGCGAGCAAAAACTCATGGCCATCACCACCATCACCAGTACAGTTTGCCCTCTTTGGTCCTAGGAGCGAGCGCATGGAATCACGCTAACTTGGTTGCTCACAGTCATCACCACCATCACCATCATGCGCCCGACCGAGCGGCATCGCCTTTACCAGGTCTGAGTGGCCCGCTCAAGGGCCTGAAGTCGACCACTCCTATCCCCTCGCCCTCAAACAAAGAATACGCCTTCACGCATCACCACCAGCCACCACGATCCACCCCGAATACTTCCAGTAGGACTCAGTCGGTGCCGATTACGATCCCTAGGAAGAAGACTAAGGTGTCCTCGCAGCCGGTGCTGGACAGTGTTGCAGATCGTCCCAGGAAGCACCTAGGCGATGTGGTGTATGACGTGACACTGAAGCCGGCCAAGTTGGGATCGTCTCGCTCGGGGTATGCTTCGACGCCCAAACCACTGCCCATGGAGATGATCAAAGACAATGAAAACTCGACCCTCACCGTCAAGATACCCCGGGTACACCTGACATCGCTGGCACGCGAGGAGATTACGGCGCGGAAAGCGGTTTGGGGCACGGATATCTACACGGACGACTCGGATGTGGTCGCTGCTTGCATACACGCCGGATGGATCCGAGGCGAGTGGCCGGACGAAGTAGACGCGGAATTGCTCGATCTGCAGAAGCCCCCATCCAAGTCCAAGCAGCGCATCCTGCCAGCCGAACAACATCTGGATGTGCTCACCAGCGTGCCAGCGTCCGGGCCCGTGCCCGTTCCGGAGGATCGGGATCTACATGTGACGATTCTCATCCTGCCGGCTCTTGAGATGTACTCATCCACGACACGATATGGGATACAGAGCCGGGAATTCGGCGCCACGTACAACGGCCGAAGATCGTTCCACGACGGACTCAGCTTCATGATTGAGAGTGTGCGATGGGTGGACGGCGCCGCACCGCAGAGCCGATTGCGTGGCAAGGCGCGTAGAGAGCGCATTCGTAAGGCGATGAGCGAGGTCAATCGCAGTCAGATCGTGGATATCCCGGAGAAAGAGACACTCAACAAATCCACACCCAAAGAACAGGGCACAGTCACAAATGGAGATGGGGACAAGGAGAACCGACCCGTCGAAGGCTCCGCTTCGAAATCGACGTCGCCGCCAGCAGCTCCCGTGCCCGAGATGGCCGCAACGGTCGATGCCGTAGCAGACACAAAGGACCAGGAGACACCCACGGAGAGCAGGATGGAGGAAGCCGAGGAAAGACCAGCGGAAGAACAAGACACGAAAGAGACAAGTTAGGAGAAATATTTCCCCCCCAGCAGCCGCTAGTGTTGAGCTTATTGTAGCCTTAGCGTGGCAGTTGTGTGCGTTTCTGAAGATATACCTGTCGGAACGGCATGTGCCAGCAAGGGCGGAGTGGAAGTCTACACCACGACAGTGCAAAGAGTGCGTAGTTCAAGGCCACCATCGGTGGTTTGTGGCCGTTTGATTTGGGTCGCCTCGGAAAGATACCTCTGTACGTAGTATTTCATGACAGCATAGCTTGGAATTATACGATGCGATTGATTTTGGTCATTTGACGGGTTTGTGGTTGCGGTCTCTACATGGTATGCATACTGATTGCTGGTCATCTGCCTCGGCCAACGAGTTTGGGGGGATACCTGTACCAGGCGCTGCAATAGAGAATCGACAATGATGTGTTCGCCTCATAACACGATTGTTTAGACGCTGGTCTTTCCCATCGTCTTCATCGGTTGCGAGTAGCAAAGGACCAGCGAAATGGAGGTCGTCAAAGGACGCGGAGGCGGACAAGGGTCGATAGTTCGGGTCGATAATTCGGCTCGAACCGGACCAGCGCCGGGGACTTTTTTGACTTTGGTCGCAGTGGACGTCAGCGCCCACGCCCACGCCCACGCCCACGCCCACGCCACACTCTTCTCCAGCATCATCTACCTACTTGCACACCCTTCTTTCTAATCGGCATCAACGATCTATCTCCCTTTCTGCCTAAGTGAAAGAGTCCAAGCCATTCCGCAAGCCAGAGACGAAGGATTACCGCACGCCTCGCCTCCAAAAGTCTAGAATGGCAACCCGTCTTCAGCGCATCGCGCGCCCGCTCTCAACATCCCTACGAATCCGCACACCTCGCACCACCACCCCCCGCCACTCGAGTTTCAAGACGGGTCCCGCGCCCCCGAGATTACCAGCACAAGAGCAAGCCGAATTCGAGCGTCTGCAACGCACGGCAAATACACAAGAGGGGTTCAACCCTGTGTCTTCTCCCGATTTCTCCGAGCCTACCTCTTCCTCTGCCTCCGCTACCGCTACAGCCTCTTCGTCGGCAACGGATGTAGCAGGGCAGCGAGTGGACATCGGCATAGTAGATGGTCAGCCAAAACCGCTGAGGAAAGGCGCCCCGCCGGAATTTGAGGGCGAGGTGAATCCGAAGACGGGCGAGGTGGGCGGCCCGAAGAATGAGCCACTTAGATGGGGGGCTGGTGGTGATTATAGTTACAATGGACGGGTTACTGATTTTTGATCGGGATCTGTCAGTTTTGAGGCGGTGGTATCAGAGGGGTACCAACCCATTGGGGGGATAGGCCGGCTTTGGAAATTCCTAGACGTCTACGTCGAGACATGCGACTGTAGGATCTCGGTGTGTGAGGCATAGGTACCAGCGGATGAGTAGCGTATAGGTCCGTGATGGTGTACGATAGGTGGTGTGAGATGGGGGAGGAGAGGTTGCAGGCTAGAAGCATCGACAGGCCATGGGCTTACATACTGTATCATGTTGTAGCAACAATAACGACTCTCACGTCGAGCTGTGTAAGTGCCGGCCGATAGTAGAAGCGCGCGGCTCTCCTACACGGGTTCAACGGTATCAACGACTGAGAACGAAGACGCTACTTGGAGCAAGTAGTGTAGCTCTTTCCCATATTCAGCTCGTGCTTATCGCATGGCACATAAGCTCCCGAACAAACCTTCAACTCCATTCTCAACGACTCAACTTTTTCATCATAGACTGATAAGCCGGACCATGTGTCACCATCTACGGGTATGGGAAGCCGGCATACCCACAAGCTCTAGACAATTCAGAGATAAGTGAACGGCTTGCTCGGCTTGTATATCGCTGAGCAGTAGTCCGCGGATGATCCGGTAGTCTAATCCATCTTATCAGTGTCGTCAGATCATACGCGGAAGCTGTCAGCTAATTAGCCCAGTATATCTTAACTATGCCCCTCGTTCTCAACGTAGTTGTGTAAGAGATAGATTTCCGTGGGGTTTGACACGGGTATAGATAATCCTATCCCATTCAGATCAGAATGAATTCTGTTCACCAGATTTACTTTTTTTGCTTTTTGGGTCTTTATATGACTTCGTAATGCATGTGAAAGACCTAGGAAAATGTGGTTCTGGCAGAACCAGCGTAAGGGCAGGGGGGGTGAGGCAAACTATCGACTATTACCAGAGCCGTGCAGCGCACCATGAGGGTAAATTCAAGGATCAGGGTGAACTGCTTGCTGATGATCCCTCTCTGCTCTAAGCGGCTTATATCGAACTGTCAGTAGACAAAGTAGAGTGTATACCAAGTATATAGTCTGTTGGTCCCGGCTCCTCTAAAAGTAACTATATCCCATATGCATATCCTACATAGCCTCGATATTGCCATCGGTGCCCGGTTTGCAGCTGAGAAGAAAACATTACGTTTCTCTTTTCTTCAACAAACTCTTGGCTTGGAGATTCAACACTCCGTTTCCAACATGGCGTGGTTGGAAATGCTGGAAGTTACGAGGACTGGCCGCCTCAACCGGTGGATTGTACGTGGGCGTGTAAGAACATGAGCATGCTTGCTGAAGACTAACATGCGCACAGAACTACGACATTCGTCCCATTGAACCAGAGAGAAGAACCTGGGGCTACATGTCCTTTCACAACTATTGTGAGATCTATCATGCCTAAGTGGAAATGATTCAGAGTTATTGACTTGACATACGTAAGGGCTGTTGATCAGCATGAACATCTCGACATACCTCACAGGTAGCGCTCTCATTCCTCTTGGCTTGACCTGGTGGCAAGCTATTATATGTAAGGCTCAAGTCAAGTCGAAGATATCGGAAGAATGTTCTAAAAGCATATAGCGATCGTCATCGGGCACATATTTGCGACGTTGTTTGTCATTCTGAATTCTTTGCCCGGTGCTTACTATAATCGTTCGTCTCCTGGTCCAGAGGATTTCTTACCTGGTCTCACGTGCTGATACGGCATGACATAGTCGGATTCCCAGTTGTCAATCGCATAACTTGGGGTCTGTGGGGTGCGCAGTTTGTTATATGGAACCGGATATTTCTCTCTCTTGGTAAGACCCCCTTTCGAGCAATGAAGTGGAACGCTAACATAGCCATTGTAGTCTGGTAAGATCGATCCTCTATAGCAGAACCATCACATTCGACAATCTCACACCCGCTTCTAGGTACGGCTTTACTGCATGGGTTGGCGGCGAGTGCGTGTATGTCATGTTGCAATCGTGGGATCCGAATCTCGAAAAGCACATTCCGAACCACATGCCTGCAGACACTGGCATGACGACAGCGCAATTTGTCGCCTACATCGTCTTCTCCGTTGTGAGCTTGCCGGTCATCTACATCCGGCCTCACAAGCTCCAGAAATTCTTCTATGCTGCGAGTTCTGTGACTGTCGTGTTCTTCTTGGTGCTCCTGATCTGGGCTCTCGCTACGATGGGGCCAGCTGGATTTGGTACCACGATCCAAAACACCACAGACCTCGAACAGACCGGTGGTCCGGATAGTGTTGCTTGGTTAATGGTATATGGTATCGTCTCTACGATTGGATCTCTCAGTGCAGGCATTCTCAACCAGAATGACTATGCTCGATTCGCGACGACCCCAAAGCACGCGATTCTTGGCCAGGCTATACCGTCTCCTCCATATGGGATACTATGCTCGGTAATCGGCATTCTTGTCACGGCAGCGACACAAAACAGGCTGGGAGGCGAACCGGTTTGGAACCCGCCGACGCTCTTCTCAAAACTCATCGAGCAGGACCCTAGTCCGGGGACCCGAGCTGGGGCGTTCTTTGCCGGATTGGCCCTCGTTGTCTCTCAGATCGGTGTTAATGTGCCCGGTAATGCGCTTGGAGGTGGCTTTGACCTGGCGGCGACTTTTCCCAGGTATATCAACATCCGACGAGGTGCTTATATCACTGCGATCTTGAGTGTGATCGTCAATCCCTGGAAACTGGTCAACACGGCAACGATATTCCTAACGGTTCTGTCTTCTTACTCAATCTTCTTGGGGCCAATGACGGGCATGATGGTCGCCAGCTATCTTGTAGTCTGCAAGAAGAAGATCAACATCGATGATCTTTACCATGGTGACGGATCCAGCATATACTGGTTCGCCGGAGGTATCAACTGGCGTGCTGCTGTCGCTGTAAGTTCACCACGCTTATTTCCCTTATTGATATTGAGTCGCGACACTAAGACATCATTTGAAGTGGATCGTAGGATTTGCGCCGTTGCTTCCGGGATTCATCGCGGCGGTCAATACTTCTGCAGATGTCTCCGATGGTGCGACTAATCTCTACCAGTTGAGCTACTTCTATGGATTCCTCGCCAGTGGTATTGTATTCGTCTTACTCCACAGGATGTTTCCCGCTCGCAAGCTTGACGCTTTTGTGAACGATCATGTTTCTGCCGAGCAAACGAGGTTCCTCTACCAGGAGAAGTGGGATAGTGTCGGATACGAAGATGAAGACGCTGCGCTTAGTATAGAGAAAGAGAAGGGTCTTGCTGCCTCAAAGGTACGATCATTCCCGGAGGTATGACTTCGTCACACGGAACTTCAAGTATCTAGGTATTTGAACTCGCAATCATACGGCAAGTGGTGCCTCACTTGGAAGTGGTTGTCAGACAGCGCATTACGAACTTACGAACGAAAATTATTCGGCTCCCACCTGTCATGCCAGATTTCGCGTATTCACTGACGAACTGGTAGATGATAATGTGCTGGAATGCTCGTCGTATAACGTGATGTATTTAAGATTTTTGGAACGTAGATGTCACGTCGACCGATTTTCGTGCCTTTCCAGTGACCACTTCTCTTCTTGCCCTATGATTTCAACGTTCAGGCCATAGCCTTTGCTCTCTGTCGTGTCTTGCAAGTGCCAACTTGAGCATTTGAACTACGCCTGTGTGCAGGCTTTCGTTATTTGCACTTCGTCTGCAGATTCCACGTATAATCCAACAGACTGGTCCAACAATGCAACCAGACTCAGTTAGATTACTGGTTGTCAGACACTCAATCTTCTCTTCTCTTTTCCCTCATCACAACGCCAGTTAAACAAGGCCGCTCTGACGCTGCTAGGTCTCCGGACCATTCATCCTAGCGTATTACACTCCGAAGCCATGCGGCATGGTATAATTTCCCCCAATGAGCGCCAACAACTCCAAACCATTGAACTCGACATTAGCACCATAGACCCTCCAGTCACCATCCTCCATCACAAGTCCGAGAACAGCAAGCGCTCTCACGCCAGCTCCTTCTCCCCATGTCTGAACATACCAATTCCACCTAGTAACTACAATACTGCAATTGAATAGAACCACTTCAACATCATTGGCAGTGAGACTCGGCATGATCTTCTGTCCCTCTTTGAACTGTTCTATGTCACTGTATGTTTCGAGATTCGGGTTTTTTCCTAGGAAGATATTCATGGAGCCGGAGTATTCGCTAAAGTTGCTTGCGAGTACAACATCCACCTGTCCCTCGTCGAAGTCGCTTATGAGATGCACGAAGCTCAAGGTGATGTTTGCGGATTCTTCCTCACACAGACACGAGTCTTGGGTTGCTGAAGTTGTTTCTGATTCAGGGGAAGCGCAAGTACCCATGCTGCTGAGGCACAGAAGTGCGAAGATGGTAAGCAGCAACTTCATGGCTCAAACTGGTCGCACCCAAGTTAACTTCGATATTGGCTGACTGACGCGGTGAGCGATGGGAGGTGGAAAGAGGGTAAGACTCCGATGTTTACCACCTTCACAATGATATTTGTTGTTCTGAAATCGGACTCGTTGCACTTATACTGCCACTCTGCTCTTTGCCTAATCTCAATAGCATTGGCGTATAAACTGTGATTCATTCCGATAGCACAGCACAAGTTTTACAGGACACCCTCTGATTGTCCTTTTCGTGCTACCATGTGTCTCGTAAGATTCCCTATTGCAGAGTAAATATCACGCCAGCCTTGACAAGCGGCGTCTTGTAACACTGTGACTCGTATAACGTAGGCACATATGTTTCTCTTCCTTTATCGCCAACTTCTTTGCGCAAGAAGCGACAAAGTGGAATGTCAGGAAGCGGCATTTAAGGTTGCCGTAATGCTCTCATAAGCGTTGAATCCTAACTGTCGTCCATTCCTTCTTCTCACTGCCCATATCTGGTCAAAGTGATAGAGAAGTGGAAGCATGAAAGCCAAGAAAAGCCCATCCACTCACTGCACACCGGGATGAGCGCTTGAGTATCTGATCTTGGCTTGGATATTTCTGTTACGTCGAGTCCCTTGCGCACGTACTCTTCATCAGTGTCGTTCAGCTATAGCAATCTATGCTTCGCACGTACGTTCGGAGTTCCTTATTATCAGTATTGTTCAAGCGGTCGGTTGGGTGTCGCAAGATACAAATATTTTCTCGGGTCCAGCTGACACATCCTAACACAACTAGCTAAGCAATCAAACAGCGCGTGATTTCGTAATTTGAGCATATCCCTCATGGGGTACTGGGCGCCTGGTCTCAGATTACACAGGAGGCTATGTCTATAGTTGTGTGGGTGTTTGACGAAGGACCGAGCCACTTTTCAAGATCTGTAAAATGCTACGGTCTTTTCGTGGTGATTTATGACATGAATCTTAACTGTGGCTATGTACCTCTGCTCGGGGTGTTCGCGATCGCCTGTAGAAGTATCAGTATACTGACGAAAATAATCAAACCTGGTCCGCTTCATCTTCCTGCTATCGTTCGCTCTGCTAGGTTTCGCTGAGGCTTGGACATGGACACTGAAGTATCGAATTACGTTTCAAATGTAAAGGAAGTGAACGGACCATAGTAAGCTGTGTCATGAAAGCAATCATATCGAAGCAGGCCGGTAGATTCACTCTAGGTGGAATTCATCGCCCGTTTACTCGGATATATCCATGCCCTGTTGCGAAGCGAAGGGGAAAGAAGATATCGTCTGGCAAAAAACTACAACTTCAGGCTCGGGCAGCATCACCATGGCAAATGTCTCGAACGGGCTTCCTCCGAACCATAGGTATGCTGACAACTGACTTTGCTACCGCTTCTACCACCTACATAAACGCCAACAGCGAGCCATTGGTCTGCGCTGCTCGCCGTCTGTGCATCGGAATAACCAGCTAAAGGCATTGCAGCGCGGGTATTGAATAGCATGGCCACAGATGGCGCAGACGTCATTTACAATGGCCATGCAACGTGGTGGTAAATGGCTGCAATATCAAAATAGGCTTCTTCGAGGCTACAACATGGTTGCCGCAGTGATGTGAGGTGTGGATGGTTCGATGCGAAGATCACTGCACCTACGGCAGTAGGTACCTACCTTAAGGTTGACGGCGAAGATATGCAATCGTTTATTGCGATATTGCAGGCCACTGGACTGGACGTGAGCAGGCCTGATATATGAAGGTAGTGAGTTCCTAGGTAGGGGCGTCAGAGCAATTTCGTCATTCGGCGCCAGGGTGCTTTGCTCACCAGTCGCAGCTACCCACAAGGTATGGTGTTTGCACCGATTCTCGAAAGCTTCCGCGGCCACAGCAGCCGATACTTCGTCCAAGGCATCCGACAAATTACACGCCACACGCTGCTCAAGCCGATGCTTGGCCAGCAAACATAAGACGGGATCGGAGGACTGCCGGGCTGCTGGGGCGGGCCATGCGACGACGACGACCATGCTGTCCGCATTCACAGCTCGCCCCATCATCGAGCTGAGGCAGCGCGACAAATCCAGGATCGAGACCATCTTGGCTTACGGCGACAGGGTGCTGGTCGGGCTGAACACTGGCGCTCTCAGGGTCTACCGCGTCAACGAGATTGCCGTCTCCGCGAAACAACACTCTGTGAACATCAACAGCAACGGTGATAGCAGCGGTATTGGCATCGACACCGGCAATGGCACATCCTCTGCTACCAACAACCTCCCTAGTAACGATGAGGCGACCGAGGCGGCAGCAGCCACGACGGCGACAACCACGACCACGACCACGACAACAACTATAAAACCCACCGACCTCCTACGCGAAGTCGAGAAGTTCTCGACCCGCGCCATCGACCAGCTCGCCATCATCAAAGAGGCCAACCTCCTCGTTTCCCTATCCAATCACCACATCTCGCTCTACGACTACCACACCTACGAGCTCATCGAGACCATCTCCCGCACCAAGAACGCCTCCTGCTTCGCCGTCACCAGCAACATCGTCAAGGACCCCGCCACCGGCATTCCCGAGATCATCAGCCGCCTCGCCGTCGCCGTCAAGCGTCGCCTGCTGCTATGGAGCTGGCACGAGAGCGAGATCGATGAGAACGTGGCCGAGATCGTCTTGCCCGAGGCCATCCGCACCGTCACCTGGGTTGACGCCACCAAGCTCGTCTGCGGCATGAACGCCGGCTACGTCCTCGTCGATGTCACCACCTCCGACACCCAAGAGATCGCCGGTGTCGGCGCTGCGGCTACGGGCGGGCAGGGCAGTCGCTTCGGTGCTGCCAGCATGGGCTACATGGGGCTGGGCGGCTATATGCCCAAGCCGCTGGCCACCCGGTTGGTCGAGGGTCAGATGCTGCTGGTCAAGGACATCAATTCCATGTTCATCGACACCGACGGTCAGCCCCTCGAAAAGCGTCAGATCCCATGGCAGAGCGCCCCCGAGAACATTGGCTACAGCTATCCCTACATCCTCGCGCTTCAACCCCCAACCAAAGGCTCCCTCGAGGTGCGCAACCCCGAGACTCTCAATCTACTACAGACCATCGATCTCGCAGGCGCCGCACAGCTACACTTCCCACCCCCAACTTACAGTCTTGCGCACGCTGGCAAAGGCTTTCACATAAGCAGCGACCGAGCAGTCTGGAAGATGGATGCCACCGACTATGATACCCAGGTCCTGGAGCTCGTCGAGAAGGCGAAATACGACGAGGCCATCAGCGTCTTAAGTATGCTTGAAGATGCGCTGCTCAAGGACAAGACGGGGACGATGCGCGAGGTCAAGATGTTGAAAGCCGAAGTCCTTTTCAAACAGAGGAAATTCCGCCAGAGCTTAGATCTTTTCAATGAAGATGATGTGCATGCGCCTCCCGAGAGAGTCCTGAGATTGTATCCCAGGATCATAGCTGGCGATCTATCCATCGAATCGCAGCGAGACGAGACGCCACAAGAGGAAGACAGCGCTCCAGACGAAGGCGAGACGAGTTCCGAAACCAAAGACACAAAGACCGAGATCAATCCAGAGGTCGCCTCGCCAGCTAAGGGCGGAGCAGGAGGTTTTGCCAAGTATTGGATAGGAGGTCATCGCAAAACCGACTCCGACGCCGCGTCTATCGCCTCGTCGAAACCAGACAACGACGAAGCAGCCAGCATCAAGCCCAAACCCAAGAGACGGGAAGAAAACGGTCCACTAGACGGAACCGAACTGACCAAAGCGGTCCGTGAACTGAACAGCTTTCTGGCAGGCACGCGAGCCCGTCTACAGCGAGTGATCGACCCGGAGACAGGCAAGCTTCGCCCACGGAAAATCACGCCAGGCATGGCGCACTCGTCTAGCACGGATGAGAATCTAGACGCACTCTTGACGACGCGCCATCGCTCCGAGTCAGAAGAGCACTTGGAAGAGGAGCTCAGAAAGGCTTTCACGCTTGTTGACACGACTCTGTTCAGGGGTTACATGTTCAGCCAGCCTTCTCTTGCACCCTCGTTGTTCCGTATTCCCAATTTCTGTGACCCGGCGGTCGTGAATGAAAGATTGCTAGAACATAACCGATACAACGAGCTCGTGGATTTCTTCTACGGGAAGAAACTCCACCGCGATGCTCTGACTCTACTCAAGAAGTTCGGCGACTTGCCGCCCGATGGCGAGACCGCCAAGGTTACTAACGGTGAAGATGAGACTCAGCAGATCGAGATTCCAGAACAGCTTCGCGGTCCACGGCGTACGGTCGGATACCTACAGTCACTATCCCCAGAAATGACGGACCTCATTCTCGAGTTCGCAGAATGGGTCTTACGGCGGGATCCCGACCTGGGCATGGAGGTATTCCTTGCTGACTCGGAGAACGCCGAGACGCTTCCAAGAGAGAAAGTCATCTCGTATCTGGGCGCGATTGATACAGGGCTTGAGATCAAGTATCTAGAGCACATCATCCACGAGCTCGGTGATGGGACGCCGGAGTTCCATAACAAACTTGTCGAGCTACTAGTTGACTCGTTGAAGGGCGTGGAGGAGAAGGATCGGGACGAAAGATGGAAAGAGAGAATGAAGAGATTCGTCTTTTTCTTGGAGGAGAGCACGCAGTATGCTCTTACCAAGACTTTCAATATGATTCCGCGCAATGGTATTTCCCCTCAAGCTTATCTCTGGACGATTGGAGAGCGGTATGACTAAACTGCACAGACCCTGCATTCTACGAGGGACAAGCCGTGGTCCTACAACATATGGGTAATCACAAACAAGCGCTGGAAATCTACGTCTTCAAGATGAAGGACTATACCAGAGCGGAAGAGTATGCTTTCTCCGATCCATCAAATCTGATTCTCTGATACTGACTTCACACAGGTACTGTAACACGGTACACGCTCTCCCGCCCGAGCAAAGAGACGGCAGTCCTGCTGCGGCGTCAGTGTCTACCGAGCGGGATGATCCGGACGAGATGTCGTCTATATACCACACACTGCTCTCCTTATATCTCTCCCCTCAACCACCTAACGAGCCAAACTGGGAGCCCGCCCTTGCCCTCCTTAGTCGTCACGGCTCCAGGCTGCCCGCCACGAGCACGCTTTCCCTGATTCCGGACAAGCTGCCCGTGGCGGAACTCGAGTCATACTTCCGGGGTCGCATACGCGCAGCCAACAGCGTGGTATCGGAGTCCCGTATCGTCGAGGCGCTGCGCAAGACTCAGCTCGTGAATACGCAGAGCCTGCTGTTGCTCGGCGATGGGGTGCCCGGGGGGCAGGGCGGCCGGAATAGGAGGGTGGTGATTGGGGAGGAGAGGGTCTGCGGGGTTTGTCATAAGAGGCTGGGCAATAGCGTTGTTGCTGTGTTGCCAGATAATGCCGTCGTGCATTATGGGTGTCTGAACAGACAGAAGGCCAGTTCCGGTGGGAGGCCGGAAAGGGTAGCGGGCTCTTGGGGTCGGAAGGGGTGATGGTACCTATGTTTCGCAAGAACAAGAGTGCCTCGAGAGTATCCAGAGTATCGAGCGTGTCTGCATGTCATGGAGTCTCTTGTTGAGTTTCAGAGCTGCGCTGGCAATACCCGCTGTGTTTAGGTAGGTGGGCATGTAGATCAATGATACCGAATATTTTTCGTTTTCGCGGTCGAGCTCCAGTGTCGCATCTTCTTCATGACGCTTTGTCGGGTGCGTGGTGCTTTGTAGGACACTCGAAGTCGCATCCCACGACCGGCGACCTTGTTTGTTTTCCCCATTTTTATCCTGGGCACTTGCCACGTCATATCCTGGTCTCTATCCATAATTCCATCGCTTCACACCTCACTACCTCAGTCTTCGTCCTCGTCAACGACCTCCTCGCCGTAGTTCTCTTCCTCGGCGGCTTCGTCTACTTTCCTCTTCTTCCCATTTACTCCGTTCCCTGCCTCTCTTTGGTTATCGACCCCCATCTGTCTGGTGAGTTCCTCGTTGATGCGCTCTTGGAGGGCTGCGGTCTGGCACCGGAGAGCGGAGAGGTAGGTCTGTTTCTGTTGGACGGATGTGGACTGAGGGAGAGAGAGCCGGGGCGACGTGAATGTTCGAGCTGAGGTGGGAGAGGTGTATGTCGCTTTCAGTTCGACTTGAGGCGTGTTTGCGCTCGCGGTGGCAGTCGACGACGGAGCTGGGTTTGCGGGAGGGTCGGACATGGTGGTCCAGTGGGGATAGAGCAGCTAAGCGTGGAGTTTCGACGTTTGAGTACCTATGCTGCGGCGCACGTGTCTGTACTAGTGAAGCAGGATGGCGATGTTGCGTAGGTATATTTCACATGTCGATGGCGATGGTGGGGTATTGGAGGTTTGAGAGAAAACGATGGAGGGGTTGTCCGGCTCTGCACCTGATTGGCTTCTCTTATCGGCTGCAGGGGGAGCTAGCTGTGCTACCTGGAGACTGAATCTGTATGCATATTATTCCGTATACGAATGGTGATCCGAAGCACATGTGCAGGCAAAATGGAAGCGTCCAGAACACAATCTCATGTGAAACTCGGTTCATTATGCCTTCGAATACGTTCTTGCCAAACACGAAGTCTCATCTAGGCGCGTATCCTGTGTCGGAGACAGGGTTGCCGGAATACGATCAAGCAGATCTACTGTATGGAGCTGCGAGCAAATGGGGTGCATGCGGTCCCTGAGATACGCGAACCCCAGATCTCGAAGATCGGGTATTCAAATGCACTCTCACGGATTCCACTGGGTACCTACTACGTGTAGGTATGCAAAGGAAGGACGGTGTAATGCATTTCGACTACCTACATACATATATTCTCCAAGCCATGACCTCATCAGGCTGATCGGACCTGTTCAAGCAAAGGGCGCGGGGGATTCTAGTCGAATCGATGAAGTCATGACGCCGAGTCTCAGATCGCCGCTGATCATCCCCAGGTGATTGACTTGAACGAATGGAAGATGATGATCGTTACTTTGTCATACAACTTCCTCGACTGTTCTCTTCTGCAATTGTGGAGAGTCAAATCATTGATATTATAGACATTCAACTGCGATAAATACCATACTAGACCATACTATACTATACGTGCCGGAACAATCGCTTGAAACGAAGAACCGGCGAGAACCACACGATACAAACATGTCAAACACGTCCGAATCCTCATCCAACATCCCCAGCGCCAACGCGGTCAGCAACCCCTTGGCGGGAGGTGTGAGTTCTTCCAGCTGCAACTCCATCAACACATACCCTCACCTCATCCAAAACACCCTTCATTCCCCGCCGAAGCATTGAAACCACCTGCCGTAAAGTGTATGGAAGAAGAAACATACTAAAACTCCGTCTTTAGACCTCAGGCCTCGACAACCTCTACGCACAGAAGCGAAACTCTGACGATCCCGCGGCCGAGGCGAGACGCGAGAGTCTCGCCGACCAGAAGCCGCAGGGCATGATCGGGAAGATGATGCAAAAGTATGTTTTGCACTAGGTTCTCAAGCTGGCCTGGGCCTTTCCATTCTCTTCATTCTTGGCCCTGCAAGACCGAGTCTTCGCCTTCGAGGAGTCTACCAAAATGATGCAAAGAGGACAACCCAACGTTTACTGACTTGAGCCTGCAGCTACATCTCGGGATCGGACAACTCGAATAGTGCCGGAAAGCAGTGATGAACTTTGGATGGCCAGAGTCGTGAGTCAACGTGACCGTTGGCCGTACAGAGGCCTGTCAGTCGGAAATACCAAGATAGACCGAGCATAGACTCAGACCCAGCTAGTACTTTTAAGAGATTCGAGTCGCAACATGTATCGCTCACAAGATACATTAAATTTCTTCCTAAGCGGCGGAGACCGGTGAACAGGCTTGGGCAGACAGATATTTGAGATGATCATAACCATCATGCATGTCCTTCATATTTGTATGTGATTCCTTCAAATTTGTCTGTAATTCAGACCCTGTAGATTTTTGCCTCCCGTATCGGATGACTTCAAAATAGCTGGCCAACTGCTCAGTGTTTGAACTCATATGTCCACAATAGCATTTAGGGATGAGCTCGTCGCGTCGATTGCACGTTTCCCTCGACTTGTTAGTCACCTTGAATCCACAAAAGCCACATCATATGAGATCCGCACAGCATCGTGAACGAGAATAGCAACTTTTATATCAAATCAAAGCCTAGCTGAGCCGGTGTCACAACCCCCACCATCACAACCTCGCCTCGCCTGCCCCGGAAACCGAAAAAAAGACCTCTACTCCTTGCACCGATTTTTTGAGAAGCATGCAACCTTTGGGATACGCAGCAGGGCAGTAGGGTATATCGTACATTTGAGTGTGGGCGGGAGAGAGAGTTGAGAGCGCCATCTTTCATACATTCCTCGTCAGCATTAAGTTATTTTCTCTCCTCGGCGTCCGCAAATAGGTAGATACAAACTCGACGGACAGTCTTCCGCCCCTCAGCGATATATTCGTTAACCCCCAGCGTGACTCGTGACCTGGCACGCTTCGAGATACAATTAGTTCACCACTATGTGGCAGTAGTTGATGTGCCTAGGGCAGCCGGATGGATAGAGGCTGTGGCCCAAGGTTGAATGTTGTCTTCAAAAATACCGAACGAAAGGAAATTGCCGTCGCTCCAGGAGATAGATAATGCGTGGTTAAGCAAACCGGGGTCTCAACACCAGGGAAACGCAGTGCCAAAGATAATTCCTATCCAGTCGAACGCCGATATGCTGATGATGACGTAAAAGGAAAATGTTTGCGACAAAAAGGCACCAGCTCTCCCTACGTGGGGTTCTGTTTTTGTCGCTTTTGCATTCGTGGGGTTGGAGGTTTCTTGCCCGCCATGGCGACGCCGTTGACCTGAGGACCGCCCATGGTGGCTGGCGTGGGCGCGCCGCTCTCCTCCTCGGCCTTGACGGTGGATGGTCTCCTGCGCTTGTTGCTAGCTGGGCTCGTGTTGGCGCTTGGACCACCGGAATTCGTTCCTTGCTGGCTGTGTTGGACTTGCATGCCTGGCGCTTGCATATGAGCTTGAGCTGGGCTGCCCATGTGAGGAGAATTAGGAAGCTGCAGATGTGAGGCGGCAGGAGAGGCACCCATTGGAAACTGTTGAAAGCTCGGGGTCCGTTGACTTGGCTGCATGTTCCCGTTCATCTGGGGTTGGCCATTTGCTATTACCGTCTGGACATACTGCTCGAGTGCTTGATATGGAGACAGTGTTGCTTGTGTCTGGCAAAATTGAAAGAGGGGCTAGGATGGAATGTCAGCACCCACGTCCCTATCCAGCATGAAGTGCTCAATGGTTGTCATCGTTGGTATTGATGCTTGGAATCCACTTACGTTCATTTGGCCCATAACCTCGACGATCTGAACGTGTTCGTTAGCGACGGTGCGAATGGCAGAGTGGACAATGGAGCCTACCTCGAGGTATTGGAAAACGGGCTCGGTGATACCCATGTTGCCCTTGACGGCCGAGTGCGGTATGACGAAATCCGGGGGTGGGTTCGGCGGAGATTTCATGTTCTTCGCCTTGCCCTTCTTATTCATCTCCGGAGACATGGAATCTTGACCATTGACCTTCTTCCATTCCTTGGCCCATAGGTGTGTTGGTCTCGCGGCATTGATCACCATCCGCCTCGAGACGAACTCCTCGTGACTCTGGGTGATGAACTCGAGGAGCTCCAGCTTTTGCTCAGCGTCGAAATGAGCCCGTAGACTGCCCGATGCCACCACCTACCGCTCCAGGTCAGTCCGATCTGATGCATGCTCGGATACATCACCTACATGAGAGTTTTCAAACCAGTAAATCAGGTTGGTCTTTGGATTCTCGATGAAGTGGCAGCCGTTAGCCAAGGGCCTGTCCACCGTACCCTTTTCAAAGGTCAACTGCATTTGTGTTATGCCACTAGTGAAGTGCGTGTGGAAATATCTCGCTAGCGCTGGCCCAACGATCTCGTATACTTTGTCTGTGCCGTGCTCTTCATTGGCAGGATCTGAGCCTGTGACAGATATCGAGTGGCGGAAGATACCGCGGTGTGAGAAGAACTGGTTGACAAAAGCGTGCCAGTAGCTTACGTCGTCCCTGTTCTTTGTACCCTGTGAAATTGCCAGTTAGCGGTCGTTCGATCAGCCACGGGGTTGGCGGAAGATACGGACTGGAAAGCCGCTAAGATGTTCGCTGAACTGCATCAGCTTTAATACGCAATTGCCCTTCATCATCGCGCCGTTCTTTTCATTGTTCTGGGCCATCGCCTGGAGATTCGCAAGCTGCTGGTGCTGGTGCAAGAGCTGCGCATTCTGTTGCTGGGCCTGATTTGGCTGCGAATTCGGACCCTGAGTTTGGGCCTGAGCAGGTTGTGGTTGACTTGGCTGAGTCGTGGCAGGAGTCTGAGTCTGGCCCGGTGCGCCCTGGGTGGTGGCGGGCGTGGCAGCTCGCTGAGGGCCCTGAGGACCAGACTGAGCTTGAGGACCTTGCTGTTGACCTGGTTGCTGCTGCCCTTGCGGTTGCTGCGGCTGTGATTGCTGCGCCGACTGGGGTTGGTTCTGAGGTTGTGGCGGTGGAGGTTGAGGCTGCTGGCTTTGCGCTGTTGTCGACGGCATCTGTTGCGCCATGGACTGTGCTGCCATCTGGGCTTGCTGATGAGCTTGAGCTTGTTGTAGCTGGAGCTGTTGCTGTGGAGTCATCTGGCCGGGATGACCGGGTTGGCCGCCTTGATGCATCTGGTTATTTGCGGCGGCTTGTTGTTGAGCCTGCTGCTGTTGCTGCAGTGCGAGCTGGTGTTGTATGAGCTATTGAGAGTATAGATGTTAGCCCCAGGTCACCACCACCTTCTCAGAATGAGCTCAGCGGGGGAGGAGGTACTTGGCTTACTTGTTGCTGCTGAGGGTTCGCATGCCCCTGTTGTTGTAGAAGCTGTTGCTGGAGATGTGCGGGTATCATGCGTTGCATGTTGGGATTCTGCCGCATCGCTTGGAACTGGCCGGCCATCTGCATGTTCATGGGCATATTGCCACCGTTGGCGTACATTTGTTGCTGCTGCTGCTGCATGTGTGCCATCTGAGCCTGCCGCTGTGCAATCATACGCTGCTGTTGCATGAGCATCTGTGGATTCTGTGCCATGTACTGCGGCTGCCCCTGCTGCTGGAAGACCGGGTTCAGGTGGTGCATGGCGTGTGCGTTCGGTCCGCCGGCTCCCTGGGGCATGCCGGCCATCATGTTCACCTGACCGCCGGCTCCAGAAGCAGCCATCTGCGCGGCCATCTGGGGAGGCATGCCCGGCTGGGTACCTGGTTGGCTGGGGTTGTGAGCCATGCCCGGGGCGCCCATCGGATGGCCTGGATGAACACCAGCATGCTGCGGCATGCCCGGGTGGAAACCAGCGGGTCCCATACTTGCCATCATCTCGGAGACGGTCGACTACCCACTGGCGTGGATACTGACGTGATACACTCTATCGACGTACCATGCACCCTCGCATCGGCTGTCCGAGTTCGGAGAGGCGCCACTGGTTCGGCGGGCGCAGGAGTTGGGTTACTGCTTCGTGAGTCGATGCGATGCGGGCGGCAAGACCTACGACCTAGGTGTGTGCAGAGGAATTGATTCGTGTACCACGCAAACGCGACGAGATGCCACGAGTCTGTTCGCAGGTGTAGGTGCAACGAAAGCGAGAGGGGATGGCAAGGGACAGATCCCGCGATGCGTGGACGCGAGAAGACAAGCGAAGGATGTTTGGCCGGCTGCTAGACGTGGTGCAGCAGTTCACCGGATGGCTGAGCGTGAAGCGACGGCAGTGGAAGTGATACGGGCGACATCCAGGACGAAACTGAGGGGGGTTCCAAAAGTCAGCAAACGTCGTCACATGCAGGTAAAGAAAGGTAGTGACAGATTAGCGGTGCGAGAACGAGGCGCAGAAGATGCGACAAAAGGATCGGCGGCGAGTTGAGTCGCGCGCGCGCGACAGAAAAACCCATACCCACGCCACCAATGCAACCCCTTGAAGGTGATCCCTCAATTGAGAGTAGCGGTGATGGTCAATACCTGGACATAGAAGACGGTTCAGACGGAGCAGTGGCTTGGAAGTGGTCGACGGGCTAGATTATGGTCGAGTTCGGCCTGGGTTCTAGCGCGCAACGGGTGGAAGAGAGAACCACGGAAAGGCGGTTATTACCTGATCAGCGGTGGATGGGCCAGCCGTTCGGTCGAAAAGGGAGTGACAGGCGCCAGAGCGGCATGCGGTACGGTCGCGCGGGTAGTGCGGTGCGCGATGGGTAGCAGGGCAAGGCAAGCAAGCCAGACACCGGACGGTGGCGGTCGTGGGTGGTGGGAGAGGTCGGGGATGTCGCCGGCGGTCGTGGTGAAGATGTCGAATGGGTGGTGGACGGTGTGTATTAGAGACGCGGGAATCGAGAGACAATCGACAGATCAGGGGAGTGGCAGCGGTGGTAGCGGCAGTAGACTGGCGAGGTGGTAGCAGCACAGCAGCACAGCAGCAGCGCAGTAGGCGGCGGGAGACGATCAGTCGGGCTCTTCTCGCTGGGCTGGACTGGGGTTGTCTGGCCTGGGCGGGCTAGACTCGTTGTAACCTGTAGCAGGCTGGGTCTGAACGGGCTGGACGCCCGGCTGTCTGCCTGTCGCCAATGGGCCTGCAAGGCTGGAGATGGACTGGCGAGCACCTCCAAAGTAAGAGAGCGAACAGCTGGCTGCCGGTCAGTCGGTCTGCCGAGTCAGCCGGGCGGAGGCTATGAAAAAGTGGGCTCTTGACAGGGACTCCCGTCAAGATCACCCAGCTCGCCAGGCCAGGCACGATATGTAAAAGGAGCAGTGCACGATGCTATGGGTGGGATGTCTGGGCAGTTTCTGGCAGGCGGAGGACAGTGGGTAACAAAGCTGAAACGGGGAACACGTACGGTCGATCCGACTGCAACTATCAGATATCTGCTATCTACCTAGACCTTGAGACTCTAGGTTGAAAATGATATCTAACAAGCGTGCAGCTGTCTTAATCAGCAACAGTTCGACACACAAAGATGAGCGAAAGGAACGATGAAACTAACAGGACTAATGAGTTCGAGCGAAGGGCAACTCCGGTGTTCCTGGCTCCGTTCCGTTCCGCGCGTGCCCACGAACTTAGATAAGACGAGCAAGCGAATTGGAACTACCTAAGGTAGTATTCGCAGAAGGGACAATACCTCGACGGTGTGAGAAGAACAAGAGTGACAGCAGGCGCCAGGACAGCAGCAACGAGAATTGTGCCTGAATCTGCTTCACTCTGCGTATCGTGGTGTCGCAGTCCCCTCTCGCCCTCTTCTCTTGCTCGGTCTTTCGACTCGAGGGGCAGTTGGCAGGGGATGGATAGGGCACACCTCAGAGATGGAGACCACCAATGGAGCACCAACTCAGCAAGAGCCGCGAACAGCGATGTTTTGCTGTCACGGCTGCTGTGATGTCAAATCAGATTCAATCAATATCAAATTATGTCTTCCCGAAAAAGATTTCTCTCTCTCTCCCTTCCCCTTTCTCGTTTCTCAATTTTCTCTAAAGTTGCATTCGCTGACGACCCTGCCGATCTGGTCGAGGGCTGGGTTATAATTGATAACTGTAATCCGTAGAGAAATGGGCATCTGAATGGGCTGCAGCAAGAAGCGGATGGCTGCGGCTCTTGGCGCTACCTGAGTCTGCGATAGAGCAGGCCTCGCACGTTTCACCCCGGCACGTCCTGGTCTTGGTTTCAGGCACGTCCTGCTCTTGGTTTCAAGGCAATAGGAACACTCAACAGCAAAAGACGGTGACTAGTATAGTAGTATGGGATGATCAATAGAAACCAAGACAGCAGGAATCGAGTGTACAATCTGCAGAAACACGGGCGGTCAAATGGTCTGGATGACTTAGGTAAGGACTCTTCAGGAATCCTCCGGGGAAGCGAAGAGAGATGGAAGTCGACCAGAAAAACGGATGCCTTCCAGAGGTGGGCTCGTCGCAAGTCCCCTTCTAGTCCCCGTCGCGAAACTGTCGAGCGTCCAGACGGGACTGTACGGAGTAAAGCTGACGGCCTGCCAGAGGTCCTGCCACTGACAGAGGTGCACCATGTGGGATGCGACCCCTTCTGCCGCCTCTCTACAGTTTAATGGTGGGCTGTCGTTCTTTTTTTGGAGGGCAGGGAATGGGGGCTGTGACGTGCGCTGCAGCCACTCACAACCTTGGAACCTGCTTCCTGGTCCACTCTACCTATTTCGGAGCTCGGACTTTCTGTCTCTCCAGCCTCACATACAGCTGGAGCCGCCCGCGGGCACCTCAACGCTCACGGGGCTCCATGTGACCTCCAGTGTTAGGTACTAGGTACTACTAGCTGGGCGCGCCTTGAATCGGAGCTCTTATTCCTTTGAGGTGAGCAGCCCTTTGTCGAACGTAATCTTGCACTTAATCTTGCACTTGGTAAGTTGGGACTGAGGAAAAATGAAGAGCATACAGACGGGAATACTACTCAATCGACCTTTCCTACCGCTCAACATGAGGCGCAGGTTGGCCCTACCTGTCTAGATCACTATAGCAATACTTGGTATAATAGTACGTTTGGACTTGCTCAAAACATCATGATGTACCTGCGTAAGCTCAGCAGCGCGTCGTTGCTGCCGCGTGAGGTAAGGTATGCCACATCTAACTGTAAAAGATACATGTACCTAGGCTCGCTAGGTTCATAGGTAAGGTAGTGGGCACTTCCAGCTACCTTAGTATCATGCTATCAATATCCAGATACCTAACTTTTGGAACGTGAGTCCCATATTGAAAATGGGAAGGAGGTGGGGGACGCAATGATTCGGGCTTGCCAACTTTACTGGCGGGCCAAGCCAGCTGCCAGCCGAAGGCTCCTCTTACCTCGCAAGCCATCAGCAACCAACCACAGCAGCCGCGCAAAGTACATCCGTACTGCGGTAATGAGACCCCACCAAAGCTCCCACCCAACGTCCCACTAGAATTTTTCTCTGCATCAACTTTCTCTTCTCTCATAAATTCGCAGCAAGTTTCTTCCTTGTCCTTTCTTCACTCCCTCCCTCCTCGTCTGTCATTGCTTGCACGCAACCTCTTGTCACATCTGCGCACTGGCATCTACATGTGTTCCTCTGCGTTGATCCCTATTTGACAGAGATGCCAACGGTAAGTGGCTCCAGGAGGCTTGTCTCTTTCGGCGCGTGCTGCGTGACGAACTGAATGGTGAGTCCGTCAATCCAATCCCACAAACACAACACGCTCCCTTTTAGGATGACATCCATACAATATGTCTTCTTTTCCCAACCGAATCGACCATGAAGAAGTTTTGACTGTTCGGGCTGTTGCCTGTTACTTGCCAGTATACTTTGTCTGATCTCTCGTCTCCATCCCCCATTCTGGGCGTCCGGGGCGAGGGAAGGGGCTGTCCTTCATTACATTGCACAGTCTTCGCTCCATGCTCTGCTAACACGCTCAGCTTCTACAGATCTCTCATGTGTGATGCCTGTCTATGTCTCAACATTTATCTCGTGCCCAAATACCGAGGTCGACACGGATACACTGGGTGAGTTCAGCCATTCCTTACAAGCACACACGCGCACTTCAATCTACATGACGAAAAGTTCCATACCTACTTCGCAGTTTCCACTCGAGCTTCACTTAGAGCCTTTTGAGAAGCAAATGAGGGTTAATCCTTCCTTGGATGTCTGATCCCACAGTTACATGATGCTGTTTTTGCCTCGAATTTTACGGTCGATACATCGGACTAACTTGGTGTTTCTCAGGTCCTTAAGTATCGGCTCACGGATGAACAAGGTGTCGAGTGCCTGATTGATTTCTCAGATCTCCGGTGGATAGTATTATAGTCACTACGGAATGAGTTCAATACAAGATGATATTTTCGCATGCTCGTGCTTCTTGACCATACGTAGTGATGTTCTCTCCGTTCACTCTTTCACACGTGTGGGGATATATCAGCCTCAGCACCAGCTTCGTCATTGCCAGTCATTGTCATAATATACTCTCATTTGTGTGCGTTACATCTGTGGTTTCCGTAATCGAATGGCTCCTAATCTTCGGCTGGTACCTGTACCTTAGCATCGTCTCAGGCTACCAGACGACGATAAGACTTGATAACCCAACCCATAGCCACATCATGCTTCCATTTGCCCCGTGACACACTGTAGCTGCGGCACCAGTCCCGGGAACTACGGTTCCATTCCCGCTGCCTCCCATCCGCACTTTCACCCCGTCCCACAAGCCGAGCTTCGTCACGGACCCCTTCACACTCTCAAGGGGTGCCACGAAAGCCATCTGACTCCAACTGAAAACCGTATTTTTACCTCCAAAAACATAGACCTCGAACCGTCCCTTGAATTCACCATCAACATAGACGCGAGAACCGCCTATCACATCCCCAGTTATCGTCAATTCCTGTGGTTTGGTACTATTTAGCATAATGACCTCGTGTGAAGACGTGGTAGCATTGGCCCATATACGGCCTGGTAGTCCCGGATCGAACCCATCATTCTCCGATACGGAGCGTAGGGGGTAAGCCCACCCATCGGCTATGAAAGAGAGTATGCCAGTCTCAGAGAAAGTCAGCTGTGTATCCACGGAGGACAAGATGAAGGGACCCGTGACGGAGAGGTACAGGGTATAGTTCATTCCTTTGCTGCCGTATCCTATCTCGACTTCATCGTCGCTCGTTGTATTGCTCGTCCAGGAGATGAGTTTTCCGGGGCCCGGAATCCGTCGATCTAAATTCTGAGCTGGCGCTAGGGGACCGAGTAAGTCTATCGATGTCTTGAGGGACGAAGGGTCGAGCCCGGGGCCTGTGCTCCCGGCCCAAGATCGTGCGCCCACGAGCGGTATGCCTCTGCGGATAGCGTAGTATGCCTCGAGTTGTGTCGTGGCGTCTGGTCCGTTGTCGTTCCATGCTGCTAGGAACGCGCCTTTCAACCCTTTGGCGTCGGCACTCACTTGTTCGGTCAGATTCTGAAAATTGAATAAGGCGGGACTCCATTGCCAGTCATGCCGTCCGCCGAAATTCAAAACCCGCGTCTCGTTGAAGAATTGCGGATATGGCGCTGGTAAGATGGGCATGTGATCGTTTTTCAGACTCACGTATGCCCACCAGTCTTCTGTGTTTAGAAACTCGTACCCATCTGTGGAGAGCTGTACGGGAGAAGATTGCCCGTATTGCCAGTGCTGTATCACTACATCTTTCGAGATTCGGAGATCGGGTGTGGAGGGCGGCTCGTAGGTACCCCAGATTCGGACCTTTTTTCCTGCTGTTCTGTTCACCCAGTCGGACATCTCGTTCACGAAGTGTATGTAGTCATCTGCGAGCGTGGAGTCGTACTCATCGGCGCCGATGTGGATTTCTTTCGTCTGGAACCAGGGCAGGAACTCGGTCCAGATTGCCTTCACTGTTGGGATAGAGTCTGGATGTGTGAGGTTGAGCAGGTCTTTCTTAGTCGCTAGGGCGAGCTCTGGTTTCCATTTTGTGATGCTCAGGCAGTGGCCCGGCGCTTCGATCTCTGGGACAACTGTCACGCCGCGACTGGCGCAGTGGCCTTGTAGATCTTCGAAGGCTGCCCGGCTTAACGTCTCATTTGATCGCTGTACGATGCCTTGAAGAGCATCGCTCTCGGGGTGCAGAGAGAACTGTGAGTATACTTCGTTCCAAGTCTCGTTGTGGCCCCGATTCAAGGGGTAGTTGTCTGAGGTGTGGTAATGGAACTCGGAGAGCTTGTAGTATGATGCGTAGCTGCATAGCTCTTTGAGAAAGGACGGCGAGTACCATTTTCGTCCCGCGTCTAACATGAACCCACGCGTTGCGTACGCCGGAACATCGGTGATAGATTGCGATGGTATTGTTGATGTTGCGTTTGCCATGAGGTGAAATTGCAGCAGCGTTCGTGTCCCCCAGAACATGCCCCGCGCTCCGGATCCAGTGATGTGAGCTCCTGATGAGGATATACTTAAACTGTAGCCTTCTGATGTGAACTCCCCATTTGCGTAGGTGAATGAGTCTGTATCATTGTGGATGTCTAGGTAGATACCCTCTGTGTCTGGGAGTGTATCAACGACTTCCAGTGTCCATGCCTGAGACGATGCTTGGTTGAGGTCTGAGAGGAAGGTCTCTGCGAAATCTTGTCCGGAAGGCGGTATCAAAGTCAGGCCGTCGCTGTCACGTTTTGAGGCTAGACTTGATGTTACATAAATTGTAGGCGTGATGTTGTCGAGTGAGAGACCCGATCCTAATGTATCTGTAAGTTTTGTTGTATTGGTTGGTGGTGGAAGTAATTGGAGCCCCGCCACGAAGGCCGTGAGCGGCCCGAATGAGAGGCCCTTCAACATAATGCCGCTATGGTTTTTGGGATCTCTATCTTGACGAGATGACGTGGGTGTTCATACGCTCTGTTATTCCGAGGCCACTTCTCAATTCGTAATACTTCAAAGGACCACATCAATCCGAAGTCGCATAAGTCTCAGGCGTGTTGTCATTTATCTGGAACTTGGAGTTTGTTTCTTTATTCCTGATACGGCCTTGATGTGCTGCTGATAGCCGAACCCGTATAACTCATTACGCCTCCACTTTCCCTTTGGCTTGTCTGGACATAGACGGAGGTGTCGATTTCTACGTAAAGCCGTTCCTTAGATGGGTAGGTGGACAAGCTTGGCATGGTGATGGAGCCGGGATTAGGAGCATTGTGCGGCATGTGTGGTTGAATTGCCGATTGTTGTTGAGGTCGTTCACGATACTATGGGATTGAGCCAGCCAGGTTATCTCAGGTGTCAGACCATTTGGTACGGCGTCACTGTAAACTGTACTGCTTAGATAGATGTGGGTTATGACTGTAAGCGTGGAAATGGTGTGGCGTCGACCAAATAGGTCTGAGGTCTCGATGTATGGGACCGTGTACGCATCTACCATACATTTGCTTTTGACTCCGTAATTTCCCGAACTTCGTTCGATTAATTCGAAAAAAATATCGCGGCGTAGAGAATAGCGAGACGAACGTCCGAGCGTTAACGGAACTGAATTATTTCGAATAGTCGTCGAGATGCAGCTCGGGAAGTATTGAGCTATGTACTTCGAGTAACGCCTATATGCTCGCATTTCTACGACTATTTGAGATAATTTAGTTCCGTTAACGCTCGGACGTTCGTCTCGCTATTCTCTACGCCGCGATATTTTTTTCGAATTAATATCGTAAAAAATGGGAATATCCGACCGGTACGTGGGCTAGATACGCCCGCGTATATGCCTCCTTGATTTCTGCTTTTAAGGTACGATTCGACCGGTTGTAGCTTAAATAGCTAGCAAAATATACCATTATGATTATAATTTAATTATCTACGTCCGAGCGAAGTCTGATTAATTTTCCCATTTTTCGTTAAATTGATATCGTCGAGTGACGGGGCTGGTATTTTTTATTTTGTATGGGGCGCATATATGTCTGGAGCCCTTTTACGCATCGAGGCCTCAGACGTTAACCATGGGTGGTTTTTAGATTTGGTGCATATTCCAGCCACTACAGCCATATATGCACTTGTACTACCAGCACTACCAGCACCACCCATGGGAGACGTCTGACCACTGAGATAACAGCCAGGCAAGACTTTTGAATCGCACCAGATAACTAGCTGCTGTATCCAATGGCATCTCTGCCTCCGTTGCAAATATACTTGTTATAGTCGAATATGGTGAGGTGAATGCCATTGGCAGAATCATCTGATGGTTAAAAGGGTCAGAGCATCTGATGTTTAAACACAGTCAATTCTGACTGCGAGTCTCACGAGACACTTAGGCAAATTTTATCAAAGACAAAGAATGTAGTTCGAAGCATTGAAGCTGAGAGTCCACTGCGAATTATTCTTCCCGTCTGACAGAAAGGGCTAGCTCCTTTGTATACACTTACCTTAGTTTCGACTACTAGCATTTGAATATGTTCATTAACAATCGTTCGATATCAGACTTGCTATAGTTGAAAATTGAAAACCTGTCGACGAAAGTGATCATTACCTAACGTGCTGCTTCGCCTAGCGTTTAAGCTTCACTTATGCCTGAGATGATTCCTGTTGCTGATTCCTGTATTCATAGAAAAATACGTATGCGGAAATGAAAGGCCATATGTGGTCGTACTTGAGCGTCCGAGGCATGCTCTTTTCGATGTCTATACCATGACTACGTCCTGTATCTGCATTGGAATCTTCGAATACCTGGTTAACTGTACTCACTACTAGAGTAGGCGCATAATCATCATACTTGTGCTATAGGTATTAGGTAGGTATGTTTCAGGTATCTGCTTGGCCTACTAAACACGGCACTAAGCCCTTCGTTCTTTAGGGCTTGGGCTATTAACTAGCAAAAAATGTTAGGTATCGCACAAGCGCGGTACTTTTACGCTAGCCTATTTTTAGTGATAGATCTTGTACTTTGGTTTAAAGCATGCTTAGCATGATCTAGCTTATTCGATGATATAAACTCTGCACATTATGCATCTAAACAGCGGTTATACGGCTGCACGTTATATATCGCAGTACGCCTTACCGACAGTACGTCGGATAGTATATATCCGTCCCCTATTATCTAAGGCCTATATTGATATATCTATCCCGATTAGGACCTAGCGTTGCGATACCTGACATTTTTTGCTAGTTAATAGCCCAAGCCCTAAGGAACGAAGGGCTTGGTGCCGTGTTTAGTAGGCCAAGCAGATAGACTGATACCCATTCCAACGTCAACGGTATCTTTCTGCTCTGGATACCCCAGTCACCAGGGATTACACACATCCTTTCGTCCTCAGGGTTAACTCCGGAGAAGAAACAGAAAAAAACAGGCATGACTTATGGACAAAGGTCATCATAATATGCCCATGCAATCACTTACTGACATGTAATCTTCAGGGTCGTGCAGTGCCTTCCTTCGACTGCATGTGTGCTTCAGGTTGTTCGATGCTCTGTTCGATTTCCCATGTGCAACTCCGTCTCTGTCTGCAACGATATCGGCTAAACCGAATGAAGTCGCTGCCCGCCCGCACGGGCACCCGGGCCACCTCTGCTGCTGTCGAGCTGCCCCGCCTGCCGCCCGCTGCCCGCTGCCTGCTGCACGCACATGTTCAGGCACTGATTTGACCGGGGTCGAGGCCCTGCCCAGATACCTGAGGTAGCCGCCTGAAGGAAGCCCGATGGTGGAGGTTGCACGCAATTCACTCCCAATCCCGGAATCCCCATCCACCTCAATAACATGTGCGGCTGCTCGCTTCACACCAACGTCACATCTCGAGCTGGACACTCACCAGAACTGCGCGTCTTTCTGCGCTTCCCCAGCTACTCTCGCACCCTCACAAGGGGCCACTGTCATCTTCAGCTCGAAGGCACTCCCTTCCACCTGATCTTCGCCCTGAACTCTGTCTTATCCTTGCCGCGAGGGTGCGCCAGACCATAGGAGGTAAAACAGCTGTTGTCCTCCTCACTCACAGCGAGAGGAGATAGCACAGTACCTGGGATACGGTAGGGAATCTTGCAGCGCGGCCAACAGTCAGCCCCCGGCTACTGTACGGTCCAACAACATCGCACTGATACCTCTCACCTCTAAACACCTTCTGCCTCACCTCAACGATCCTCCGGATCTTACCTAAACCACCTACGCGCCCGACTGAACTCTGCATCTCTGCACCATAGCCGATGACCGACTTATCCTTCACCAACTGCCGTCCCGTTGCACCTGTCTCTACCTAGGCATCTGAAGACTGGTCCCGACTTCTCTCACTGTACATCACAACACTCTCCACTCTTCCGATTTAACAGCATCGCGTTTAGAAGTGGGCATACCTACTCGGCCCGGCGGTCAAAGACATCATTCTACAAGGTACATCTGGACCACTTCACAAACCCATCCGGACGTACATCTATACAGATGTACCCTTAGACACGCGGACCGGCCTAGAAAAGCGCCTACCCACACCCAACTCCAACTACTACTCCACAGCTCTCACGACAATCATAATCAACTTGCGACCTTCGATCTTGGCTGGCCGTCGCTGCCATTTTCAGCATCCTTATCGGCAGCCAAGCAAGCCGCGGACGTGAGCGACCGAGCCGAGTCCCTCGTATGTTGTCATCCAGACACTGCGTTTGCTCTATACCCCGACATCTTTCCAAACCTGTCCTCCTTCCTGTCTTGCGTCGGCCGTGGCATAGCAGCCCAGCCGACACAACGACACACTCAGAGCATCCACTATGTTCTGGAGATTCGGCGGCTACGCCAACATCTCGACTATCGATACCATCCTCGATAAGCCCGACTTCCAGCTAGAGGAGCTCCTGGATGAGAGCGACCTGATCCAAGAACTGAAGCAGCATAATACCAAGCTTCTCGAGCATTTGCGCCAGGAGCGAGTTCTCGGCAAGTTGCTTGAATATGTTACCGCTCCCAAGCTCGAGCCGGTAGAAAATACCGACGATGACAACACCCAAGGCGATGATACCAGTAAGAAGGGCAAGTCACTGGGCTTGCCCTTTGGACGTGCTCGTGCCTCCTCCTCAGCCACGAATGACGGAAATGAGGAAGACGAAGTCGAGAAGAAGCGAAACCGGTATGCTTATGTGGCAGCCGAGGTCTTGTCTTCGGACAACTGGTCTATCTATGAATCACTGATGGAGAATCGCCCTCTGCTTCGCAGCTTCTGGTCATTCCTGAAGCTCCCTGCGCCGCTTGACCCCCTGCAAGCTAGCTACTTCACAAAAGTGAATGAGTCGCTCTTTGACAAGAAGACCCATGAGATGCTTGACCTGCTCAAGTCCCTCGATGATGCTGTCCCTGACATGTTGCGCCATGTTGATTGTCCGATGATCATGGACCTGTTGCTCAAGATAATCAGCCTCGAGAGGACAGATGATGGCCAGGGTATAGTTGAGGTAGGTCCCCCTTTTGTGCACCATTGAATCTAAATATCAGTACATTTGCTTACTTCGAAACCAATAATAGTGGCTCTACACTAAGGACGTAATGCCTTCACTACTCTCCTTCTTGGGACCCGATCACAGCTGGGCTACACAGACCGCGGCCGGTGACTTCATGAAAGCTATCATCACTGTCTCCGCAAATGCCTCGCAGAACGAGCAAGCATGCATTGGCCCGAATGAGCTCACCCGCCAGCTTGTCTCCAAGGAATGTGTTGAAAAGATCATTAACTACATGCTTGGCGGCGGCAATCCTCTTACTGTGGGGGTTGGTATTATTATCGAAGTCATCAGGAAGAATAACTCAGACTACGACCCGGACGTCGGCACAGATCCAAACACGCAGCCTTCAAGTCGCGATCCCATTTATCTTGGAACCCTTTTGCGTCTCTTCGCCGAGCATGTGCCTGATTTCATGTCACTGGTTCTGGATGCACCCGCGCAGAAGCAGCGTCTGAATTCGACCTTTGGCGACAAGATTGAACCTCTGGGCTTTGATCGCTTCAAGACCTGTGAGTTGATGGCCGAGTTGTTGCATTGCAGCAACATGGCGCTCTTGAATGAGGTTGGCTCAGAGCAGGTCATTGCGCAACGTGACGTTGAACGACAGCGTCTACGCATTACAGGCCGTCTCGTTTCAGCCCGTAGCGAGCAAGGCCAATCATCTGAAGACCTCACAATGCGCGTGCGCCATTCCTCACCCGATGACAGCCGTCGCCTTGAGGTAACTAATGCTTCCGATGACGACGGCTTCGAAGAGGTTACGCCGTCTGGCGAGATGACCGAGGATACTTCACACGAGTTCATCAAAGCTGAGGATGAGATTCCCGTCGGTGCATCCGCCTCTTTTCTGGACAAAGACGATGATGAATTTGTCGATGAACCACTCAGTTCGCCTCGCCTACGTGTGCAGGACGATCACATGGACGAGACTGAGTTCGAGAACCCAGAGCTTGTGGTTGCACCGTTATCCCCTAAGAAGGTATCGAAACCACAGCCTGTGCCTATTCCCACTGGCGAATCTCCTGTCGAAGTGCTTGGAGATTTGCCCCTTGAGACGTCAGGAAGCCAAGTCTCAGAGACAGATAAGGATAGCAGTGTGCGTCCTACAAGTTATCAAATGACTGTATCTGAAGTCTCAGCAGATGCCATGCTCGATTCTGAGTCTAGCTCCAAGCCTCGAAACACGGAACCTGTAGGGGACGACGCTGCAAAGACCATATCAGCGCCTGCAGAGATCAAAGCCGAAGAAACCTCTCAGCCTTCAACCACACATGAGGCTGACACGGCAACTGATTCCATTGCCCAGAGCGATATATCCGCTCTCGTTCAGGATAACCAACCTGCCAACCAAGTTCCTGAGGAACAACCAGAGCACGTCGTTGGCGACTACTTGAAGATGCAGTTTGTGGAGAATAAGGTTGTCCCTACGATCCTGGTAAATTGATACCTTTTCTATTGCTTGATGTGCGTGATTTAACATGCCTTCTAGTCCTTTTTCTTCCGATATCCTTGGAACAACTTCCTACATAATGTCGTCTACGACATTGTGCAACAAGTATTCAACGGACCAATGGACCGGGGGTTTAATCCCACTCTCGCCATTTCCCTCTTTGAAGACGCGGACATTACAAATGCCATCATCAATGGACAGACTGCAAGCGAGCAGTCACAGGCTCAGAGCAAGACCCGCATGGGTTTCATGGGACACCTGACTCTGATTGCTGAGGAGGTAGTCAAATTCACAGAGCGAAACCCGCCTGAACTTTTGTCCGACCTCGTACTAGATCGCGTGATGAGCCAAGACTGGATCAACTATGTCGAAGGCGCCCTGGCGGAGACCCGCGAGCGAGACAACGCCATCCTTGGTGGTGTGAGGCCCGAAGTTGCTATGAGCAACAGGGCACAAATGGGTGGCAGCGGACTCGGAGGGATGGGTCTTTCTAGCCTCGGCCTCGGCAGTGGTCAAGGTGCCGGATCGAGTGCTCTTGCTGAAGCTGGCCTTAATGGAGGCGGCGGCAATGCAATGGAGGCAGCTGATAACGGCAGTGGCAGCAGTCTTGGACCTTTTAGCATAAGCTCAGGGCTCCTGTCTGGCTCTGGCTTTGGAAGCTCCAGTGATGAAGACGAGGATGAGTCGGAAGACAACGAGGAAGACGTCAACAATGAGGTTAGTGGCCCCTTTCTCCAAGTCCCAAGATTCACGCCCTGCGCTACGTACTTCACTGTTCAGAGATGGAGGTGAACCAAGCCCCATTGGTTCATTAATCTCTGGGACATGGCAGTGCAAGGCACTGTGGTCAATAGATGATAGACAATATGGTTTACCGGCTCGGGTTGGAGTTCAAATGGTGGTTATGCGCCTCCTGTACTCTCGCCGGGTTTGTGTCTATCGTCGTTCACAAACTGATGTTTATGCGTGTGCGACTGTCTCGAATGAGTTTCAATGCCACATTACTCTTGTTCTATCAGCAGGAGACCCAACAAGGTTGAGGACTGGCCCAATGGCTGTGCACACGCTCTATCCTGTCGCAGATGCCGTACCTGATGAAGTTGTGAAAAACCATCCGTCGCTGTTGCTTTCTTGTCTTGCACTATGGGGAGGCGCTGTGCAAGTGAGCTCATAGCTAACATTACTATAGTTCCGTGCCTACACTGATCCTCTCAATGCTACATCAGGAATGGACCCGCCCTCTATCCCTCCTCCGCCGCCACCCCCTCCGCCTCTGAACATTCCTCCATCCCGTGCTCGATTACAGCTCGCGGCTCGATTGGCAATGCACCAGAAGACCATGGCTGCTAGTTCCTCTCAGTCCGCTAATCTCGAAGGCAATGAAGGAGGCGAGAGCCTTGGTGAGACGCGCGGCGTTCTCCGAAATCCCTTTGAGGACGACGGTGAAGACGAGGATGAAGATAGTGATGATGATCTGAGCGGGGAAGGCCAGGAACGCTATACAGGAAGCTCCCGTGGGAGCTGGTGGCGCGACGCATTGAGCCGTGGCCGCGAGAGATTTGGCGACGGCCGGGACGATCTGGACTCGGATTCTGACCGTGAGAACCCACCAGGGGCAGACGATGATGATGATGAGTTTGGTGATTTCGCTCTCCCTGAGGTCGGCCAAGACGGCAAGGCGGGTGTTATTGTCAAACCGTTGCCTGTACATCCTCCCCAGCACAACACCAAGAGCTCGGGATTTACTAGCCTTTGGCCCTTTGGATCCAAAGAGAAAACCAAGGGCGACGAGGCAGGTGAGGGGGCGGACGAGCAACCGAATGACGACAATGACGAGAAGGTCAAGGCGACGCACGAAGCCACTCGTAGGACGAGCATCGAAGACCCTGACGAAGACGAGGTTGTCCTCTAGGAACAGAAACCGGCTCGTGAGAGGAACCCTGAGAGCTTTGTGCGCGTGCCTCGTCCCGTGGAGCAACCCGTGGATCTGCCTATTCTGATGCCCACTGTCTACGTGCCGCCGCCCGTTCAGCAGTACGTCGAGCTCCCTGCGCTGCAGCCTACTGTCTACAGTCCGCCAAACCCAATGAGCATTGTGAACGCAGCAAGACGTGGGGGACGTGAATCGCCTCGTGGACGCAGGCTTACTAGGAGAGAGTACACCCTCGAGGACGTGAGGAGACCTAGACGTTGAGCGAGTGAGATGAGCACGACCTTGCATTGTGGCCCATGGATAATGGCTTTACGGGATGATGAGGATTCATGAGATTGGGTGACCTGAGGATTTGTATCATAGAATTCAGGGTTTGCTTGGTTGATTGCTTGATGGATATCGAGGCGCCGTTGTCTTGTCTATTATCGGTAGTTTGACGGTGGAAGGACCCTGTTTGTACAATAGAATACCTCTGGGTAAATAAATGGTTGCTAGTCTTGCTGATATAGTATCGCTGCCTGTACTGTACTGTGGGATGATGCTTTACGCTTGGCTTCAACGACGGAACAGACACTGGATATAGTAAAATTGTAGATGCCAGACATGGATGCGGCCTGTGCATTTGCCATTGGGCATTGGACCAAGCAGTAGGTCAAGGTCAGTCATTGGGACCAAGGTTGACACGGAGATTTCTTTTATGCACTGCTCAGAACTTGTTGGGGCTGGGTTTATATCGTGATCATGAAAAGGTTTTTACCCTATCCAAGAAACGAATGATATAGCCTTAGGTTCATTGATTAGGAACGCCATAGGTCCGGTGTGATCACTCAGATACTGGCGATTCCACAGATATGTTACGAGTTAAAGGTAATCAATCGTTGAAACAGCCGCATTGCCACCGGAATACCTTTGGGTCATGGTTGGTAGCAACATCGCGTCGCAGACGTGGGTGGTTCGTGTACGGCGCTGTTACAGGTCTTCAAACATTGACAATTACTACATTCTAGAGGAGTGCTCCTTTTCAACTTCAATCGGCCATGCCTTCGCCCCCGAATCTCCGGGTTTCTGCCGTTGGTCCCTGGATGACATCAAGCAGGATGTCTGGGAGCCACAGCGCCGCCGCGAGGTTCCGGGAAGCCGCGAGACTCGGCTGTGTCTTGCATTGTGTCAAAGGTAGAAGTGACTGGGGCTGCCCGGGATCCAACAAAGATTGATATCCCCAAGGCAGAGGAGCAGCTGGAAGAGAGGTGCTTTTATGGTGATACTTCTTGCCTTCGTAAGGTCCATCGCAAGGGCGAATACAGATGGGGCCATCGAAAAAGACAAATATGAATCTGCAGACCGTTGTGACACGGTCATCGAAGACCACTGCACTCTACATGCCGCACGTGCAGGTACCCGGCTCGCCAGGTCAGCACGGCAAGCAATGTGATGTGCGGAGCCTGAGACATCCCACCACAATCAGATTGTTTCCCCCGCCTCGAAATCCCTCCAGGCACCACAGCTGTCCTCGAGATCCCCGTCGCCGTCTCCATTGGTGAACATCCAATATCCCGACTCACAACTCACGACTCACGACCCACGACCCACGACATACCTACCTACTAGGCTACATGTACCTATGCGCTTCTATGCGCTGAGCCTGAAGCTGAGCCCGATGCCCGAGTCCTACCAGAATTGCATCTCGGACAAGCACATTCGATCAGCCCAGATAGGTGGTACATGTATCTGTCTGTGTCGGTCATACCGTTACTCTTCACATGGCGATACAGGTTGTGGTCTCTGCAGGTGCCCTACGCATACGCTGTACATACGTGTATGAAGAGACCTGAGACGACGTCGTCAGAAGGCGTTTCATCGGCAGTGGTGGGCACTGCGCCTGTGCTGCGCGTTGCCTGTTTTCCGTTCTCACAGGCTGGGCCATGCGGAGATATATGTGACTACAGCACCAATGCTGACACCATCCTTGCTTTACATCTGACAACCACCCCCCCTCGTGCCCCTGTTCTGCATTCTGCCCACTGCTGGACGGCGAGGACAGCAGACGCAACCATAAGTACCTAACCTTTAGGTCCTCCGTACCTCTGTCCGCTACAGAGCGACTGCTGAGTTCCAGAGTCCGAGTCTGTTCCAGTATCTACCTTAGGTGTCTCTCATTGGCGTCCGGCTGTCGTGGCCCGCATGCTGGGTTCCCCCCGGGCCCTTTCTGGGCCCCCCCCCCCTGCGCATTTCTCAGCTAGAACCGAGCCAGAAGCCACTGCCATGACGATCTCCTTGTGCCGCTGCCCTGTCTCTCTGCCCTGCTACGGCGGCGGCGCCGGCCTCCAACAGGTACGATCAAAGGGCATGGCCGACCATCGACACTACGTACCTACTTTGATGGAGTGGAATTTCTGCGCAGGAACCTTGAGTGATAGTCTTTTCCTGCAGGTGACGATGGTGATCCTGATGTATTCCACTCCAAGACCGCAATAAACGGGGTCTTGACCACTTTAATCTGCCTGCCACCGCCCTCGCCTGTCCCCAAGTTGACTTTGCACGCGGGTCGCCGTCTCTCGTAAGCGACTATTGTCCAGCTCCTGCGGCTGGGGGATGGCCTTGAGCTTACGGCCCCCAATACCGTGATATGCCACATTGTCTGCGCAAACAGTTTCATATCTGACCAAGGGAAGAAGCGACAGTCAGGATCTAAATCACACACGACCAACTTCGTAGGTAGTGAATGCCCATGTCTGCTGCATTCTGATGTCCACGCCGCCATGGCAAATATAGGAGGGCCTAGCCTGGTTTCCTTGCCTCAGCTCGACACCTCCGTCAATTCCATTCCCGGCGGTTCGGTACGAGAGGCAACAGAGATCAGATCGGCCCAGGAACCCCGGGAGCTGCTTCGCGGCCGCAACTACTTTTCCTCGGTCCAGAACTCCCCCTCGTTCCCCCAGACACAGAGGGGAGACACGCCGGATCTCTTCAGGTCGGCCACCGAGGCCATTGCCAGCGCTCTCGACGTCGATGCGAACGATCTCCCCCAACCTTTCTATGGCGTTCCTTGGTCGCGCGACGACGATGACGCCAACAGCGACACCGACGATGGCTTCTCTCACCAGGACGCCCGCTACTCGAACGCGCTTCGCGATCCCCGTGGTCATCACGACCAGATCAATAGTCTCCCCCAAGCTTCTGATCCGTACCAGAATACGTATTGGCATAACCCTGGCGCAGGCGAAGCGGGCCGACCCTACCACGAATCCACGCGCCAATATCCTGAGGCGTACGATGATATTCCTCGTTCGGCGGGTTCTTTTGTCGAGTTTAGTGGTAACCGGACAACGATACAGAATGTGCTCGCCGACCGCGACTCTCAGGTCACCTCGATGCAGACTGCGGGTAACACCGTGAGCGACCAAGAGCAGTGGGCACCCCTCAGCCCGCTCCATGCACCCGGTCGGCGTGGATTGTCGCCAATGATCAGTCCCCTCGACCCAAACTCGCCATACTGGCAACACTCTCTCAGCGCTGGATATGTCAGCCCTAATCAGGGAGTTGGATACCACAGCCCCCCGGCCATATCGTCCAAGGCCCAAGCCAGATCGCGAAGCCCGCCCCGAATACCTCGCAAAGCTTCGCGAAGATTGCGCACTGACGCTGAGCAAGTAGTCGCTGCGGAGGATAGCGTACAGAGTGCAGCCGTAATCAAACCGAAAGCTGGCTTGTTCGAGGGACAGTTTGTCGCTTTCCTCACCCTCACAGGCTCCGTGGTCGAGAATTCCAACGATGACGAGATCCGACTGCAAAATGCCTACTACACAAGCAGCTTGCCTTCCATCCGGAAGAATGTCGAGTCGCAGCTCGCACCGGAGTATGTGCCTAATGTCTGGGTCGTCTTGGAGAGAATGCCCATGAATTCCGAAGGCCAGGTCCAACGGAGAAAGCTGCAAACCTGGATACAGAATGCCAATGATGAAACGTACCGCCGCATCACATCGATCGAGTCAAAGGAAGAACTCAAGAAGCCTACTACGAAAATAGAACGAAGGCTGTCTAAAGCTGTGGGAAGAGTTCTGCAGATTAACCCGACCGACATAGGCATGAACATGTCTTTCACTAATCTTGGAGGTAGCCCTCATACCGCCGAACAGCTTGCCGTACGGTTCCAATCGCAAGGCATTCCGCTGGACCCCAACGATGTTATGGAAGCTCCCACATTGACGGATCTCGCGCAGATCGCAAGCCCCGTAGAGCAGCTTCTCGAAACACCCGAAGAAGAAGCACCATCAGATGTCTTTGACCTCTCTCCCATGCAACATCTCTACTTCCTCACGCCGATGGGTAAAGATAGTGCCCGTAGGAAGTCCGGCGATGGCGAGTATCGTTTCAACCAAAGTACACTCTTTCGATTGAAGCATACCGTGGGCGTAGAAGAGGTACGAGCCGCCATCGAGTCTGTTGTGAGCCATCATTCGATGCTGCGAACTCGTTTCCGCTTCTCCAATGGAACATGGTGGCAATCGACTGATTCGGAGGCATCCGCGGCGTCTGAGTTCGCACACCATCTGATTGGAACCGAGGCGGAGCTAGAGTCTATCATTACCACTGCTCAAAGCGCCATCAATATCGAGAACGGCCCCATATTCTCTGCTCATCACTTCCACACGAACGATGGATATCAACTGCTTTACTTTGTTGCTCACCACCTTGTTGTTGATCTTCGGTCTTGGCAAGTTGTGGCGAAGGATATCGAATCACTCCTAACGCACGGTCATTTGAGTTCCGGGCATTCTCTCACCTTCAAGGAGTGGACCTTGCATCAGAAACATCGTCTCGAACACACGACGGATGCTCTCACGCTTCCGTTCGAGTTACCAGCCCGTAACTGGGAGTATTGGGGCGTCAATGATGCTCTAAACACGTATGGCAATACCATCGCTCTGGGCTTCACATTAGATTGCGAAGTCATGTCCATCCTCGAAACGGCCAATAAAGAACTCAAGGCCGATTCTTGCGATCTTTTCATGTCAGCCTTGCTCCTCTCATTCTCCCACGCATTCAAGGATCGGTCCGTTCCTATTCTGTGGAACCAAGAACACGAACGCAGTGCACTGGATCCAGATCGTGATATCTCGCAGACCGTAGGATGGTTCACGTACCTATTTCCACTGGTCGCAGACATGTCCGCTACAGATGACATTTGGTCAGTGATGAGTCGCGTGAAGGATGCGCGCCGGGCGTCATCCAAGATAAGTCTGTCGCACTTTACGGCCAATCTCATAGACGCTTCATCGGCTGAGTCTTTTGCATTCTCTCACTGCCCCCTTGAGTTGATTTTCACCTTTGCTGCCGGGGCCTTTGGGAGTAGCAAGAATCGGAACGCTGTACTCGAAGAAATAGATATTCCAGGGAAGACAATAGACTCGGAAACTGCTGATATTGGTCACTCCGTTGGCAGGATTGCTATTTTCGAAGTTTCCATCTGGATGGATGAGAACGAGGCACGAGTCAAGTTCCTCCACAATAGGGATTCCAAGCACAGAGATCAGATCCAGTCATGGATCCGCCATTACGAACGTATCCTTCGCCAGTCTATACACAAGCTCAAGGATCACGCCCCAGGACTTGCCATGTCTGATGTTCCCGATTTGGATGTGACGCCTGAAGGCCTCCTCCGTTTAAATCGAGAGATACTCCCTCGGTTGAACTTGAACATTAACAATGTTGCGAGCGTCCTTCCTGCCACGCCTTGTCAACAGCTTCAATTAGTCCGCCAGGCATTGCAGCCAGGTAGTACGCATGCTCATGTGATCTATGAGCTCGACACGGTCGGCGCTCCCATCGATACCGCGCGGATATGCACGGCGTGGAAGCAAGTCACTCTTCTACACCCTGCTATGCGTACCGTATTTTCCCCTAGTGTCATGACAGCCGGTCTCTACGACCAGGTCGTCCTACGCAACTATTCTCCAAATATGTTGTTTTTAGAAAGTGGTGAGATAGAGGGACCAATGGTAACCATTGGGAAAGTTCCTCAGTTGCATTTAAATGAAGGCGTCCCTTGGCATCGGCTTATTGTATGCCAGTCTATCAGCAAAGCATATTTGAAGCTGGAAGTCAGCCAGGTCATTTGTGATGTAAGAAACTCTGTTCGATTGAGGCGTGACGCTCAAGTATTTCCGTTCGTCGCAATACTGACTCTGCTATTTAGATGTCCAGCATCACTATCCTCATCCATGCGCTTGAAAAAATCTACTTTGAAGGACAGCTGCCGCCTCCCACGAGATTCCCATTCGCCGACTACAATCAATGTTTAATGCCTTCAAAGACCAACGTCGATTTCTGGAAAGAAAAATTGTCCAGCGCTCGACCGTGTCACTTCCCTATCTTAACGTCACAGGCCGCGGTACCTATGGAGTGGCAGACCATCGCTCTAGATTTGCAAGTTCCGTCTCAACGTCTTCGCGATTTTGCTCGCTTCTACAAGGTGGACCAGTCCACCATCTTCCGTGTCGCGTGGGGTCTCCTCCTGAGGACATACCTTGAGGTCGACAATGTGACTTTCGGATATCGCGCACCGGGGCGAGACTTGCCAGTGTCGGGCTTGGACGGCGCGGTCGGCCCTTTCTCGAGGCTCTTGACCTCTAAGATGCAGGCGACGGCTGAGAAGCAGATCTCCCAACTTCTTCGCGATGCAGAATCTGAGCGACAAAAGGACATACAGCACCAAACCGTAAATGTATGCACGGCCGAACACGAGCTTGGCATGAAAGGGGCTAGGCTCTTCAATACATGTGTTTCATTTGGCTACGAAGACATATCAATCCTGAAGGAGTCAGACAGCAAATTTTCTCGCAACAGCTCCAGTCAAGCTTCTGAATATGACATCAACGCAGATTTCATTGTTCGCGATGGTACTGTGGCTGTTGAACTGGGTCACCGAATCCTCTCGCCGCAACAAGCCAATACTGTCGCTCAAGTGTTCGGGAAAGCACTCGAGAGTATTCTGGAAAGCCCAAGCGCTACAGTGAAGGAAGCCGACATGTTCACCATCAACGATCATAACCAAATCCTAGCATGGAACAGCATGCCTCAAATTGACGTACAACAACACCACCTTCCCACGCTCATTTGCATGCGCGCTCAGAGGCATGGCGATATTCAGGCTATCTGTGCATGGGATGGTTCGTTGACCTACAGTGAGCTCGACAAGTTGTCTAGAGGTTTTGCGCAGTTCCTGTTGAATGCTGGCGTTCGACCGCAGATGCCAGTCCCCATCGTTGTAGACAAGAGCCGGTGGGCCGTCGTGGCCATGCTGGCTATCTTATAGTGAGTGCGAGTCCAACGGTCTTCGGTCCATGTCTGTACTAATTTTATCAAGCACTGGTGCAATACTCGTGCCAGTCGATGCCGAGTCCACTGCCATGTACCCCTGGGTTGTGCAGGTCATAAACAGGGGCCTGGTGCTGGCGTCGGACAACGTACGGGGCTATTTCGCGAACTCTGGCTGCGATGTCATCGCAGTTAACGGAGAGACGATCACCTCACCTTACGTGCAATCGGTGGAGCTACAAGGTGCCGTACCAACGAGGGCACACGATATTGCCATTCTCCTCTTGAACCCTGCAGGCTCAAAGAATTCTAAAGCAGTAGCCTACAGTCACGGCGCGTTGGCTACCTCATGCGCCGGTCAAGGGCCTACGTTGCGCATCAACCCATCAAGTCGAGTCATGCAACTCTCTTCCTATGGTGTTGATGTCTCATTAACCGAGATATTTACGGTCCTTGTCAATGGTGGATGTGTATGTGTGCCTGCACCTTCAGAAAGACTGTTCAGTTTTGTGGCAGCAGCACAGCGGATGAAAGTCAATTGGACGTATTTGACTGCGCCGCTCTCGCGAAAAATCGATCCGGATTCACTACCCAATATGGCTGTGGTATGCTTCAGGGCGCGGCAACTGGACACCGAAGCCCATGTGCAATGGATGGGGAAGGCCAAAGTGATTCTCGTTTATGGTTCGGCCGAAGCCTGTCCTCTCGGGCTCTCGGCAGCTGAAGTCACAGAGAAAATCACCATTCCAAGCTTCAGAAATCCCTTTTCCGGAAACTTCTGGATTGTCAGCCCTGAAGACCACAATCGACTGATGCCCGTTGGTGCCATTGGCGAACTGGTCATTGGAGGCCCTACTCTTGCTGCTGCGAGTTCTCTCGACATGGAAAATTTAGATATTGATGTCCTCGTCAAGAAGAGCTCTACTAGAGCCCGTGCTCTATTGGAGCAATCGGGCAGCCGTCTTCTGAAGACAGGGCATCGTGTTCGTTATCGGGAACAAGGAGAAATCGAATTCGTAACCCTCGAAGGCGAGAAGCTAGCTATCAACGGAACGTGGTTCCACGTATCGGTAGTGGAGCCAAAACTTCGACGTTGTTTCGGACGAGGCGTTGATGTCATCGTCGAAACGATTGCTTTCAAAGACACGAGCTCACAGCCCATTCTGGCTGCATTCGTTGAGCTCGGCGAACAGTTTACCGACAGCACAGATGATCCTGCAAAGCTTAGCCACAACACTAGACAGAAATTACGCCACTTCAAACAGACGGCCGATCTGGCCCTTAGCGAATCTGTTCCGCCCTATATGCTGCCTTCGGTCTACATCCCCGTTAGACATTTCGCTCTGACACCGTCACTGAAAGTGAATAGGAAAAGCCTTCAGAAGCTGATTACGGGTCTATCGCGGCAACAGCTACTCGCTCTCGCAGAGGTAGAAAATGCGCACGAGGTACCAGTTCAGAGCCTCAAACCTCTGCCTCTGACACAAGCCGAACAGGTCATGCGGTCCATCTGGGCTCAGGTGCTTGGAATTGAGGACCAGACGACTATAGCCTGCACTGACGGATTTCTGAAGCTCGGCGGTGATGTTATCACGAGCCATCGCGTTGTCGTAGTATGTCGTCAACGTGGTATCGAAATCTCTATTCTCGATCTTCTCCGAAATATGCCTTTATCTGAGCTTTGTAGAGATATCACTAACTTCCAAATTCCTACACCTGTGAAGTTGAAACCAGACCACGGAGAGATCGATAAAGCCAAGGTTGTAGTACAAGAGACAGGTGCCCCGAAGCTTGGCTCTGGAAGCGTGATCGAAGACGTAGCCGAAGCATCGTCTCTCCAAACAATGTTCGTCGAGTCCGCAATGTTACAAGCGCGGGGAAATGTGTCGTACTTTGTCCTCAGCGCTGCGGGATTCCTGGATTGGCACAAGCTCGAGAATGCATGCTTCATGCTGACCAAAGCCCACCCAATCCTTCGCACCGCATTCGTCTCCCACAGCCGTCAAGTCTATCAGACGGTCTTGCGCACATATCGCCCTGAGTTCCTGCGATACCAATACCAGAACTGGCGATTAAGCAATCTTGCGGTGAAGCTCATACGGCGAGATCAGCAGCTCCCCATTGACTTCCGCCGTCCTGTCACCAAGTTCTACTTCCTCGATGCTGGCAAATGCTCAATCTTGGTAATGCGGCTATCCCGCGCTCAATACGATGATCTATCTATTCCAATACTAGTACGCGATCTGGGCCGTTTCTATCACCAAACTAGCCCTGTCACCCAGAGCACTGGATTCTGTGAGGTCATCAGAGCAGCTCGTTCAACTTACGCCAGCGGTGCTACCGAGTACTGGCGGGCGCTGCTCGACGGCGCAAACATGACGCAAATTGTCTCCCAACCTTCATTGCCAGTCGCCAACTCGAGTCCCAAGTCGCTAGTCCAGAAAATCCCCATTGGCTCTCTGCAGAATTTCGGCATACCCTTTGAGACGATTCTCAAGGGAGCCTGGTCCATCGTATTATCGAATCTATCTGGAACCGACGACGTCGTTTTTGGACACATGGTAGAAGGTAGACACCTGACTCTAGCTAATGGGCAGACAATCTCGAGTGTTGTTGGACCAAAAGGCAACGTAATTCCCGTGCGTACGCGCATACCAGACTATCCGGTCACCCCCCTGGAGTACTTCAGAAATGTGCAGAGCCAGTATGTTGCCAGCGTACCCTACGAGAATCTACAGACAGCCGACGTCATCGACAAGTGTACAGCTTGGCCATCGTGGACACGCTTCAGCACTGTTGTGCATCACCAGAGACAATCTGAGCGATACAAATTGCTCAGTTTCACCATAGGAGAAGCGAACTGCACCCTGGATATGATAGGCTTGAGTCATGAAGACTCGGACGTCTTTGTCCAGACTATGATGATCGACTCCAAGAACGTGGAGGTCTCTGTCACATTTTGTGAGAAGAAGATCCAGACTTTCTTTGCCGATGAGGTTCTCAAGATGTTGTGCTCCACAATCTCTGTCCTCACTTCCAACTTTGTCATGGAACCCATGGTTCTGAAGGGCCTCAATGATACGTACACAACACCACGCATTCCCTTGCCCGCACCCAAGCGAGAGAGCAGTGCCATCTCTGGTGCACTGTCCGTTGATCCCGACCACGCTCGTGCTGCTCACAGCGTCATCTCAGCCGCGTGGGACACGGTCCTAGGGGCACAGAGTCTGCAAGTCGCTGACATTCGCTCGGTGCCGTTCTACGAGATATGGGGCGCACACATGCCTGCAGCTGAACTGGCACGCTACTACACGCAGAAAGTACCTAGGTTCCCAGGCTTGGGGCAGAAGGTCTACACGACGGAAGAGATCATCGATCACCCGACGATGATGCAGCAATACGAACTCATCATTGCTAAACAGCAAGAACCGCTCAAGCGAGGGAGGAGCTTCCTTAAGCGCACACCCGGATCCCTCCGGAAGAATTTTCGGAAGCTCACAGTCGGCACTGGGGTGCCTAACGGTGGAGAAGGCATGGTACCTATCTCAGCGCCGACTAGGCTACTTCCCCATCGACCTTTGAACGGGAATAGTTCCCTAGAGTCTCTATCGACACTTAGCAGCGTCCCAGACCCTGATGCAGAACTAATTAAGGAGGGCGTTCCCACGCCTCCCACACCATCTGACGGCACTGGAAAAGTCGGAGGCATGAATGGAGGGTTTATTTAAGGCTCGAGAAGGCAAGCCAACTTTCACGATTGATTCGAATGTATCAAGTATAGAGGAGGATAGTACTGTGCTTTGTGGAGGCTTTTCGTCGCATGGGAAACGTCATTTAGAGATGGAGCGACTACTTGATTGAGCGCGCGGCCTGTATACCCCTGGTTATGATTAGAGGTGTTTTATTTGGTCTGGTAGATGGGGAGTGGAATGGCAATTTTGGATCGGGGATGAATGGATGATGGACTGTGCTGTAAATACATACATGACTCGGCATAGCATTGGAGCAGTTCTTGTTGCTTTAGGTACTTTGGACGAGAAACATTTGGTAAGACGTCGTTCATCCTGCCGTAGACGGTACGTGATGCTCTAGCTCAGAGACTACCTACATATCGTAGGCGTTCACACACCATCGCGCGGAACCAAAACGAGCAGGCGACAGGTCAGCCGGTAGCAGGTCAGCCGGTTGCTTGGCAGGCTTCGCCATCGTGGCACAGCTCTGTGGGCTATGTTCAGCTCGATGCCCAGCATTTATATCGACCGGAATCCGGATGGATACAGGGAAGAGTGTGCGTCAAGCTGCTGGCGTATGTAAAGGATGATCAATCCAACCCGTCTTCCTAAAGAGAGCGTTTTGCGTATGCCGCCTTCTTCGACCAGCGCAACTTATCCCTCTAGTTCGTCCCATATCCCATACAACAGACTTTCAGATGAGTAAAGCATAAGATGAATGAGTCTAAGTCTGTGGATAAGCCCGTGGCAAAAGCCTCCGGATCCGACGATGCCTCCGAGGCGGCGGCCAGCGCGGATGCTGATCCTGTGCCTTCGGACTCTCCTCGCCCAATTGCGATACGGGAACTCACTCTTCGGCCGCAGCGCGTCCTCTGCCCATGCTGCCACTACATAGGCAACACCGCCGTCCCGGCTAGCCGAAGCCGGACATTTCAGGTGATTGCTCATTCGTGAGATGCCTCTGCTCTGCGCGCGGTTTGAACTAGGCCCAAGTCCTGCAGCTGACGCACGACGCAAAAGGGCTTCGATCATCATCTACACAGGAGGGCTTGCGGCGCTTTGTTTTCCCTGGTGGCTACCGTTCGTGCGAGATAGCGCCACCGGTTATGCGGCACGGTATGTACAGAAAGATCTTATACGGATCACATCATCACTCTAGCCGCCATTGTTAAAACATTCGAGCTAACTGCTGTGTAGTAAGTCGTCTACCTACGAGGCATCGGACCTCTTTGAACAGGTTGTCTAACATGTTACTATGTGCAAGACTTCTGCTCCAACTGCGGTGTTCATCTCGCCTACTGGAGTGGTGACGCGACTCACGTCTTTGCCGAGGGCAGCTACCTCACAACGACTTCAGTTCAGCCCGCTCAGAAAAGCGACGACCCGGTCCCAAACACCATTGCCATACGGTCGCCTCTCGGCTTGCCGCCGCCGCACGGCTCAGAGCTCTACGCGCGCAGCTGGCCTAACATAACCCGGGATCCGCTCCCACTGACCATCATTCAAGATTCCGAGATAAGCGGCATGCCTCACAAGCTGGTCCATAAGGACACTCTAGAGCCACTGTTCACTGTCAAGGCATATAACTCCGAGAACCTACAGTGGTATTCTGACGGAGTTAGCTATTTCCTGCCGATTCCCGTCTTTAGTGATGCCGGCGATTCGTGGCGATCCAACAGTGGCTCGATCTACGTTTCATCCGCCGGTTCTCGTGGAAAGGAAGTCGCCAGCCTCACGTTCTACCGCGACAACTGCAACATAGCGGTTCGTTGGAACGATCAAAGCGATCATCGGCCCTACACGAACCGCATTGGTGTGAACAACCTGAAGTGCATCACTCAAAAACCCTACTTGCCGTTCCTCAGCCGCGCTGGGCCTATGGTGTGGACACACCGGAAGGGGCTCCAGGGACCTGTGCTCTTGGACGCTTACGACCGGGTCGTCGCCCATGGGGAGCTTACAATCTGCGACAAGGATATACCGCCAGAGGTTCTCGGAGAGATCGTTACCTCCTACATCGCGTTACGTGTCCAGACCGGTAGGTATCTCGATTATGAAGCGGCCGAAGAAAGTGAACGGCAATCCCGCAGCCAGTAAGTCAGTTCAAAGACCTGCATTGGCGGTTGCACCGGTCGACCTCCACTTCACTGTCGTTTGGTTGACTCAGACGCATTGTACACCTTCGCCCTTAGAATTGGACCAGAAGCAATGGCGAGGAGAAGTTCAAGTGATTTCCCTCCTGCGCTGGAAACACGTGCATGGAATCGAACCAGCGCTTTATGAAGCAAGGCGCTGACACAGTTCGGACATTTTCGATATTCATAGGGCATCAAGAAAATAAAATGGCCTTTAGTCTTCACTCAGGTGGTAAAGCGAGCGCCATAAAGTGCGAGATTACAGAAGAATGCACTACTAGTGGCTGATTATTCGTCTAGGCGGCTCTCCTTGAGATGTAGGATGAGCGGTACTCTTCATTACGAACCCTAAGAATGACTATATACGATACCTACATTATTAAACTTTCAACTATGCATCTAGTTGATCATGAAACTAAACAACCGAAGTTGCTACGCTTTGACACTTGTCGTCGTTGTGATCACGTGTCCGTCTCGCTGGACGTGTACGGATAGTGTTGGTGCCGCATCGTGATGAGCATAGGAGCCGGGATGAGCTCCTCTTCGTCTTCTTCGCTGATGTCAGACTTTTTCTCTCCTTTCGGAGTCTCCGGTCCTTGCTGAGCGCGCTCTCTAGCCGCGGCTTTATTCGCAGCCGCTTTAGCTTTGAACCTATTTCGCATTGCTCTCTTTTCCTCGTCCCTGTAAGAGAGGTAGTTAGTACACAATCCTCATAAACATTGAGCTTTGTGGTAGCGAGACGGAGAAGGGGGCGGGGGAAGTGAAGTGAATATTGAGAGTGGGAAGAGCCAGGTGAAGGGAGGGAAGGAGGAGGAAAGAAAAGAAAGGGGATGTATTTACCTACCGAAAAGCTCGCCACAATGTTTGCATACGCGGCTGTTCGACTGTAGTCAGATTGAGAGGTTGCATATGGTACACTGTACGCTGACATGTTTCTTCTGCCTTCTGCGCCTGTTTGCACTCGTCACAGTCCTCTGTTACCTCGATCTCGGCGGGCGCTGGCTTCGAGGTACATGTGTATCCGCATTCAGAGGCGTAGCAAGGCGCCTTGGCTTGCTTCACGGCAAATCTAGTGTTGCAAGTAAAGCAGTGGTGGACGTAGGTACGTTGCCAGCACATGATAGCGGGTTTAAGGTCGATTTACGAATGAGTCCCTATAGTAATTATTTGTTTTAACTTGAGCAAGTGAGGTTACTCGGTCCCAAAGTAATAAAGTCAATTCGAATGTACGCTGATGTTCCAGAACCGAGGGTTGAGAATTGAGACTATTTATTGGAGTTGTTCGAACAATACGCTGTCTTTGTCCACATTTCCATTGTGTCCTTACAAGGACACGTGCCAGGAGTTGACAATGCCGAAAACGTGAGTAAAGGTCGAGAATTACATTGTTGATAGATCCTTTGTCATTACGAAGGTGGCAGCATATTGAGGTTATAGGATCGCAATATCTATGTGATATCTATAGCATAGACTACCCCTCGCTGACAATCTTGATCAGTGCCCCATTCGAGCTTGCTGGCTTGGATCTCACTCAGAACTCAAGTTCACATATCTTGAGGTAATGTGGTGTAGTGGACTTTTCGTCACGAACTTGTTCCCGCCTCTACGAGTCTGTAAGAATCATCCCTTTCAACGTTGCGGTCGCTCAAACACTTGCGGGTCCAGTGCCTGCTAACAGCTTTAGACTCGAAGAATGTGTCTGGGGTTTAACGAAGATCGCCCTTTGTTTCTATTGTTCGGAATTTGTTTCGACGTTGCAGTCTTTGGTTCTTCGGGGCTGAAATCAACGATCTTCGTTTCAACTCCATCGCTTGCTTCTCGTGCCTAAATGCCATGTCCCTGATACCCGATAGTTATGGCGCTCCGGCTTTCACGACAACGAATCATCGCCTGGATGATCAAAATCCTAACCGGATTCCCTCTAGAGCCGATTGAGTGCACCGTATGAGCACCTGAGCACCTTTTGAATGAAGCCTACTATAGCAGATCTTCATTCCAACGTGGGAACGACTGGTTTCATCTTTGAAGCGATTCACATATCATGTCAGGACTATATGAGATAATACTCGAGGCACAATCTCAAGCGAAACGTTGAATGTGGCAAGAGCTGTCACAATGTTCGATATATATGAGCACAGTTGAAAACGCCAATATCACTGTTGAGGACATTCAATTTGAATCTATTGTCTGAAAATGGCGAATTGAGCGAGATCTTAGGTCTGCGATCATTTCAGCCACTGCGCCATAATGCATATAGATGCTAGTCACGTAGATGGTTGAAAAACTTGTTTTCAAGCATCGCAGGCAAAGAAAGGCATCTGACTTCCTCTGTGATATCAACATATAGTCGGATACCGTCTCGACTGTATCAACATTTTTAATTTTTGGTTTTATATAACGGTGTATACTAGGAACACGCAGGTTTAATATAGAAACCTGAGAAAATCACAATATTGGCCATTACACCTAAGCTGCTCTCGTTTTCCTGATGCAAAGATTCACACATATTCCCCGTCTGAAATTATCTCAAGGTTCCCTGAACTTCCTATCCCTTCCGATGATGACAAGGTCCTGAACAAATGAAGGTCCGCAGAGCTACATTGCTTTTCGTGCTGCTCGACTCGGAAAGAACCTAGAAGAAAGTAGACAGATACGGTAACAAGCAGTACACGATGATCCAATTTACATTTTGCACTCCTATTGCGATGCTACAAACACCTAGAACACATGAACACACGACTGTAATCCAGTCAAAGGCCTTCACAAAGGGGGAACTTCGGTGTCGCCTTGATGTGTACACCGCCCAGGTGGCGAGCTTGAATGACGAAGAAAGTGTGAAGCAAAGCGAAAGGCATTGCATCAAGGTGTAGGAAAATGCCATGCCCGAGGACAGGGGAGGTCCACAGCGGTAGCCGGCAACAACGCTCGTTTTTGTTGCGCCAAAGAAATGATGTGTCTCGAAGCAAAGAAGGGCGAATTTCGTATGGGTGATTCTGGAACAGCTGTGGGCAAAATAGCAGAGGACAGCTGTGAGGACGCCCTGCAAGACTATAGTTGAGTCCGCCATGGCTTGAAGATACGGGTGAGTAAGGCGATATGATAGGTGTAAGATAGGTGTAAGATATGAGAAAGTGTGAGGGTCTTGCGGGTTGGCTTAGGTTGAATTGCAACGTGAGGTTTTATGTTTCTGCAGCTGAGTGACAAGAACTAGAAAACTGTAGAATTTTATATTTCTCGAGGCTCTTCAGACAAGCAGGGAGATAGCAGAGAGCAACAGTCACGTCAACCAAACACCAACTATGCTAGGAATCTCTATACTCGTTTGGCCAATCAAGGTTAGAACACTTGCTCTTTGACAACTCTCTGTTTCAAAGCGTTCTGTCGCAATCGCACGTTGCCTGTTATCACTTGACAACCGGCAGAAGGTATAGGCGCAACGGGGTCCTTTGTTTGAAAGCATGTTATGTCGATTTATTGCCGAGTGACGCTCTTTGTGTGGATTGGCTAGTGAGAGCCCTTTCATCTTGACACTGCAATGCTCTCACGGCTTCACCCAGTCGACAACAAGTAAGCACAGGATGGCAAAGGTTTTTTCATGACAGCTGCCCCTTCCATCTAACAGTCCCATGGTGAAGTTTGCTAGAGTGCCAGATAGGGAAAGTGCGGTCCGTCATAGACGATACTGCAATTTCTTGCTTGTCTGTTTCTCGGCTTTACGCTTCGCCCACATGTCTCTTTTTCTGCCCAGAGCGCTGTACTGAACCTGAGCCAACATGTGCAGAGAGCACTAGGTGGACGAGGTGTGCATTCATTGCCTTGATTCCTTTCCTCAGGAAACTGCTCAAGCTGTCTTTGTTTGACTTTCGAGTCGCAAGCTGTCAAGTGTGCAGCTTTCAACTACGACCGACCCTCGCTGACCAACACACACAGACACACACAGACACACACATACACACACATGCACAACTTGAGGCAGTTGTCTCTCACTCGGTACAAGGATGTCGCAGCACAACACCTCCTTTCGTCTACAGATTGACGATGCGTCCCGTCCTCAGTTCTCGTTCGGGAAGCAGCTAGGCGTACCATCACCAGACCTCGATGAACACAAAGACAAGCCGAAAGACAAAGCAGTCTCCGCATCGGACTGGGTTGACGAAGCCCATCTCAACCTCCGGCACGATCTTGTGACGTCGAAGAAGGAACTGAGTCTCATCACGTCGTTACTCGAGGATATGGAGAAGTGTTTCAAGACAAGGGACGCACCTAAACCCAGCCTTGTGAAGCAGATGATGCTCATGAACGCGTGCAAAGACTACACGGTGTCTCGCTGCAGCCTCCTCGACGAACGCCTCCGACAGGTGGGCTACTGGTCCCGGAGCAAGGAGATGGGCTCTCAAATTCCTAACAAAGCCCCCGATGAGGTTAGTTGATCCCCATATCCCCCATTCCGAAGAGCAAGCACAAACAAAGGCTTTCTCTCGTCGAGTCTATGGGCTGACTTGGATGTCACACAACAGTGGCGCTCGGCAGACATTGAGTGGCGGACTTGGCTAAGCGACCAAGCCTTCCGCAGTGGCACTGCCTCATCTCTCGGCACTCCCACCGATCCGACCAAAGACGTCGCCTGGAGAGTTTTGGGCCCCGTTGCCTGCATACTCGACGTATTCTTCGTCCTCGAAGGCTGCGACATGAACATTCCGGATTGAATGCCAGGCGATCACTCATAGCCGTAATAAGTTCCACCGAGGGGGGAAACTCTTCGACAAGTCTAAGCCTGGTCGACCAACCTGGTATCATCGACAACTTCCCCAAGCGTCTCTTCCCATATGATCGTCTCGGTGCCGGGTGCTACTGATCCGAATTTAATGCGACTCATGGCGTGGATTGGATCTGACATCTCGGTGTCCTAGAGGGTATGGCGGCAGCCTGCAGGGCCGCGCATACGAAGGGGCGGTGTTCTGGTGCTTGCTTGGCATGTTAGTCGGCAGCCCTCTTGTAGGATAGGGCTGTAGGTGATTGAGCATTTGCATGCGAGCAAAGCTTCCATCAGGTGGTCTCCTTCCTCATTCGAGTGTATATATATGTGTGTGTTTCTCTGAGAGCTCAACCACACCGCAAGCCGTCGCTATGCAGTGCGAAATCAAGCGGGCCCAGGCCGCTCATACCTCGGGTGCTTCCACTTTTCCACTGCGATGAATAAATTGTATGTAATGAGTATTCGACTGGAATCTGGGGTTCTGGGGTTCTCTGGGGCTCTGCATCGACTTCCTGTCTCCACGGCCTCTGCACGGGCTCATCTCGTCCAGGCGCTCGGCCAGATCTGATGCCTCTGGGGATCTCAGCGCTATTACGTACAGATGTGCCCATAGCATCGAGGTCATGCACAACTATTACCAAATCGCGCCTCCCCCCATGCCTGTTGACCGTCGACCGTTGAACCTGTCCGCGCGCCCGTCAGCATTTCACGGACCAGCTCGACGGATTACAGTACCCGTAAAGTCGTCCACATGGTCCTTCTGCTGCGAGCGTATGTAGCCCTCGCCAGAGAGCCGGATAGGCTATGATGTGGGTATGGGGTGAATGCACCGTTTCTGTCTGGGGTTGATTGCCACCACCTTCGTTGTTCCATTAGTCCAAGCCTATACAATACGTTCCAGATCGAGCGCGCAGTGGAATGAAACATTTCCGCGTCCTAGCAGCCGGCTCTGATGTATGTGTAGAGAGCCGTAGAAGCTGAGGCGGGAGTCTCTCAGGGATCGTTGCGCCTCATACAGATCGCTGCGGTACAAATCTGAATGGTCGAATACGTCTATGTGAGATGCTGTCGAGCTGTCGAGCCGATGAGATGAATGAAACTCTATACGAAAATTTACGACGTGCACACAGCATATGAGCCGACGGCCGAGGCTCACTAGAGTCAATGCCGGAGAACCATTCAACTGCCAAACCGCCCATGATTATTAGTTTTACACCTGCCATTTCGCCGGTTGCAATCTAGTCCAAAGGGATGTGCAAGAGAGCTGTAGTCACAACTGCCTTGTTAGTTCTGCAACTCGCCCAGTTCTCGCTTGGAAGCATCATTCTACTGGTGTCGATCCTCCATCATCCTCCGCCCCGGAAACCGATCCGTTCACGACAAACCCAAAATCACAGTCATGTCTCACCAAGTCCTACCCAATGCTTCAAGATAAGGGCGCGGCCATTCGCTCAAGCCGATTCAAAGATGTTGACGGCCGTGCTATTAGACGCAGGTACACAGACACTTTGCTATGTGGTCTCCTCCTTCACAGGTGGCCGTTCCCGGCTTACAGATGTACATATTCTGTACAGTTTACACCTGAAGCTATCTCCTCTTCAGAGTTCGCTTGTGCCTTGTGCCTTGGCAGCCCAGTGGCTCGAGTGCAATCATGTTCGCAATGGATCCCAAGCAGAGAGCAAGCAGAGAGCAAGCAGACAGCACGGTGGGCACTCTGCCCACATTTACGCCGCCGATCTTTCCGGAAACGCACGCGTTTACGAAGCATGCGTGCTTCCACTTTACGGAATACACACATAGCAGTCTGACACTGTGTGAGACAAGACACCTACAGTATTGTGTACGCTACGGAGACCACTATCAACTTGGCCAGAGCTTGGCCAACAGGGATATTATCGCGTGAGGAATTTACATTGATGATAGTGCGTTCACAGATGGAATAGACGACGCACAGGCTACTCCGTACAGGATACAGACTGACCACCTGGCACCAACACGTGAGTGCTTTTCGCAGGGTGGTGGCGCGATGAACCGCGATATCGGGTTTGGTGCGGCTTGACCTGCTCGACCGGTTGGGCTTCGAGAAGAATTCTAGTGGATTGCCGTTTCCCGCAGAACATTCGCCGATCGTCTGATACTGCAAGGGTCGTGCTCGAAGAGGAAGGTGAGTGAGTATTCCGTAGGTTGCTCGAGGAGGACGAATAAGGAGTGAGGCTTTTTCGCTGCTTGTCTTTCATTGAACCGATCGCAGCTCTGCGCAGTGCGCGAACACAGGTTTGCGCGCGAAAGTGGTGTCGCCCTGGCGTACGCGTCCCAGAACACGAGCGAGCACTAGGTGAAATGATGGCTGAGTACGGAATATCTACAGGTAAGACATGTGTGGTTACTTGTGTAGACTGTAGACTCCTCGACTCGACCGTCTCGATGCTGCTCGGCCAGTCACAAACCCGCAGAAGACTGAAACATGCAAGGCATTGTCCAGGACTTGCATGAGTATGGTTACATTCGGAGCTGGAGCTCGGCTGGAATTGAATGAAGCCCACGATGGGTTTCCGGTTTCCGCCCGCCCGCAGGCCGCTTGCCGCAGCCAGCCGCCCTACTTCAACCGCCGCCACCCACGTAACGCCACGGCCTAGTCGTTTTTCGGGCAGAGACTTTGTCGGGACTTGAGCACAGCTGAACGACTTCGTCTTGTAACAAGATCCGTGATATTGGTGCATACGGTATGGATAATGGTGACATGGTCGCTGAAGAACAAGAGTTGATGACCAGAGTACCCCCAAGGTAAGCTGCGCCGTAACGTGAGGAGGTGATAAGGGTGCTGTCGTTCAGGTGGGGATGAGTTCTGCAATCCCGACAAACCCTCAATTCTGCAGCCAACAACAGCCTTGTTATTACAGCTCATGTGAGAGCCCTATCGCAGCCGGGCAGCTTCGCATCAACCTTGACGCCGTATCGTATGCACCAATCGAACGATCGCGTGTATGAGATAGGACTACCTACCGTTAGCGCAAGCCTTACACAGCATCAAGGCGTTGGCCCATTGATGTGTAAGGGCATATGTCACGGTCCTGATCGTCGCTGGAGATGATGCGTTGATGTAGTGGGAAGCTCCCAAAGCTCCGAACATGCGATAGGGACCATGTGACTGCTCTGGTAACGGCAACGTTGGCCTCCCTTTTTCTTGACGCCCACGCAGTGACACAAGACTTGTGTGTCGCAAGAGATCGAGCGGCAGACTGTGACTATTACCTTAGCGGCTGTTTGCTGATCGCAAGTGTCACTCACATCACGGTGAATCCGACAGTGATATCATCCGAGATTCTCTTATCTTTTAGCTCCCATACAGCAAATAAGGGACCTGTGGGGACGAACACTCATCATGCCGCATGTGCACGCAATCAAGCACTGATAGCAACGAGTAGTATTGATATATTAATAAACGGTTGACGAAACGCGTCTCTGAGCTCTCCTCTCCGCCAGAGCTCCGCCTGGGAAGTGCTTATGTAGGTACTTTGGATGACTGACACCAAACAGAGGACCGTGCCCACCAAGCTAGTATAGACCATCACCCAGTTGGCTTCCGCAGGAGTGAGACCGTTCAAGTCAATTGGGCACGGCCTGTCTGGGGCCTGTCTGGGTATCTCTTCGTATGTGGACGGTCGCGACAGAATCGAAGATGGTTCGCCAGGCGAGGCGGTATTTGTTATAGACCCCTTGCCATTTGCATACAGTGTCGATGGCATCTATCTACATGTACACCCCAGCGCGCCCGGCTGGTTCAGGCTTTCTGCGAACTGGATGTGAAGTACATAAACTGTACACAGCTCGTCTTGGGCAGGCGACAGACCTTGTTGCTTGCACACGATTGCGCCGAATTGCAACTACCACAACGAAGCGCAGAAATGCGCACGCATCAAGCTTGTACATAGCGACATGCAAATTTCAATCCACTGTCTCTGCGCCTCGAATCAAGACCTTTGATCGGAGTTTACCATGTTTGCTGTTGGCAGCTGAGGATTCCCGGGGAGCACGTCACGCCATCGCTCACGCCGAACCGTCGTACACAGAGGTATGGAGCTTCAGGTGCGCGCAGGCTATGGATTCGGACTAGAGTAATTTGACCCGAGTTAGTAGCACATTTCGTTGCGAAAGGCGTTTCGACTCTGTCAATTGTCGATACTGAGGGTGTTGGAAGGGACAAGGAGCACCGTCGAGCATCGACTCCAGCATCGTGAAGTGAGAGATTGTTTGGCATTGTTTGCTAGATATGTACATCCGTAGAGAGAGAGAGAGAGTGTGTGTGTGTTTGGGCACCGTAAAGGTAGGAGGTAATCAGCCTGCGTGGAGATGTCTCAGTGATGAACAGCAACATCAACAGCGACCTGGTGTATTCGCCTCGGACTCGTCGACCTGCTTGGGCATGTTAATTGGGCATGTTGATAAGTCCGCAGGCTTCAACATGATGGTCTTGGCCCAGAGCTTGGCAGAGGTATCTGGTCGTCTTCTGTCTGGTCTCTGCCATTACGAGTATGCGACTGTCACGCTTGCTGTGTGTATCATCCTTCCCCACCTGGCACCGAGCGGCCCCGCCTGTCCTCCACACCCGTGATCCTGGCCATCTCATTTCTACGGTCCGGTAGGCCACCCCTCGCCCCTCACCAGCGTCGACCCCCCTGCCATGCGGTCCACAGCTTCGCCGCTCCTTCGATGCGCTCAGGTGGGCTTCCTACTATCCTCTGTGTACAGAATACTCCGTACTCTGTACAGTTACTCTGTCCGTACTCGATAGTATGCATATATGTACTCACAAGCTTGCCAAGTCGCCAAGTCGCCATGCACGCAGCCTCGACGAGGTGCCAGTGAATGCCGCAGTGAATGTCTGTCGAGCTGTTTGCACCACCGGCCTACTGATATACTCACTCCTGCCTCGCCTGAGGATGTCACTGATCCCTGGTTGCTGAATGGCCCGCCAAGCGTTGTGCATAATCAGCACACAAGGCACCTACATGTACATCCGTAGGCAAGCGAGCAAGGCCGTGTATCGAGGTACCTAACTACCTACATGTAATCGTGGGAAGAAGAGGTGGGGTACTGTAGAAGAGGCGGCCGGGGGTCCTGAGTGTCTATCAGTTAGTGCCGTACTGTACAATCCCTACATGTAGGTACCTTGCCAGAGGCTTGCCTCCCTGGCTGTTGAATGATAAGCCATTGTCCGTATGTGTGTGAGATTCCTCCACGCCTATCTCGACGAGGCACCCCGAGGCCCTTCGTGCATACATATTTGTCGCGCTGCCCTGCGATTGCGTAGCATCCCGTCCTTCCCATTCCTCCCTCTCTCTCTATTCTTTTCCGTTCTGTTCGGCCTCGAGTCTGCCTGGACCTTGCCTGCTTGACCCCAACAAGCAGCCAGCAGACCAGCTCACCCTCCCCGGGTCTTCTCTTCTTCCTTTCTTTCCGCATCGCCTCGTCCCCCGGATCGTTGCCCACCATGTCGAGCAAGGACGAGAAGGAGATAGGCCTCGGTGGCTACAACACCTCAGCCTCCGATGATGCCCCCGTTGGCGCCATTCGCTCCGAGAACTGGGCCACGCGCAATGGTCTCAACATGGAGTCTTTCAAGATGCGCGACTATGGCCTCGGTATCGTCGAGATGGACCGTACCATGAAGCCCCGACACTTGCACATGATCGCTATCGGCGGCTCCATCGGTGCTGGTTTCTTCGTCGGTTCCGGTAACGCGCTCAGAGTCGGTGTATGTCGCCCTCTCACCAATCCCCTCGCCACGACCTCATGGTACACCTTTCATGTCGATGAGACTGACGTCCTAGATAGGGTCCCGGTTTTCTCCTGATTGATTTCCTCATCATCGGTATCATGATCTTCAACGTCGGTACGTGATGGCGATGCAATGCGATGCGATGCTACCCGTGTCGCTTCCTCTTTCGCGAATCTGCTACTGACGAGATGCGACAGTCTATGCTCTGGGTGAACTTGCTGTCATGTACCCTGTTGCCGGTGGATTCTACACATATGCCAATCGCTTCATCGACCCCTCGTGGGGTTTCGCTATGGGCTGGAATTATGTCGCTCAGTGGGCTGTCGTCGTACCTCTTGAACTGACAGTTTGTGCCATTTCGGTCGCCTACTGGAACGACTCAGTCAGCGCTGCCGTCTGGATTTCCGTCTTTTGGGGTGCCATCATCTTCTTCAACGTCTTCGGAACTCTAGGCTATGCAGAGGAAGAGTTTTGGGCCTCTGCGCTCAAGCTGACCGGCACAGTCATCTTCCTCATCATTGCCTTCATTCTGGTCTTGGGCGGGGGTCCTGAAGGTGGCCTGTATGACGAATACTGGGGTGCCCGTCTGTGGTACAGCCCCGGTGCTTTCGCCAACGGCCTCAAGGGTTTCTGCTCCGTCTTCGTCACTGCCGCTTTCGCCTTCTCCGGAACCGAACTGGTCGGCCTGGCTGCCGCCGAGTCCGAAAACCCAAGCAAGGCCCTGCCCAGCGCCATCAAGCAGGTCTTCTGGCGTATCACTCTGTAAGTCGCTGTATTGCTGGCATTCCACACTGCGACTACTTGTTTAATGAAAGCTAACGGCGTCTGCTCAGGTTCTACGTTCTTGGTCTCCTGTTCATCGGCCTGCTCATTCCCAGCGACGACCCTTCTCTGCTGAACTCGAGCTCCGATGACCCTGCTGCCTCTCCTTTCGTTCTCGTGGGCCAGTACGCTCATCTCTATGGATTCAACCACTTCATGAATGTCATCATCTTGGTCTCGGTCATCTCTATCAGTATGTCTGGTGTATACGGTGGCAGTCGGACGTTGACTGCACTGGCTCAGCAAGGTTACGCCCCCAAGATCTTCACCTACGTTGATCGCAGTGGTCGTCCTCTGCCGTCAGTTGCCCTCATGCTTCTCTTCGGCGCTCTTGCCTACCTCGACCTCGCTTCGAGCGGAGAGACCGTCTTTGCCTGGCTGCAAGCTTTGTCTGGTCTCGCTGCTCTCTTCACTTGGGGTTCTATCCTCCTTGCCCACATCCGCTTCCGACACGCATGGGCGTACCACGGCCACACCTTGGACGAGATCCCGTTCAAAGCCGTGGGCGGCGTCTGGGGTTCTTGGCTGTCTCTGTTCCTCATCGTCATTGTTCTGATTGCTCAGTTCTACACCGCCGTTTCACCTATCGGCGAAAGAGTTGGTACTGCCACCGAGTTCTTCCAGTCCTACTTGGCGCTTCCCGTCGTTCTCTTCTTCTGGGCTATCGGCTACATCTGGAAGCGCGAGGGTTGGCTGAAGCTTAGCCAGATTGACGTCGATACTGGTCGTCGCCAACACAACTGGGAGGTGATCAATGCGCAGCGTGAGGAGCTTGCCAGGGCCCCTGCTTGGAAGCGTGTACTGAAATTCTTCTTCTAAATAATGCCGAAGGTGAGCGTGAGCTGGAGTAGGAATATACTCATGCATGTATATAGTTAAACAAAATCACATAATCGTCGTCTAACTCTGATTAATTGAGCAGGCACGTTCTGAGCGGAAGATGTCGCCATCGACGAAAGAGCCCAGTATTGCGTTAGATGTCAATGATACCTCCTTTTGAAATGAACCATGCATTCTCCTCGCACGTTCCAAACCATCCTACTGGGTCTCCTGAGCATCTAACATATGAAATTGCCGCGATGAGTTGTCGCAATAGACTTCGTCAAACAATTGAGATTATCTGAGTTGAATTCAAGCCAGCACTCTTGCGATAGTTTCAATGGCGAACCGGAATGAAGTCCTACCGGAAACAGGGATAATATATAGAAAAGTATGGTATTCATGTCTTGTATGCATGGCTTGATGTATTGCTACGCTCGCCTGAGTCATCACGCAGAGTGGCAATATAATGCTTAGCAGAGAAGCTCAGCCTTGCTGGTGAATAGGACTTCACGTCTTTGACGACCACTTTGTTCCAAATAGATGACGGATACAGTACTCTTAGCTACTGACCATCATTACACAAGATCATGGTATCGGGAGGTTGTTCCGTGAGATTCGAGTCTAAAACCATGACAAGTCACATGATGATGAGCCTCGTGGTACTCATCGTGCACAAACGTGAGTCAAAATCCTGCATATGTCTTGAAGCCAATCAGATAACATCCGAGCAAAAGTATACCGGTAAGAGACGCCACTCATCTATGCTCTCTGAGTCTCCTCTCATTGGGGTTTCGTAGGGCTGAGCCGCAGTCTAAGCGCCTTTTCCCGTACAAAGCAAATAAATCAAATCGAGGTAGATCCGATGTCGATATCCAATGGAAGTAGATACTCAACTTTCACGCACATGATGGACTGACTGTATGAGATGACTTGCAAGACTGGCCCTTTCCGTCGGCCGAACGATCGTCTCCAGCAGCACGGATGCAAGGGAGGACTCCGTATTCAAGCGCTAAGAAAATGAGGCGTGGATCGACATGCGAGCTGCGTTGTACAGACGAAAGTGCAGATTGTGTAACATCTTCCTGCCGTCGTCAATGAATCCTCGAGGCGTTGCGATGGCGGCGACTATCGACGCCGTCGGATGCAACACAAGTGTCTCCAGCTTCAGAGACAGGCGATGGATTACGGTTCAGAATCAGCCTATCGTCCGTAACGGCCAGAACAAGAAGTCATAGCTCGAGGCTGTCGGTCTATAAGGAGTGATGCGGCCGCTCTCTACTCTGTCCGGGGGCGCAGTGTTTTCCATGGTAAGCATTCCTGAGAACTTGAAGTAGTTTGATCATATATCTTCGTCAGCATGAAGGTTTCTGTCGCATTACTCGCGTACTTCGCTGTCTCATGCTGGGGCGATAGCGATGGCGAAGATGACAGACCTAGACTCCCAGCATGCTCATCAACAGCGTCCACACCATGCCGGTGCCCTGCCGGCACACAGTATCTGGAATGCGTGACTGTCGGTGTTGTTGGTGCAGCGGCTCCTGATGTAGAGAAGCTGACGAACGACTGTAAGTTTCCCAGCATCGAATACAGTCCCAAAAAAGAACAGGCTAATATTTTCGTGGCCAGTCTACAAGATTGATTGGCAGCTGGGCGCCGTTCCGTACAAGACAAGAGGCCCCGACAACAAAGTCGGAGCCGTGCGATCTGTGAAATACGACATTGTGCCCTCCGGGATTGAGGATGTGGACGAGAAGGTAAGACGAACACGCGCCCTATTCACGACAACAATCAGCTTCGACAAGGGATCGACTGACCGGAGCTGCGTAGTTGACAGAGTATATCGTGAACGAGGACGGGTCGTTCTTACAAAGGTTTGAACAAGTGCAGGCTTTAATCCCGGTAAATAAGATCCTGTGAAGCGTGAAGCGTATCCGGTATCGAGGAATGCTGGAATAACTCCAAGGAGAGAAGGAGAATTGTGATGTGGCTAGGTACCTTGGCTGACCTCTATATTTACTAGTATCCTGACAAGAGTGGTGTTTTCGCTGGATTCTGGGGGACTATCTCCGGCAAGGCGACCACCGGTGACGAGACGATTGTCACCTTCTCCAACTATGCATGCGAAACAGCTCATATTCGCAGTGAGTTGCTTCTGACTCCCGTCTCTTGAGCTCTCCTCGCTGACCAGTTTAGACTTTGCTGGATTCCACGAGATGGCGCTGAAGAATGCTAGCGCTATACTTGCAGCGAACGGGAAAGTGATTGGAGTCAATGCTGGCCCCGTCTCGGCTCAATCCTTTATGCCATGATATCCGGGTCAGGGTCAAATGGGCTGTACCCGCTGTCCACGGTGACATTATCTCTGTTCCTCGGCATGGTAGCCGTTTGCATGCCGTCAGGGGCGATATCAAGATTTGGAGGCAGACATCACCTGACTGATCTTCATTACTTCTCATCGATGAACACTCACACGAGGTCTGCGCATATCTCCTTTACGGCATAGGACTAGATGCCGTTTCCATGTATTTGAGTATGCGAAGTATTCGTGATCTCTAGTTTATAAGCATGTGTTGTAATGTAGTTTCCGTGACGTTGCTGGGATTCCAGACTATCCGGTACTAAGTCAGGCTTTGAGTGATTGAAAAAGTAGCGGCACAGCAAGAGGTGTATCTGTATACCTGCTTCATCACTAAACGATGAGTAGAGCGTGCGTACTACGGCAAGACACGGAGGAGAATCCCTCACACGCAGTCGCGAGAGCGACGCGACCTTTTCAAGGCCTCTGTAGGCATGGCCCGTGCGTGTGGCTTGCTCCTGGCGAGTAGATATCTTCGTCTTTTTGCACCAACCTACATGTAACCATTACTGCCAAGTAGGCATCTAACATCCTACACTTTATCTCTAGACGCTGTATCAGCGCTTCTACATCCTATCGCTTCTCAGAGCTTTCTCGTCTTCAAGTAGACCGTAGTATAGTATACACACATGCGACGAAACGTCAGCCGTCAGCCATCAGCGCAAAAAGTAATCTGTACAACTACACAGACCGCCAGGCTTAACCGGAACTGCCGCCAAATGTCCAGTCCGCTCCAACATGATCTCATCATCATCTCATGACCTCGTTGTCGTGGAAGCGACGCGATGCACCCTCGGTCGCCATGTCCAGATTCCAGAACGTATTAACGATTAATGGGCGGATCCAGTCTCGACCCTTTCCTTACAGATTTGTGCCGCTGCATCGCCGCACACTGTTTCTCAGACGTCAGTAGGCGAACAGCATCGCAAAGAGCAGTGTCATTAGGGGTCATTGGACTTACGATGGTTGATGCTGGGGACATTCAGGATCTTCATAACGGCAACTTGCATGCCCAGCGTTTCGAAGAACCAGTTGCGGACTTCGACCGCCACCAGCGAGTCCATGCCGATAGTCAGTGGGCTGGAGTTTCTGTCGATCGCGTCGTCGGCCAGGCCGAGTAACACCCGCAGGCGCCCAACAAGGGCCACGCCAATTGCGTCTGCGATTTCCTTGACCTCTGTGAGCTCCGCGAGCTGGTCGACAAGCGATTTTCGCGCCGCTTCCTTCGCCGAATCGGCTGCGTCTGCGCCCGGGTCCTTGCGAAGTGCGAAATGCCCGAACCGTGGATCCCGATGCCAGTGTAGGGGGTGTTGTTCGCCCCGTCGGAACCGAGCCAAGCCGGTCGTAATGTCAACCGGCTGACCCGGGACGTTGGGCTTCCCGGCCACAATGGCCTCGAGGAACATGTGGTGCACGTCGTGCTCAGAGACGGGTGGGTATCCTTCCCGCTCTAGTCCGGCGTAGAGGTGAGCTTTCTCGCGGTGGAGGTAGCCGATGCCGTAAATGGCGCCAATGTTGAGTACAGATACCGCAAGGCCGCGGAGACGACGGCTCGCCGCCAGGCCATTCATGTACATGTTCGCAGCGGCATAGTTGGCCTGACCAGGGTGGCCTCCTATGGCTGCGAATGATGAAGTCATGATGAAAAACTCCAGATCCGTCTCTGAGAATACGTGATGCAGATTCATCGACCCCATCGTCTTGGGCTGTAGGACGCGATTCCACGTTTCGCTGGTCATCTGAGCAAAGACACGGTCATCCAGCACCATAGCGCCATTGATGATACCCCCGACCGGCGGCATGGTCTCGGCCAGTCTGCCTTTAAGCCCTTTCAGGCTGTTTGGCTTCGTCACGTCCGCTCGCTCAATCCTGATATCAGCATGGAAGGCACGCATTTCGATCTCGATCCAGTTTGGTGAGGTGTCAGGACTGCGGCTGGCAAGTACGATGTTCCTCGCTCCGTGCTCCAAGAATAATCGACAGAGACTTTGCCCGAGATCCCGTGTCATGCCGAAGAGAATATAAGTCTTGTCGGGGCTGAGCAGAGAAGGGCTCACGAGGGGCTTGATAACTTGTACTGTGTCTCGATCCCGTTTCCAGTCGATGATCTGGAAAGGATCGAACCGATTGGTCTGAGATACCAATCGATCAACAGATATTCCGCTCTCTTTCCGACCGACTCGAGGCCTCTCCCGTGCGCTTTGCTCTGTCAACATCACGGCGAACTTCCACAGAGGCTTGACGGTTGAGAAATCAACATCGTTCATGAGATGGCTCGTGCTGAACATGTCGACTCCAGAGTAGTAATCATCCCTATCTTGCACCGACTCCGAAATCCTGTAAGAGAAGCCAGCATCTTCTGTCAAGAAATTGAAGACGGAGGCATGTCTAAAGAATAAGCCTCTCAGTGCTCTGGCTGGAGTCTGAGGGTGCAAGTACGACGACTGATGATGGCGCATCTGTGCCGCCTTGATGCCGAAGTAGGGCGAGCAACCTAGATTGTTTCACTTCAAGTCAGCCTGGTATCTCTCTTATCCAAATGGATGATATAAACATATGAAGTGCAGGTTGAAAAGGAGCTCGAAGTAGTTACCTTCTGAGTAGTTCTGCGTCTCTAAGATTGCCACTCTTGAACTCAAGGATCCCCTAGGTGCAGTCACATCCACCAAGCACTGCGCAAACTCCACGTCAGGCTCGATCAGTATGATCTGATGTTGGTAAGGATTGAACCAAGCGGCCGAAACGGCGGCGATGAATCGAATCAGGCGATGGAGCGTCGCGAATTCTGAGTTGGCCTCTCCTCGCAACACGAAAGCATGTGCGGAGGGGCAGACAATACAGGATGCATTGATGCTCGACAAAGCTGCCATAAGCACGCCAGTCTTTAGTTCCCGTCCGACGCACACATATGCAGAGACCTGCTCGTCAAGCCTGAATGGCAAAGCCGAGCTATAATCCACTTGGATCAAGACGCTGCGCTTCGGCGTGGAAACGAGAGGTGGCCTTGTCTCCTGAGCGTTGAATTGGACCTCACAGTTGGAGACCACGCTGGGAGCAATCTCCACGCACTCTCTCAGCGTGTTAAGAGGTCTCGTGACCACTCGTCGCCAGGCATTTGCTCTGTCGTTGAACTGCTTCAGGGGAACAACACGCGGGACGAGCCGGTGTCCCTCCTCCATGTATATCTCAGGCTCTACATTGGCTAGAGAGTTCTGGAGCATGTGCCGAGTTGTGGAAACAAGGCGCAGAAATGTCTTAGAGACGAGATCACTTGGAAACTCAAGATCATCCAACTCCAAATCCAATGCTTGGAGCTTCAGGCTAGGTACCTCTGCCTGGAGCGTGCGCAAAAACCCGAGGCTTGCCGCGTTGCCCGGGTTGTCAATCCGTGCGTTGCATGTCAGCCACAGCACTGTGGCATTGGGCTGGAGAAGGCTGCGTAGCTGTTGAACCCGATGTTCTGTCATGTTCAACATGATTGATTCCGCAAGATCGGCGAGAACGATGGCTGCCGTGCAGGTCTCCAGCTCGTTTGTACTTGCCCCATCCAGTGATCGAGACAGGATATTTCCGCACGACGGAGCAAGGAGGTTCTCCAGTGTGGTGACGGCGTCATGGTCAGCGCCTTCCTGATAGGCATGAACCAGCAGCAGATCTTCAACAAGTGGCCCGATCTTGAGAGAAGACAGCTTCGTCAGCGACTTCTCGCGAAGCTGCCGCACGATTATATGGCCGGCCTTGTGGAACTGGTCAGAGTTGCGCGACTGTTGTATGAATCCGCAATCGTTCAGGACGTCAACCCAATGTGGCGGTGTTGGCGGCTCAGCAACATGGCCTGGGTAGCATCCGGAACACACCGTACCGTAAAGATTGACAAGCATGAGAAACGCCCCCGGTCTCATGAGCTCGCGGACTTCCTGGAATAAAGCACCAGGGTCTTTATGCCGAAATATCTCAGTTGAGAGCAGAACGAGGTCTTGCGAACGGTTAGGGTCGAGGCGGTCTGGCAGCCTTTCGTGCGGCTGAAGCGCGTGCATCTGGATGGCATCAATGTCTGGGTCCGTGAACGTCTTGACCTCATCCGCTGGAGTATTTCGGATGACAGCCACACTGAATGATTGGTAAGCGGAATCTATGGCGGACAGTACTGGCTTCAAGAGCTGAAGCTCCGAATTTGCGAGGTATAGGATGTTCATCCAGGGATATTTATGTGCAATCTGTTTCGCGATGCGACCAATATGGTTCAGGAAGTTGGAAACACGGTGTGCCTCTTCGATGATCGACGGCATTTTCTCCGTTAGACGAATGACATCGTCTTGCGCTGCTCTTTGAACACTCTCAAGATAGCCTGCATGTTTTGAGTCGAGGATCATCTTATCAATACTGGCTTTCGTCTCGCTCGCCTCTCCACGACGCTGCTCAAGCTGAAAAGAAATGATACGAGAGCAGCTCTCTGCAAGGAGAACATCTTCTCCTTCCAACGCCGCACTATCAACCCCAACGATCTCATCGGTTGGATCGATGTCCATGATAGTATGGAGGTAGAACTCTGCGTCATCCTTCGGCTGGTTATTTGCCAAGGCACGAACAGAGAGCCCCTCCACCTGTACCTCTGCTTCTTTCTTCTCGTTGAACACTGAGATGTCAACGGCGAGGATAGAAGTCGTAGCCCGATCTGGGTACATGCGACGGACAATTTCAGCGTCAACAGCCAGGATATCGTCCTTGGCTCTTCCGGTGCTCTCGTTCAGAGCGGCAAGGCTGAACCGGATACGATCGATGCTCGTGGGGAGAAAGGATGTCCAAAGAGATCTGTTGATTATTAGCTTGGAAGAAGTAAGATGTATCAACAAACATACCTATCGCCTGGCGACGCGTAAGCCAGGAAAGCCGACTGAAAACAGGCATCAAGAGTTGCAGGGCTTATGTCGAGGCTTGTGCATTCCTGAGGGTGAACGCGACTGAGAGTTGCCGAACAGTATCGGTATCTACGCCGAATGGACCTGATAGCTCTGAAAGGACCAGTGTAAGCGAGCCCTGTGCCTTCCATCATTTGGTAGAATTCTTCCGGGTCAGCGGGCATGGTTTCCGAGAGTTGAGTGTGCCTAGAAGGCAATGCGTCTACCGACGGGTCTCCGAGAATGACTTGTAGTGATCCAGTTACATGTTTCTCCATCTTTGGCTCGCTGTCCACCGGGCAAGAGTACAGACTGAAAGTTGCATCGATTACTTTGCTCGCTTGCAGCTTCTTGGCGCCCGGTGCGATTGACAGAGAAAACAACGTTTCCACTCCTGCACTCTCTTTCTCGATGCTTATACCGCTCAGTATCTGCATGTCTCGAATCTCGATTATGGACGCCGGTCGTCCATCGAGGATTGACCTGGCAGCATCGAGGGCCATGATGCAGTAGCCAGAGGCAGGTAGCAGGGCCTGGCCTTGGAAACTATGGTGTTCTAGCCAAGGCAGTCGCTCCCGCTTCAAGACATTGCGCCACTTGAGCTCGTAGGCATTGTCTTCGCGGCTTCGAACACCAAGCAGCTCATGGGGTGCAGCGGTCTTGAAGTGATACTGGCGAGACAGGCGTGACTCTCTCCAGTGGACAGTCGAATGATCGAAGGGATAGGGCGGCAGTCCTATCAATCTAGATCGGTCTACAGTTTGGCCTCGACACTGACTGATATAAGTGTTCAAGTCGACTTTTGAGGATCCAAAAATAGACCACATGTTACCAAGGAAGTCCGAGAAGGACAGACTGCTGTCTTTACTTCGGTTCAACGGGCAGAGATAGAGAAGGTTTTGAGTGCCCATCTCAGTAGCAGTCTGAGCAACGGGACCTTGGAGCGCGGGATGCGGGCCAATCTCGATCGCACAGTCGAAACCATCAGTCGTGGTGAGGGCATACTCCACAGCTTCGCGGAAACGTACTGTCGATAGGATGTTGTCGACCCAATAACCCGAGTCGAGATCTGTTTGACTGGTTCGGGGGCGTCCATCCACACTGGACACCCAGACAACCTCGTTGCCTTCGCTGCTTGAAGAAACACCAGATCCACGCAAGACCTGAGCGTACGCGACTGCTGGTCCAGTCATGTGGTAGGAGTGATAGCCGGCCTCCACCACTAATATCCGATTGAAAACATGTTGTTTCTTTAGATGTTTGTGCATCTGGTTGATTGCGTCCAGATCTCCGGAGAGTGTTATGCTATTTGGGCTGTTGTTCGCCGCCAAAGTGACGCGACCGGAGAACAATGGATCATCCAGCAGACCAGCTGCTTCGCTTTCCGACATGCCCACTGCTATCATGCCTCCTTTCTGTTTGTCGGTGCCAGCGGCCGTGTGTGCGACCATGCCTCGATAATAAGCAATCAGGATCGCGTCCCGTGCGGAGAGTCTGGCAGCCGTATATGCAGCAGCTATCTCGCCGGATGAATGTCCGACGACAGTGTGGAAGTCTATGCCAATGCTTCGCATCATGTTAACAAGCGCGATCTGGATCGCAACACAGAGAGGTTGCGATACCGCTGCTTCGTTGACACGCGAGGTGCCTTTGGCAGCCATAATCTGTTCTTCCAAAGTCCAGGACGGTGGATGGGGACAACCTTTGAGGATGGCATCGAGATTGCGTATGGTACGGCGATATACATTATTCTGCTGGAGAAGAGATAGCGACATGGTCGGCCACTGGGCACCTTGCCCGGTGAAAACACCCAAGATCCGTATCGTCTTAGTAGCAGCACCGTCCCGTATAATGTGTGCTCCAGGAAGCGTAGGCTCGTTTGAAGACAACAGAGAGTGCAAGGTTTCCAAAGCCTCCTCCTGCGAGGCTACAGACATCGTCACTCGATAGGGCAAAGCGGCCCGTCGAGAATACAGGTGCCAAGATAGTCGGTGAACATCAGTAGTGTTTCCGTCCAAGTAGCCCAGATACGAGCGAGCAACATCTGGTAACGCTTTGGGAGAAGCTGCTGAGATGACAAGGGGCAAGTAAAAACGGGTTGCAGATGATGCATCGTCTGATGTCGAGTGGTCTGACGACTGTCGAGCTGGAACCAAGGCCTCGGGTCGGCTAGCCGAGGACGGGTAGGTACTTCGGATGATTGCAAGATGGATTTTCGGATCGTAAAGCTCGACAATAGCATGTGCGTTGGCGCCTCCGAACCCGAACGAATTGACGCTCGCCCGCCGTGGCTGTCCCGGAGGAGGATCTGGCCAAGGGACAATAGCCGTGGGCACCCGAAGGTTTGTGTAATACGGCACTACCTGTGGATTGAGCGTCTTGAAGTGAAGATTGGGTGTTATTTGTCCATGCTTCATGCAGGCGATGACCTTCAGAATACCGGCAAGGCCAGCCGATGACTCTGTGTGTCCGATCACGGTTTTGACAGAGCCAACCCATAGCTTCTCTGTCGGTGCTGGGAGATCTCTACTCTCTTTGGAGTTCTCATCTGAAGGGGGCTTCTCGTAGAACGCTGCGTGGATCGCTGCTGCTTCTCGGGGGTCACCTAGATGGATGTAAGTACTACTGGTTTGAGGATCACGATACTGGGATGAGAGATGGAAAACAGTCACTCACCGGCTGCAGTTCCTGTGCCATGTGCCTCGAAGTACTGACACCGACCCGCGAAGTCTGTTGGGTCAAGACCTGCGTTCTGGTACGTCTGTCTTATCAAGTTGGCCTGCGCTGCCGAGTTGGGCATCGTGATGCCGCTTGTCTTGCCATCAGCGTTGCAATCGACTCCTCGGATGACGCCTTCGATCTCGTCGCCGTCTGCCAACGCTCTCGAAAGCGTTTTCAGTAACACACAAGCAAAGCCTTCGCCTCGAGCGTAGCCATCTGCGCGGTCGTCCCACATACGACAATTGCCCGTGGGGCTCAGCATATGAAGAGATGATTCAACGATGAAATTCTCGGGTACTAGCAGCAAGTTTGCGCCGGTCACGCAGGCCAGTTCAGATGAGCCAGCTCGGAGACTAAGAACTGCCTGATTCAGGGCCACGAGGCTGGAACTGCACGCAGTGTCGATGGTCATGGACGGGCCCTGAAAGTTGTAGAAGTACGAGATGCGGTTCGACATGACGGCTCTCGAGTTGCCCGTGGGAAAGTACTTGGATGCCGTCAACTCGTCACGCTGCGACAGAGTTTCGTAGTCCTGTGTCATGCACCCCGAAAACACGCCGACTGGCTTTCCACTATACTGCGCAACAGAAATACCAGCTGAGTCCAGGGCCTCGAACACAATCTCCAGCAAGATGCGTTGCTGGGGATCCATTGCTTCGGCCTCTCTGGGGTTGATGTTGAAAAAGTTGGCGTCGAAGACACCGGGGCTCTGCTCCAGCCAATAGGCCTTGATGGAGTTTGTCGTGCCATGATACTCAGGATCCGGGTGATAGAAGGCTGTGCCGTTGAATCTTCCAGAGGGCGGTTCGCGAGCAAGGTCAAGCGGATTGCACAGGAGCTGCCATAGCTTGGATGGAGAGTTCGCCTGGCCAGCAAAGCGACAACTGCTGCCAACAATGGCGATGGGCTCTGATGGAGCCATGACTGACTGGATTCGGGATGGAGAGGTTTTGATCTTGCTTGGAAGTTTGGTGTTGGAATGGGACGATGTGCCCGCCTCAGGCGGACTGAACAAGAAGTGGGTGGTGTGTTTGTGGAGAAGAATTGGAAAGACTCGCTGGAGGGCTCTGGGCGCTGGGAAAGGATGGCGAAAGTCAGCGCTGAACTTGAAGATAAATAAGGACAAAGTGCGCCTGCGCCGTCAACATCGTTGGCGATTCGACTGTGCTGCCAGAAGGGGTTCGTGGCCGGTGGTGCAAAGGGAAAGAGCTGTGCTGGGGCTCGGCGGTGGTGTTCAGCAAGGGATTGGTGCTCAACAAGAGACCAGCCGCGACGGAGACGAGGGACGATGGGTAACAGCGGATTGGGATGAGCGCTACACGCTGATTAGGTACTGAACACCGATCCGGTCCTCCCAACGATGCGGAATGAGGCACGAAACTCGGAGCTCGGCGGCCAGGGGTAGGGTGGAACAGATGGATGAGAGGTGCTTGCTAGGTAACGCCGAAGTGTTGACTGCCACGGAGCTGGGGAGGCGGGACACAAAGGGTGATTTGACGCGTAGTACGCATTCAGGTAGCTTACCTGGCTTCTTGTAGGCTCAAAGGACTCCTAGCTTGGCTGTGAGGACAACAGAACAATGGTACTTACTTGTGTGTAGACTCTGACGCCTGGTTGTGCGCCTGCGAGGCGTTGGACAGGTTGATTCTCGAGCCTGGGCTCATCACTCAGGTACCCACGTACTAGCAATGATCCATCCAGCAGCTCGTTGCGGCCTTCGAGACAGGCAAGCCCGTTTTGCGAGCGGGATTTGAGATCTGTAAGGTTGCTCTGATGATCACGCACCCGAAGTGGCTGTATGAGAGAAGGGAGTCTTGGGATGAGTTGATTCTGAACTGCTGCGGAAGAGGCACAGGGCCTGCACAGAGCTACAAGGTACATAAGCATGCCGAACGAGGCTTGCTCTCATCGTTGAATGTATCATTGAGTTTGTCATTGAGTGTATCATTGAATGGGTGGTTTAGACAGCACCTCTACGAGTTACCTACTCTCCTGGGACGTTTCAGGAGTTGTGCGGTTTTGGTTGCGCGCACAGGATCTGTTGCCTTAGCAGCCATTGAATTTCCACAAAACCTGGAGCCCATTCCCTTTTGAACGAAGTACAGTACAGCTTGGTATTCCATCATGCTGGAAACCGGTGCCAATGAGATATCCGCTCAAGCGCATCATTCGACAGTTGCAGTGATTCTGCAGCTACTTGGACAATGATGTCGTGTATATCCCGGATTCTCGAATGAAGGGATAAGACAAGAGCCGAGTCTACCATATGACACGTTGACAGTATCCCCAGACCTGCTGCTGCGTTCAAAGTAGAAGCGAACCTCTGTGATAAGCTAAACAACTCTTCCACAGACAATGGCGAGGAGAGATCGTGTCTCGAGATGTCCAGGTCGTCACCTCCATATCGGCCACAGCTGCTGTCCCCCGCCCTCTGCGAGGAAACCCAGGCATCGTATGCCAGGTTGACCTCAGACAGCTGGTCGAGTAGGATCTGTCTTGGACTTTCTGGCAGATTCGTGTCATGAAACTGGCCCACGTCAAAGTTGAGATCGTGCAATTGCAGACTTGGGTGGTCTTGTCCCACCTCAACTGTGTGAATCTGCTGTTGAAAGTCTTCGCGGTTCATGTCTGGGAATAAGAACGGCTGCAATTCGATCAGCCGGCATGGCCCTCTGCGTTTCAACCTCAGAACGTACCGTATTGGATGAGCATGCACTCAAGATTTTGATGTCCTTCTCGCCCTGCGGCACACTAAATGCGCATGGGGATGCGGAAGACTGCTTTGGTTGAGACACCGAGTCGCACAGCAGTTGACTCTGCTCAAGCGACAAGACTGCATCTTCTAACAGATGAAGTCAGACTGATGCATCACGTAAGCCTGTGCTTGAACTCGAATGCCACTGACCTTTGATCTGACTTGGACGTATCCGAAGGCGCCTGACTCGACTTGCAGCGGCAGGTGCAGATTTTCCAATGCTTCTCTCTCTCTCCTTGCAGTATCGGAGAGATGGACTAGACTTGCAGGATTGTTTCGCTTTCAGACAACGCTCACATGGTCCTTGACCCATGCGGCGACAACCCAGTTTGAGGAAGTGACATCTATCACAGGCTTTGCGAGTCGGTGCTGACATGAACATCTTCCAGCAAAGTTCGTAGTGCGAATAATAGTGCTTGTTCTCACAGGAAAACTAGTCTCTGTCAGTAAAGGTATTCCTTTCCAGGGTGCTGGCAGTATGCTCACTCACTTCTCTCGTTGTGTAGAAGCAACATTTCATCTCCCAAACTCACAGATGACTACTCAAAGTGAGTGCCCATAATAGTTTTAATCCGTTCATAAACGGCATGTCCGTCGATGATTTGTGTTCGCGGCACATTGTCTCAAACAACCCACTCGTGTACTCTGATGCAATGAATGTGTATCATGGAGTGGAAGCAAACTTTTTAGCAGTGACAAGGATTATACAAAAGTATGACCATTTTAGCTGGAGTATACAAAGAGGTACGTTGTCTGGTCTCGTTCCCTGACCAGTGCTATCCTCGTGTTTGGAGGTCGAATTAGATGCGCTTATTGTTGCGATGTAGCAAAAGGTCACAAGTAGAATGAGTCCTTGCCTGAATCGCAACTGAAAAACTACCTTCACTTACACTGGGATCGTGGTTGGTGAGGAATCCATTGTCCTCGACTGATGCACATCTCCACAGTATGACGGGTTCTTTGTAGGGGGTCTCATATAGGAATTGCATTCATACTATGGTATCCGTCCTTCTTACAAAGGAGCCTCATAACGTGAAGCAGCACACTGTACAATGTTGAAGTCTGGTACTGTCTGCATTGCTCTGTGAACCCTTGTCAGTACCAGGTCTGCAACCATGACACAAACACGGCCAAAAAAGAGGGCGTTGGTTGCTATGTTAGTACCACGGCAATTCGTCATGTCCGTAGGGCAAGATGCCGGGGCTTTGGGTCAAGATCCTCGGGTATCTGGGTTGCATTACAGATCTGTCAAGATTGTTTGGATTCCGCTCTGGACCTAGCTGTACCACACCGATCAGTTGGTGATTGGTCTCAGTCTGCGCAGGGAGAACCCAATGGTCTCAGTAGCCAGGAATGCATCATTGAAATGTATAGCTATTATTAGCATGTACAAGGTACCGCAATTGTTTGCGTGCAGTTACCTTCGCGTTATATGAAGGAGAAGAGTAGGTACTTCTCAGCGCTGGTATGGTGTTACGGGGCGTAGAAAACATCTCCGCGACGAAGAAAGTGTGAAACAGGACCTTCTTCGAGTCAAAGACTGTCCCGATTGAAGGATGGTTGTAGAGATGAGACAGAAAGATGAGAGCCTTGACACAGCTTGACTCAGGCGAGAAGAGCTTTGTCCCGGCTGTTTGGCACCGTTATCGAGGGTTTCGATGAACATGGTTCCAATTGTCTACTCCTTATTTCCAAGGCTCCGAGGGCAATCAGAGCTCGCTCCATCGTGGCAATGTATTGTGTCCTCCTGTGGACATTGAGTCTGCAACATGTTGAACATGGCGTCAACTGAACGGATTCCACTGATATTCCATCTCTTTGATCAACACTTGTGTTGCAGGTGGTCTACCCTCTCCCCGTCTGAAGCATAGTTAAGAAGTTTCATATCCGCTCTGATGATACAGAATGCCTGTCAACTGATTTGCTCACTGCCTGCTTTGAAGCTCGGGAGCCCAATAGCAAATGACATTATTCGATTGTTTTCATCCGGAATTGCCCCCTGAGCCGTGACATACACACTCACTGCGAGAATCTTTGCATGGGGAAGCTGGTTTACTCGCCGTCGACTGATACATGTGACCAGGCCCAACGGCCGTAGCAGTAGCTCGCCCTCGCAGAAGGAACCTTGTTCTATCTTGTGGCATCTTCACATACATCATCCATTACACTCCTTCATAAGTCGCTAGATGGTAAGGATCAGACTTAGAGTATAGTCTGGAATCAGGTCTCCGGCTCGTCATTACGGCGGTAATATACCTCATCATGTCCCCCAGTATCCACATTGAGAAGAACCACTGCATCAATACGCATTCGATGCTTCGTACCCCACGCGCGTATCTCAGAGTTCAACCCGTTCGTCCCTCAACTCCTTCAGCAGTGTTCGTAAGACTATCGCCAGTTCTCAGCCACTGTCGTTGCGGCTGAAGTCAGTCAAACATCTGTGAGTTTCTACATAGCTTCACATCTACCCAGCATCTTTGATTACGGATTTAAAATTGTAGCACAAAGGATATGATATATCTTGTCTATCATTGGCTTCCTATTGAGTCTGGGTATATGGCGCAGCACTGGGATGCGAAAATCCTGATGATAGGTAGGACTAATCTCGGAGGTGACTTCTATGTGGTATTAATATAGAATCTGTATCATACTTCTGTATATTCGAACACGGTGCACCTGGAGGCTCCACTTTATATACCCTATAGCTTAACCTGGCGAAGGTGGACCCGTGTCCTCCTCCCTAATAAATACACACCCCCTTTTTCGTAAACGTTTATATCGATTATTTCTGGTGTTTACCGCGAGGAATTACGGAAAGCGGGAGAATTATTGAATTAAATACGGGACGCCTAAAGTAAAGCTATTTTAAAGCCTAAAGTAAAGTTGATTAATACGTTTAAAATAAGGCCTAAAGCCGTTTTAATTTTTTACCCCGTTAATTATAATCGGAATTATTAATAAATCGAACAGTTTGTAGTTTGTAATTAAACGTATTATTATTTATTTAGACTTTAAATAAATTAATCGAAACTATCGTTTTTAGTTTTATCGATAGTTAATTTAATATTTTTTTTATATAAACTTATTATATTAGATTTAAATATAAATATAAAAATACTATTATTATTATTTTTTCGATATTATTTAAGTATAAACAATTTACTTGTAAATATTTTAAATACGACTTTAAACGAAAGTATTAAATTTTATAAAGTTAAAATAAAGGATACCGTTATAAAAATCCTTAATATAAAAATATAGAACGAATTTAACGGATTAAAGTTAGCCGGTTATTAGCTCGAAAAAATTAAATAAAAATTCGATTAAATCGGATTTATAAAAAACAATCTATTTGTATTAAAAATTATTAAAGCAATTAATATATTATATAAAGGAAACGCGGCAATTTTTTTAAATTCAAGTATAAGGTTATAAGATATTATTACCCGAATAACTATAGGTCCGATAATTATAAAAAAACTTATTAAACTAAAAATAAAACTTCGAATAAAATACCCGGTAAAACCGGTAAATATCGGGTTTTTAAAAAATATTAATTTAAACCGAATTAAATAAAAAAAAAACGAACTATTAATTTAGTTTTATACCCGAATATAAACTATATTAAAAAAGTTTAAAAGCAAAAATATATTTAAATAAGTCCTTTAAGCCTAGATTTTATTTATATAAACAAAAACGATTATTTTATATATAATAATAAATCGATTTATAAACGGATTTAAAAATTATAATTTAAAATAAAAGTTATTAATTTAAAATGCTAAAAGTGTAAATTTATTTTAGCGATACGTCGAATTTATATAAAATTCCTAAAAAATACTAAACGATAAAAAACGTATAAAAAAAACGAAAAAAACAAAATAAAAATAAAAGCTATTAAAAAAATATTAGCAAAAAAGGACGGGCTTTTTATTAATTAAGCTATTACAGAGTATAGTAAATACGCCAAAATTTTATAAACAGCGTATAATATAATATAGCCGCTTTTTAATACTTTATACTATTTAAATAGAATATATTAGTATTAAACTATTAGGACCTAATTTTTTACGTAGTTTATATAAATATTTATAAAAACTTAATAAAATATATAAAGTTAAATATAATATTATATATATAAACAATTTAAATATATAGCCGGCTAATGTTTTAACTAAAATTATAACTATTTAATTACTAAATTTAATATAAAAGGCCGTAAAAGCAGACTAAAAGGTTTAAATCGATTTTAAAAATTAAATAAATTGGTATATTTTAATAAACTAAAATAATTGCCGGTAAAAAAAACGTTTAAAAATCCTTAAATTTATAGGATTTAGAAAATTATTTAAGGAAAACGCGTATATTTCCGTTATAAAAAAACTAAATATATAATATTTTAATACGAGTTATTACGACAAAATTGGCTTAAATATTAAAAACAAACCTATTTAAAAGCTTTTGTACTTTTAATACTAAAATATTAAAAAATCGGGCTATTAAATATAAAAATATAGTTTAAATTAATATAATTATTTTAAGAAATAATATACTAAAATATATTTAAGGCCGAGTAATAAATATTAAATTAATTTAATAAACTAAACGATTTAAAATATAATTTAAAAAAGCACGTAGTTTTCGACGACGATATTATATTATTGTTTAATTAAACTTAATTAATAAAAAAAATCTAAGTCCCCGATTTAAAGACTTTATTTAAAGCAGAATTTAAAACTTAAATAAATATATTAAAGTTATTTTTAATTTCGGTTATAATTTAGGCAAAAAATATAGCTAAAAGGTAAAAAGGAGAAAATATAATAATTTACTAAAATATAGAAAATATATTATTATCGAGCTTAAAAACTTATAATTATATAAATATAAAAACTTAGGACGATTTATTAAAGCGAAAAAAGTTTAAAAAGGTAAAAAAATTAAAAAATGTAGTAAATTTATTTAAGCTATTAAATACTATTTAAAAAGTAAATCGTTTAATAAATTATAAAGACTTATTTAAAAAGGCTATTTTATTTATTTTAATAATAAATATAATATAAATTAGTCTAAATTTATATAAATATATTAAGTATTTATTCGTTCGTTTTAGCGAAAAAGTCGAAAAAATAGCGAAACGTTATATATAAATAAAAATACTATTAAAATCGGTGTTAGTATTTATTATATAAGCTATAAAAACGTTTAGATTTATTTTAATATTTAAATATTTATTTATTAAAAGCAAAATTTAAACTATTATTATAAAGCTTAATATAGTATAAACTAATTAAAGGTTTAATATTAATATTATTTATTTAAACTTTTATCGACGTATAAAAATAAAAGAAAAGGATATTTTAAAACTAAGTATTTAGTAGTTATATTTGTTTAGTTCGATTAAAAAAACCGAGGCTTTGTATTTTTTTATAGTATTAAATATATAAATAGCATATATAAACAAAAGTATTTAGGCGTTTATTTAATTAAAAAAGGGACGTAATAATATTTAATTTTTACTAAGTTTATTATAATTATAGGATATTATAGCGGTTTTCGATATTCGATTTAATAAAATAATAATAAGCGATATTAATATAAAAGAATTATTACTAACTATTTAAAAATAGGTTTTATATTTTTCGAAAAACTATAAGCTAGTATTAGTTTTTTATATAATAATTAAAAATATAAATTTAAACTTAAAAAAGTTTAAATTTTCGATAAAATTAGATTTAAATACCGAGTTAAAAAACTAAGCTTGTAATAATAACTTTATTATATTAATAAACTAACTAATTAAAAAAAAGCTATAAAAACGGCGGAAGCTTTTAACGAAACTAATTTAAAAAAATTTATATTTTATATTTACGTATAAAATAATACGTATATATTTAGGTTAACGACTATATTAAATCGTAAAATAGTATATAAAATTTTAAAAAGTTTTTTATTTACGTTATTATCGGAATTAGCAAGACTTAACTAATTTATTACTGCGGAGGAAAAAGACTTGCTTATTAAAAAATTTAAGTTTAATAAACTAAATAACGAAGTAAAAATAATAATGCCGATATTCTTTATAACGAAAAAAGTCGTTAAAAAAAAACCGACCTTATAATCGAAAGTATTTAATAATAAAGTTTTAAAGTAGTAAGTATTATATAAACTTAAATTTAGCCTATTAGTACTAAAAAACAAAAAAATACATTATATAAAAATGTAGTACGCTTACCGAAAAATTAGCGCCGATTTAATAACAAACTTAAATATTTTAACGGATTTTTATATTTATCGAATTCGATTAAAACCGGGAGTTATTTTATAAAATAGGTTTAAAAAAAAAGTATAAACTTTATTAAAACGATATTAGCTAAACGTATTTATATAATAATTAATTAACGCTAGGTATTATAAATATATTATATAAACTAACGGTAGTTTATTTAATTAAATAGTAATGCTAATATTAGTATTAAAGAATAAAAATATATTAAGTCGTAATCCGAACGTAGAACTTCGAATAATAATTAATTTCGCGAAAATCGAAAAAGACTTTTTTAGTATTAATTTGTTTTTATTAGCCGATATTTATTAAAGTTTGTTTAATTTTCGAATTGGCTTATTTTTAAGGTTTAATTTAAAATATAGCTATTAAGTAATTAAGGTTTATTTTAATTATCGTTATATTTTAATATTCGAAATTTTTAGTTTTTTTTAACTATAGCCGACTAAAATATTTTAAAAGATTTAATCGTTAGGTTATTTATTTTTAAAATATATATTAATCGGACTAGGCTTTATATTAGTTTTAAGTTTTAAACTTTTATTATTTGCTTTATTAGGGCTAATTAAAATCGCTTTTTTAGTTAATTATATTAACGATATATAAGCTTGTTATAAAACAATTAAAAAGCAATTATTATTTATTAAATAGTATTTATTACTATATATATTATAAGGGCGATTAAAACTATTTTTTAAAAAATATTAAATAAAATACGAATAAATAATTGTATTAAAAACGTTATATAAAATATATAGTCGATTAGGCGTTAAACCTAATTATTTTATTAAATTAAAAAAATAGCCGGTATTTTTAGACCTTATTAAGGTTTGTTTTTTTATAAAAGCAATAAATCCAATTCGTTATTAAATTAAAAATTGCTTAAAAATTACTAAGCTATTTACTAGATTTGCGGAAAACATGCTTTAAAAATAAAAAAATATCGAGTCGATTTTATTTATATTATTAAAACAAAAAACAATATATATAGTAAATATATATAGCTATATTTAGAATATACTAATAAACCTATATTTAAATATATTAAAATAAGGAGCCGGATATTTAATTATGTAAATATAGTAGTATATTAAGTTAAAACAGCAGGTTTTACGGTTTATTTTATACGACAGTTTTTTATTTATTAAGACCTAAATGAATTATAAGACGTATAAAAAGGAACTCTATATTATAGTCGAATTTTATCGGATTTATAAAAAGTATTTCCGAACTCGAGTCTTATTTTTTATTTATACGGATTATAAACTATTAACCTTTTTTTTTACGTTATTAAATATAAAGGGAATATACGCATAATAAGTAAAAGAACTTCGACTTTTTAATATAAAGATAGTTTATATTAAAAGGAAAAAAAATAAAATAGCTAATATATTATCGCAAACGTTATTCGGTAATAAAGATTGTAAAAAAAACTATTTAAAATATAGCTATATTTTAAAAAATACCGGCTTTTAAATATAAAAAAATAAAAAAAAAAAATATATTAAAATAATAGCAGACTTTATTTGCTACAAATAACGGGAATTAATTAAATAACTTTTTAAAACTAAAATAATAAACCGATATAAAGTTTATGCAGATTTTAATCAAACTATTAAAGACTTAATAAAAAATCTATTAAGCTCGGCGTAAATAATATTTACATTAATTAAACTTTTAAAGTTAAACGTTTTAAATAAATTAACTAGGTTATAATAATAGTCCGACTTTTTCGACTTAACGATTTTATTTTTAGAAAAATAAAAAGAAAAATATATACGAAATAAAAAAGTTTAGAATAAATTATACGAAATAATTACGTATAAAGTAAACTTACGGAGTGCCGAAATAATTAAAGCCGTTACTATTAATCTATATAAAGAAGATCTTTAATACTAAAAAGTTTAGTAAACTTTAATACTAAATTTTTTTATAATATATTTAAGCAAACTAGGATTTAAAGTATTAAAAAAAAAATGTAAAGATTATAGGATTTAAAACGAAGTTTTTTAGTATTACCGAAAAGGTATATAGAAAAAATGCCTATTTTAATTAAAAGTAACTAAAGCTTTAAAAATAGCTTATAATAAATCGGGGTATTTTAAAAAGAAAATCTTATTATAAAAACTTAACTATTTTGTTTATTAGTTTATAATAGCTTAAAATACTCGAGAATATATATTCGGGTGCTTTTAATACGCTAGATATAACTAAATAAAGCCGAAATCCGACAGTTTATTTTTAACGATTTTCAAGCTTTTTTAATTTATAATAATTAATTATATTAAGCCTTATCCTAAGTCTAAGTCTAGATATAAGTTTATATTATATATAGTAAACTATTTTAGTCGGTACGGTTAGATTAGACTAATTAAAAATATAAAGGCCGAAACCACTATTAAAAAAGTTAACCAATAAATAAATAAAGTAAAAACGTTTTTATTTGCGATCTATATTAACCTTATTAAAGGGTTTTCGAGTAAAAGATTCCTATAAACTATAAATAAAAAGGGAGTTTATGTTTTTAATTCGCTTACTATTTTATATAAAAATATCGAACTAGTAGAAATATTTAATAAAATAGCATAATCGATTATTAATAAAATTATCGACGTAATTAAAAACGTTACGTTAAACTAAGATTTTAAAATACTGCAAACTTTAAAAGCGCTAAATAATCGATATATAAAAAGTTTAGGCTATTTTTTATTCGAAATAATATATAAGCATTTGTTTAAATACGAATTTAAAATAGAATATTTACTTAATAAACTTGCTAAATTTTTAACGTTTTTTCGAAAAAGGACCTATTAATTTATATAATCGCTAGCCTAATATATTAAGTTAATTTTTTAATATAACGTTCGAATATAATACTGTTTTAAAAAAATAAAAACTGTTTACAACAACGTACGAGTACGTAGGCAAACTATTTATTTAAAGAATTAATTTAATCGGAGTTAAAAAACAGGGATTATTTTAAAAAAATTAATAATAATACTATAAAAAAGAAAAAAAAAAAGATATAGCTAAAATAAAAAGGACCTTTTCGAGTAAAAACAAGAGTCGGTAGGCGTATTTATCGAATAAAAAATTTGGACAAAATTAATAAATATTTAAAAAAGGAATATTATAAAGACTTTTTAAAAGCATTTAAGCTTCGTAAACAATTGTTAAAAAGAAAGTTAAAGCTACTATTATTAAGGCAAAAGCTTAAACGATAAAAAAAAAAAAAAAAAGAAGGCGTAGACTTTTTAAAAAAAAAGTAGCATCCTTACTCTTAAATATATTTACTACGTATAGTACCCTGTTAATATAGCATATTTTATTATCTTTCGATTTAATATTGTAGTTATTGTTATTTTTTAAAAATATCGTCGTCGCCGTTACTTTTTAAAAATATTATCGTTGCCGTTATTTTTTAAAAATATCGTTATTATTATCGTTACCGTTATTACCCGAATACCTTATTTTTATTATTTACTAAATGCTTAATCGCCGGCGTTTTTTTAATTAAGTTAAAATGTTTGGTTTATTTAATTAAAATAGCTAAAAAGTTAGTATTATTATTTTTACCGACTATATAAAGCCGTAAAATAAGTTTAAAAACTAGGTAAAAAAAGTAAAGTTTAATGATTTTTGGATTTTTAAAAAAACTATACTTTTCGAGTTAACTTTATTCGATTTAAATAATAAAGAATTTAAGGACTTTTTTAAACCAATTAAAAATAAATATTAAACTTTAGTAGAAATTTGTAATTACCGAGTTTAAAACTTGAAAAAAATGAATATTAAACGAGTTTATTATAATAAAAAATTAGGTACGATAATTTTAAATTAATAACCTTATTAAGTAAGCGTAAATTTAAATTGTATAAAAAAAAAGGCCGAATTTTATACTAATAATAAAATTGGCAATTTAAGTTATAAACTAAAAGGTATTAGCGTTAATATATTTTCGATAATTATTTTTTATATAAATATATTAAAAGGGGATATATATATTTAAATTAAAAAGTTATTAATAAAAAAAACGTAAGCAAACGACCCTAAAAACCTATTTATAATCCGATTTAAAAACTAACGTTATAAAAAATATCTACTATAAAATAAAAATCTCGCTAAAAAGCCTTAAGCTTTAATAATACTAAATTTAATTAATATTATATTAAAGGACTTCGAAAACTTTATAATTTTATATAATATTATTTTAGCTTTTAATTTATATAATATAAAAACCGTAGTACTGGGTATTACGAAAAGATTCGAAAAAATATAAATAAATACGACTAATAATATTATAAACTATAGCTAGTTTTTGGTTTTTACGTATATATACTTTTATTATTTACTAAAACCCGATTAATATTATTTTTTAAAAATTTAAGTAATTATTTTAATAAATATTAATTTAAAAAATTAGGTCGGAATTATGCCGAAAGTATTTAAATTAACTAAAAAATCGGCGTTTTATGTTTATTTATATTTCGCTTACTAAATTTTACGTCGATTTTTTATATAAATAGGTCAAAACCCGAAATATAAATACAAAACTAAACTAATAGAAAATTTTCGATTTATTTTTAAATTAAAAAAGTTTTAAATTAAAAGTTTCGTTAAACTTTATATATTAATTAGTTTTTATATCGCTAGGTTTAAATTTTATAGATTTATTCCCAGAAATTAACTTTTTTTAGTTTAATTAGCAAAATTTAAGTTTTTAACGGTATTAAAATAGTTTTTAAACCTATTAAGTAATATATAAAACGTAGGAATACTATTAATATTCGAAAATTTAAAAACATATTAATTAATTTTAACTTTAATTGTTTAAAAATAACGTTATTAAATATATATATTATTTAATAAATTAAATTAGATTTATTTAATAAACGTATCGAAAAAAGCTTTAAAAATCGAGTTATATATAAAATATAAAATTATAGTTGTTTAAAAAAAACAAATAACTTTTATAATTTACCCGGATTAAAATAAGTTATTAATTAGTTAAAAAAGGAGTTATATCGGGAAATATTTAATAAAAAAAAAAGGCTAAAAAAGATTTAAAATTAAAAAAAAACAAACGAAAAAAAAAAAAAGTTACGATTTAATTTAATTAAAAAGCTAAAAATTAACGTCGATTTAATTATCGGAAAAAAGTTTAAAAAATCGTTTTATTTAATTAATAATTTTAAACCGAATAAATTATTTTAAAATTTAACGCTAGTTCTTTTTAAAAACTTAATAAAAGCGTTTTTACTATTTAAATAAACTAATAAAACATTAATTAAAAAAAAATATCGATAATAAATAAAAAAAATCGATATAAGCTCGTTCGAAATTACGAATAAATAAATAAATTATAAAATTATAATTAAACGAAAAAACTATTTTATAGCAGTTTATTATAAAAAAAAGCGAGAAAAAACTTTTAAAAAAAAACTCGAAAATTATTATAAAAATAAAGTTTAAAGTTTTTAAAAAAAAAATAAAGCTTTAAAAGCATAAATATTTTAACAAAGTATTAAAATTAAAAAACTATTACAAATTTTATAATTAAAAAAATAAAAAAATTTAAACATATTTAATTTATTATCGATTGCCGTTACGAAAATAAAAACTTTAAAATTAAAAATAAAAAAAGCAAAAAAGTTTAAATTATTTACCAATAAGCTAAAAGTTTATAAAATGCGATTTAGGTTTTTTTTAAATAAATATAAAAAATTAATAAATTTACTTACCGATTCGAATTAAATATAAGCTAAAGTTTAAAAAAAAAATTAATTAAATAAAAAGGAGTCGATTATAATATCGGAAATATTAAGCTAATTTATTTATTGCTTATTGCTTAAAAAGCCGGGGCTTTTTTTTTTATTAAAAGGGGAATACTTAGAGGCTTTATTTTATATACCCTATAGTTTAACCTAGCGGAGGTGGACCCGTGTCCTCTTCCCTAATGAATATACACCCCCTCTCTCGTAAACGTTCGTATCGATCACTTCTGGTGCTTCTTGTCATACCTGGACATTGATATCAGCGTCAGGTTGTCGTGGAATCTATGCCTACTCCCTTGAATCCATTATCCTGCCGCCCAATCCGAGCCATCATGCAATATTTCAACCAAGAATAATCCTATTACAGCACGTCACACACTGCCGCGACTTCTAGACTTGGCCCGCCCGTCTGCTTGCTTTCGTCTATCATGCATCGCCCACTCCGAAAACTTCCAAGTGGACTTTGTCAGACCCCACGCCACGATCTAGGAGCTGTTGATTGATGTATTTCATGAAGCTGGGGGGGCCACAGATATAGTAATGAGCATTGGTGTCGCCTAGGAATAATTGAGCAGGCTCAACTTTGTCTAGATTCACACGCCCGTGAAAGTCGTATTGATCGCCTTTCTTAACAGTGGTCAAGAACGTCGTTATCTGAATGTTGGGCCTATCACCTGCCTCTTCTAAGAGTTTGTAAAATGCTCGTTCTTCTGAAGTATGAGCGCCATGGACTACAGAGATTGGCCGCTGCGCATTGCTTGCCAAAGCACTGCTCAGGATGGAGACCATGGGGGTTATCCCAACACCCGCTGAGACGAGGGCAACGGGCGTCTTTGCATCCATTTCGACACAGAACTCGCCGGCGGGATGTGTCAACTCCACCACATCACCCTCTTCCAATTCCTCATGCAGCATGGTAGAGACCAAGCTTGGCGCAGTGACCAGCTTCGCGGTCTCCTTCTTGACACTGATCCGGTAATAGTCACTTCTTGGCTCGTCGCTAAGTGAGTACTGCCGAGGCTGTCTGACTCCAAGCTTCGGAACAAATAACTGTATGCTGATGTATTGCCCCGGTAGGTAGAGAGGTAAGGCAGCCCCGTCCTCAGGCGCCAGATAGAAACTGGTAATGTCAGTTGATTCTGGTACCTTCTTCGCTATCTTGAAGCGTCTCCAGCCGGTCCAATTCTCGTGAGAAGTGTAAATCTGTTTTTCCCTGTTGATGAAGATGTCTGCCAGGACGGCGTATGCTGCAGTCCACTATTGGTACTCAAATCAGCGCACGTTCACGTTCAGAAATGAAAAGGTGAACAACAACTTACCGCACTCGCTATCTCCGGAGTGCAGGCATCACCAAGTACTGCTGCCACTGCCTCGATCAAGTATTTGCCGACAATGGGGTAATGCTCGGGCGCCACGTTGAGACTGGCGTGCTTCTGGGCGATTCTCTCAACGAGAGCGCCGAGCTTGCCAAGATCATCAATATATGAGGCATAGGCAAATACGGCGCCCGCAAGCGCGCGAGGCTGTGCTCCGCCAACCTGATTGGCTTGGTTGAATATGTTGTGAAGCTCGGGATTGGCATCCAGCATATTCTTGTAGAAAAGTGCCGTAATGGTCACGCCATGTTCCTTTAGGACCGGTGCCGTGGACTTCACAACGCTTATCTGCGCTGGCGTCAGGGGTGCAGACATGACTAGAGATGAAGCTGTCTAAACGATGTCCATCCGCGTATGTATCAGGAGCATTGATAATGTTGGTGTGAGCATAGAATGAGGCGTGCTACGGTAACGAGCTTACAAGCGTTACAACGTTGACGATGGCACTGCTCACACTTATGAAGATGGCATGAGTCGTTGCGAATACTGCGCCCACACTGTTGGTGTCAAACCCATACCCGTGTCTGCGTATCCACGCATTTCGGCTCCCATAATCATACCACGTTGGTGCCATGGGAAGGCGGATCGGAGCGACGATTTGAGTATGAGCTGGCATGCGAACAGTAGTTTTGGCACATCTCCGCGGAACAGTTACAAGACACGGGCAAGAACCGGCTCGGGCCGGCTGCAAAGCCACGACCTATCGGCCAATTCTCTGCGCCATTGAACGAGAAAGCTGACTCGGCTGACTACCAGTTGGCCATGATTGGGCCGAGCACTTGTTTTCACTCTTTGACAGCAAGTTGATTGTCCTTCCTGTCTGGAGCTCAGCGTCTCGCCCGTCCGATATGGGCCCAGACGGCCTCTGCTGTTCTCTCCGAAGACGGTATGATGTGGCTTTGATGGGAGCCACGGGACTTTTCTATTATCAATGGAATCCAATTGGCGCGGCGTGTCTACTAGCATGGGCGCATCAAGTCTATCTCGCGCGCATTCGTCGAAAGCTTCGAAATCGTACGTTAGTAAGAAAGCGCGAAGGGGACTCGAATCCTCTAGTCATCTCTCAAAAGGCTCAGTTCATGAACATGACTTGGGGGGCCATCATTGTACTCAATGTACGTACCTAGGTGTTTAAGAACTTGATCATGGGATTAGGTAGAACGGCTCCCCATGTCTTGTAACTAGGAACCCCCGTCGAGCCAGCCTTCTAGTCCTGGACCTGTGGAGATGACCACTTTCCTCGCGTTTCGACACCCGTGTATTGCCTGCATCCTAGCTAGCTGGGAGGTTCCTAACGTAGGAGAACTTGACATATTTTCAGCTTCCTCTCCTGTTTCTCGCGAATCATTGTTTCCGATTGCACAAATCCACGAAAACTCTCAACCGAGTGGTTTTCTATCACGAGAAGGCCCCATTGCGTACTGCCGGCACAGGAAGAGGATGCTCTGCCTGTTTTATCATTGAGACGCACGAGTCACGATGTTGTTTGAGTTCCAGCTACGTGACTGCTGCTCAGGGAAAAGGTCTATCGTCAACGCACTATTTGTTGTCATGCCTATTGCATCGCCTGAGAAGGCTAGGGAACCATTTCGGCACGGAACTTTGTGGTGATGAACGGCTTCGTATGTTGACAACATTCAACGAATTTGGTGATGCGAGTGGATTTGACAAGTTCCAAGTATATCAATGTAGTTTGTGCTGTTGAATCAAATTCTTCGACTAAACGTATGCCGAACGAGTGAAAACAGTACGTACAGTATCTACCTTTCACTTGTTCATCTTACAACTTTGCGACTTTACTCAAGTCACAACCTTTATAGAGGCTTTTGGGAATGGGATACCTAATTAGTATACGTATATCTTACTACTTACCTCTAACCAACTACTATCTCACTCACGCAGAATGGCCATGGTGTCTCATGGTATCTGCGTCTCCCGACAACAGTCCAGCTTCTTATAGAACACCTCTAGATAACCCACGTCCCATCGTAAGACACATTTATGATGGATCGAGGTTTATCAACACCCATAAGCCTTGCTCCGAGGTCCTCTTTAAGGACATCATCATTTCTTCCTCGAACAGCTTAATCATCGCACAGAAGTAAGTAATTGGAAATGTGATCCGCTTTTGTTGCCTTATGGCCTAAGCCAACACTGAGTATTGATGAAGATCTCGATTATTTCCGTTTCCCCTTTCCCAATGAGACTTGGGTAGCTGTGAGTTCACAGCATGTATGCGACGATACTGTCGAGTGGAAACAACGGTAACTGGTGATACAGCCATGTGTGACCACCTCTGCTACAGTGACAGACTGTATGTATGCCTTGGGCACGGATATAGGTGTACTTACAAGCAGGCTTACGTACTGATGTCGACACCCAGACGATCAGATGGTAGCGAGAGTGGTACCACGACATCTGGTTGTCCGCCCGGAATCCGACCGTGGTTACGTGTAACAATCACCTCGTCTACTAATCAGACACAAACCATGTCGAGTTACGGTGCAAACTCGATCTCCTGGAATTGTGCATTACCACGCTGGGTTAAGGAATTCTACTCGTCCTCATCGGGCCGTGGCTGTGACAAATTCAAGAGACAGCGATGCCTTAACGTGCATTTGGAATGGATCTCGGTCGTTCAAGATTTTCACCTGCCATTGGATCTGTGGCCGTATCACAGAACTCGAATCGAACCCAAGGACATGGTGCGTACTGTCGTTCTGTTCAAGGATATGGTCTCACATTCGTTTATTTCCGTGTTCCAAAGAAAACTCAAATCACTGCGTGACAGTAAGATCGTACCGTTAAACTCATCAACGAGCAATGTCATACCATGTAACGCGTCGTGAACTAGGAAGAAGAGCAATTCTGGATTTGGCTATCTTTGCGACGCTGATCTGGTTGATGGGGCAGGCGACAACGAATGGTCATAAAACTTTCTGGGCGCACGCATTCACCAACATTTATCGAGCAACGGGCCAAGACACACAGGAAGCGACTGCAAGAAAGGGGTTCCTCTCCCGCGAGGTGTTCGTAAGTGTCGTCGTTCAAGCAGCGACGTTTTCGCCCATCATGATAGCACGTTCGGTACCATTGCAGAAAAAAAATTAAATAAAGAAAAAATTAAAAGGAACAAAAAGAAATTAAAAAAATAAGGCGAAAGCGATTTGGTGGTACTCAATTCTTCAGATTCGGCAAGGATGTAATGACTTCGCATAGGATTGATCTTTGACTATACTGTATGGTTCATTAGACTTTGGCATTTGTGAGGTCCGAAGGAATAGACGTATTGTGAAGGACAACTCATAGTAGGCAAGATGGGTCTTGAGTCATCTATCAGGTACGTTGCTGTCTCGTAATACTTAGCTGACTAACTAGAGCCATCAGTGGCTCTGTCTGATACCATAGGACTGGTGCAAAAAAGCTTGCGTTATTATTCACCTCGCGCTCGGCGTCAGACATTCTTATGCTGTGAGCTGTTGATCCCGTTCACCTCCACGACAGCGTGGAGATCTGGCGACCGAGGATTCATAATGTCTGCAAGAACTCTGACCGTTATTTGAGCACTAGATGGGGAAGTAACCATTTCTAGACGGCAATACCTACCTAGGTAAACAATGATTTCATCTGAGTAATTATTCGGATGGACTTAGGTTATTTTACGAGTGAAGCTGTCTGTCTTGACCTACAAGGACTCTCATCTCTGGAGTGAGAAAATCACGTAAATATATTTTGGGCGGACGGCAAATTCGCCAAGCGGTATGAATGGCAGCACACCGGGATTGTTCCCAGGAAGAGACGAAACAACTTGTTGTTCTTTTCGCACGTGTAGTGTCCAAGTCGGGCTGCTGGTTAGGCACGTCGTGCCGGATATCATTTGCCGCAGTATCTTGAGAAAGTATTCTGTTATGATGACCATGAATGAGGTAGATATCCTCGACCCCAAACCACGAAAGCGCATGTGAATCGCGCCATGAACCACCTATATAGATATTCTGCCACTGGACCCGTTCCTGCTCACGCAAGATGTGTCCTGTTAAAAAGACCCGAATCTTGTGATTCAATTTGCCTTCTCTTCGGGTTTCGCGGACATTCTCCTAGTATGAATGGACGGGCAGGTAACGCGATCATCGTCAAATTGGCAATGCCTAGGCTGAGGTCCACTGCAGGCAAAAAGGTAGGATTCTCATTGAAGCACGCCACAAACCTACGGGGTATATCCGCTAGGATGATCAAGCTTACAAAGCTTTCGAACAATGGGGGGACGTAGTGAGAGGGTGAAGAACGCCAGTGGAATAGACACAAGCCCTACAATTGTTGGACCTCCGTGGATGGTGGCAGAGCTCTTCAATATACCCTACGTTTGTATGGTTCTCGGGTGTCTATAAAAGGAGTGAGACATTGAGGTATTGTATAGTTCTGCTTTGTCCTTCAGGGAAAGGATCCCTAACGCAATATATCAGCGCCGAACGAACAAACATTTGGTGGCGATGCCCTGAATTTTGGCACATTTTATTCTTATTCGAGTCTGAGGGATTAGACCGAATGAAAAGCTAAAGATATTCATAGTGAGGCAGTTAAGACCTCGCGTAGTCCAATCCCAAGAAGCGCCACAGGTTAGTTTGAGAATACTACCTGCAGCTAATATTCATGTCGGACTCAGATCGCTGCAATGCAAGTTCAGATAGGGAGACGAGTAAGAGCATATTATCACATACTACTGAGTGTAACCGAAGTAGTGGCTCATGGGAAATCCCAGGAGGGTCACCTCAACTTCATCCAAGTCCATCACACTATCTCGAACCAACATGGAGTCGAGAGACAAGTGAGTAGAAACGGGAACATCGCCGGGATGCTCTTGATGCAGAGAAACTTCGGCCGTGGCAAATCCTGTGGCATGGGGTCTCCTTATCAAGAACAGGGTCCATCACACCATATTCCTCTCGACCGATGGAGAGAACCCCAGAGAATTCTCCTACATGTCTCGGTATTAAAATCGTTGAGAAGCGCAAGTAAAAATGAATACGACCGATTGGTGAGAACCAAAACAGAGGAGGGACCTCCTTCTGCATCTCTATCACTGCTCGCCAGATTTCGACTAAAGGGACAAGATCCGTATGATCTGGTTCTAAAGTAAGTATCAGTTTGGCGCATCAACTGTTGTTGTCGACAACGTAACAAAAGGGCGGCCGTCCACCCATCCAGAATTTCCCTTTCCTCGTTTTTGGCTAGGTACGCACCACTTGTTTTTAGCAGAGCTTGGAACTGGCACAGGCAGATGAGATTTGCAAGACGAAATACCATAGGCGTTTCTTGTCCGGTATGGTATTTTGGCAAAGCCAACTGTTCACAAATATGTATGCGTGGGGAACATGCAATGCTACATGCGACCCAGCTCTGACGACTGCCCCTTGCTCGACACCGAGAAAGACGTGCTCCATGCCGCGGAAGTTCACCAAGCTATTATACATGCTGAAACTCCGCATTGGGTGTTTGTTTCGACCACTTCTAGGCAATGAAGTACCTAGATAAGACAATCGGAAATTGGCGGTATATGCAATGCTATTACAACCGAGACTATTTTACCGGAACGCCGGCTCATCCAAATCATTATTATAGGGCTTTGGGTTCTCACTTATCATCGCCCTTCTTCTCATCCTTCTTCTCATCACTCTTCTCATCACTCTTCTTGTCACCCTCCTTCTGGTCAGCATTCTGCTTATTGTCCTCCTTTTGATCAGCCTTGTCTTTCTCGCCAGAATCCTTTGACTTGTCATCTTCCTTTTGATCTTCGCCTTCCTCCTTTTTGGAATCATCCTTCTCGCCGGAATCTTTCGACTTATCCTCGTCTTTTCCAGCCTTATCTCCTTCATCAGAGGACTTTGCGGATTTCTTCTCCTCCTTTTTGGCCTTCTTCTCGGCCTCCTCCTTCTTCTTCTCGGCCTCCTCTTTCTCCTTCTTTATCTTCTCTCTTTCTCTGTTTTCAAGATCTTCCCACTTTTTGGTGTAGTCTTGTTCGCCGCGGGCCTGTTGGTGGAACTTTTCGCTCAGCCCGGTGAGTCGGGGCTGCGCATCACCCACTTTAGCACGGCCAATCAGGCTCAAGACAATGGCGACACCCACGACGGCTGTCAGTGCGAAACGATACATGGTATACCAGGATGGAGCCCACCCTCGGACCGTAGCACGTGCGTCGGCGAAATACAAGGCAACGAAGGCAGCGAATTGACCCGTCAGAGCGAATTCGACGGGCATGAGGAGTGTGGGCCAAGCGACCACGGACGCCATGACACCCATTCCGTATCGGAACCGTGTGCGTGCAAGGTCGGGCGTCTTCTCGGCGTACTCGAGACCCCAGTGAATAGCACCAAGGAAACTGATAATGATGGCGCCGTAGCCTAATTGCAGTGATTCGAGGGTGTGAAGAAGCTCCCTTGCTGAATCCTGGCTGATCATGATGTTGTTGACAAAGGCAGAGGACGAGGGCCATTGAGTGTTGAGAACCCAAGACAGGTAAACGGTTGACAGAGAGGTACCGAGGTAAGGTAGGGTACCAGCTAAACCAAGCCAGTAGGATTCTTTGGGCACGTTGGAGAGGGCAAAGGTCTCCTGGACTGTCTTCAGGTCATCTTTGACCCCCTCGCCAACGGGCTTCGCGGTCTCTCCTTTCTTGGCGGGCTCATACACGTGCCGGACGGTGGACTCGGACGAGACCTCGGGATTCGGCTGGATGATGTGCTCTGCAGCCTTCTTGTCCTCCTCCGGGTTTATGCCCTGCTGGAGGGTGGACTTGGCGGCCAGTTGGTTTCTTTGTGCAAATCTCGAGGTGGCAGACGAGGCACTGGGACGTCGGAGCGCGGCTGCGATGGGGAGACGGGATGAGTGAATCGCGTGCCTTGAGGTAGCAATGGCCCTCGTGGAGCTGGAGAGCAGGTGCTTCGAAATCATTGTGCTTTACCAGAGATAGCGAGCGACGGGAAGATGTGGAATTGGTCTACAAGCGTCAATGAACCAGTTTTGGTATTTACTCGGATTGCATACGCGATGATGTCTGTCGAGCGCTGAGGGCCACTTGGATAGGAGTGGTTAACCGTCAAGAGGTAACCTTGAGTATGCCTAGACCAAGCAGATAAAGTTGAATTGTGTGGACTGTTTATTTTGCGATGGGAAGCACGGAATACGAGCTATTAATTGAAAACAGCTTCCAAGCAACAACAGCTCCTCCTACCTGACTAAGGTAGCCTTGCTATGCCATGTTTTCGGCCTTGCGAGTAGCGACTGGGAAGGCGGAGGTGCAGCTCCTGAAGCGCAAGCTTTCATCATCGACTGTGGCTCGCGCGTGGGTCTCGGTGCAGTGACGTAATGCCCGCTGCTGCTGCCCCTGGCCAGGCCGCCAAGTCGATCGCTGGCAGAATGCTGGAGCTCCACCGCCCAAAGTAGTACGCCCCTCGACACCCGCTAAAGCCCCTCATCTGTGGCTTGAACCTCATCAAGCCAGACCGCGACGCCAGGCTTCTGAGGCTCCCTCCGTGGCCCTCGACACCTGCACCCTGAGGTCGATGAGCGGGATTGGATGGAACCTAGGTTAGTACCTGGGCTCTCTTGTGCCTGGCGATGCCGTTTGCAGTCTTGTTAGACTCGTTAGGTCGCGCCATGGAGGTTCTCCCGACTCGCCGGGGTGAAGAGGGAGTCCCTGTCCCGTTCCTCGACAACCTTAGTGAGGCATTCATCTCGATCTTATGGAGGCGAGAGAGGTGTGTCCCTCCGTACTCTCAACAGCCACCGGCTTCGATCGTTAGTTTGCTTTTGCAAGCATTCGGCAGGTCGCGGTTGGATTTGCGAGCGTTGTGGCATGACAAAAGTTGCACATGTAGCGTAGCTGGCGACTACAGGTGCCCTTGGTGCAGTGTTCACTGATATTATGTACATATGTACAGTAGGTAGGTAGGTAGTACCTAAGGCGTTGGCTGGATCGCCCAACCCATCTGGAAGTGGGGGGTTTACCCAGTTTATTCTCCCCTCAGGCAGGCATTTAGGGAAAGCAGCATGGGCAATGACCGTCATCAAACCCACGGCGGTGGTGCTCGCCGTTCTTGACCAGTCGAGCCGGGCAGTCTCAGTCTCGCCTGTCCGTTATGCTACTGTAACTCCACGCGCCAGAGCACAGCGCACATGTGCAACTGGAATACCTCCCACGACAATCCAACCTCACCGGGCGTCTATTGTGTATTGTGTCGAGTGCGCGACCGTGTCGTCCACCTACCTAAGACTCATCTCCGACCCCATCACCCTACGATACCGAAGTCACAGTAGTCGCTTGCGCTACCAAGGTGGTTCGCTGAGAGGTGGCTTTCGTGCCTCACCCATCCTCATCCCCCACTCTCTTACCGGCGACGATGCGATAAATCCCACTTTCTCCCATCTGCCGCCTACGCCGCAAACGCATCACATTCGCTCCTGTGGCCATACACCTTGGTCTACCTCTGAAACGCCCATTCCACGTTTCCGTTAGCTAGTTCTGCCATTTGTTACACCCCCGCATATCGGATAGATTGCTAGGTACTACCACATTTATTAGCCTTCTGCGTCGGGTACGTATGTTCTCGGCATAGATGTTCAAACATGTATCTATTCGTGAACCGCACCATGTCCAGACGCTATAACCCGAGTGCTTTTTTATTGTCAGACTCGTCTGCTTGGAGTACCAGATCTAACGAATATGCGCCCTCATAGGCATAGCGTTGCGCATCCACCCTTCGATACGATTAACAGCTTTGTTCACACCCCTCTCGATCCAAAACTCACAGTCCTACCCATCCTTCAACGTCGAACGCCGCCCACTCCGCGCCAGTCCATTCCATAGTTCTCTGGCTTCGCTACTGCGAAACTGCTAGCTGGGCTCCAGCCGTAGTTACCATCTCACCGTAATCTTCCCATTCGCAGATGAAGCGACCAGACATCCCTCCATAACTCACAGTACACTCCCGGCCCGGGTCACGGCACCAACGCCCGCAAGATGCTGGAAGGCCTGGTAGCCGGGTTGCTCAACCGCTTCCTGGGCATGTATGTCAAGAATTTCGACCCCACGCAGCTCAAGGTTGGCATATGGTCTGGCGATGTGAAGCTCCGCGATCTAGAGCTCCGTAAGGAAGCCCTGGACCAGCTGAAGCTGCCCATCAATGTCGTCGAGGGACATCTCGGCCAGCTGACCCTCGTCATACCGTGGTCCAACTTGCGCGGCGCCCCCGTCAAGGTTTTCATCGAGGACGTCTTTCTCTTGGCTTCTCCGAAAGAAGAGGCTGCTTACGATGCAGACGAGGAAGACCGGAGGAAGCAGCGCTTGAAGATGGAGAAACTCGACTCGGCCGAGATGATCAAGGAGCGCACCCAGGAGGGCCTAAGCCACGAAGAGCAGAAGAAGAGTCAAAGCTTCACAGATAGCCTGGTCACTAAGATTGTCGACAATCTGCAGGTCACCGTCAAGAACATCCACGTCAGATACGAGGACTCCATCTCCGCCCCAGGCCATCCATTCGCGCTCGGTGTCACCCTCGAGGAGTTCAGCGCCGTCAGCACCGACGGCGAGTGGGAACCCACATTCATCCAGAACACGTCCAAGACGACCCACAAGCTTGCCACTCTCGCCGCCTTGGCCGTCTACTGGAATACGGATTCCGAGCTGTTCGGTTCGGGCCGTGAAGTAGCAAACGCAGACAATTCAGTCCCGCATGATGACATGATACAGAAGTTCAAAGGCATGATTGGCAATAATGAGAGTGAAGTGATACCCGACCACCAATATATTTTGAAGCCCGTGAGTGGCCAAGCAAAGATCGAATTAGACAAGTCGGGCGACACCCACACGCCGAAATTCAAAGCGAATCTGCTGTTTGACGAGATTGGCGTCGTTCTAGATGACACACAGTATCGTGACGCTCTGATGATGGTGGATCTATTCCACTATTTTATCCGCCATCAAGAATACAAGCGCATGCAGCCCAAGGGCGTGTCGCCCAAGGAAGATCCCCGAGCCTGGCTCAAGTTCGCCGGCGACGCGGTACTCAGCAAGATACATGAACGCAATCGACGATGGACTTGGGACTACTTCCGCGAGCGCCGCGATGACCGTCTCCGTTACATTGAGATCTTCAAGAAAAAAAAGGCGAATCAACAATTGACTGCCGAGGAGACGGAGGATGTAGATAGGCTTGAAATGAAATCCGGCTATGAAGACCTGCGCTTCTGGCGATCTCTGGCTCGCAATCAGCTCCGGAAAGAGAATGCCGAGGCCCTCAAAAAGGCGCCGCCCAGGCCGGCTCAGCAGCAGCAAGGCTGGCTCTCTTGGGCGTGGGGCTCAAAACCAGCTGAACCGACAGACGAATCGGAGAACACCCAGATCACCGAAGAGCAGCGGCAAGAGCTGTATGAAGCCATCGACTGGGACGAAAAGTCCGCTCTTGCGGATGCAGTGGACTCCCCACGCGACGCGGTGAAGCTGCAAGTAGATGCCTCTCTCTCGACTGGTAGCTTCACTCTCCGGCAGAGTCCACATGGCAGTAAATCTGACTTGCTGAGCCTCCATTTCGATGTCTTCAAGGCCAAGGCTATCAAGCGTACTGACTCGCTCCTCGCTGACGTGAGCTTGGGTGGCCTTCGCGTGAATGACGGTACTACACCTGACAGTTTATTCAAGGAAATTGTGAGGGTCAAGGACGCGCCGGACATGCGCAAGCAGAAACGCCTATCGATTGCCGAGCTTGAAACCACGGCCAAGGAGAGCTTCTTTGATTTCCAACTCGAGCAAAACCCCCTCGATGGCCAAGGCGACTTCGCTATCACAGCCAAGTTGAAGCCGCTCGAGATTGTGTGGAATCCCAATGTCGTGGTTGGTGTCGTCGACTTCTTCAAGCCGCCAGAACGGCATATGGAATCCATAACAGCTCTAATGGAGACTGCCGGTGCCACTGTGGAGGGGCTGAGACAACAGACACGAGCAGGCCTTGAGTTTGCTCTTGAGGAGCATAAGACCATCAATGCCAAGCTGGATTTGCAAGCGCCGCTGATTATAATCCCCCATTCTATCAAGGCCAAGAACTCGACATGCCTCATTCTCGATGCTGGCCATATAAGTCTCAACAGCGAGCTGGTCGACAAAGGGACACTGAAACAAGTACAAGACAAACAGCAGCAGAAATACTCGGACGAGGACTTCAAGCAGCTCGAATCACTCATGTATGACCGTTTCATTGTCAAGCTTACCTCAACTCAAGTCTTGATTGGCCCCTCTATCGAAGAAACGAAGTCACAACTAGTCCAGAAAGATCCGAAACGCATGTTCCATGTCGTGGACAAAATCAACGTTGACTTCGTCGTAGCTCTTTCTATTCTACCTAAGGCTCCAAACTTGACCAAGATGAAAGTTTCAGGCCACATGCCTGTGCTGCAAGCCACTGTATCTGATACGAAATACAAGAGTTTAATGAAGCTTATTGAGGTCGCCATCCCTAAGATTGGTGACGAAGCCACGCAGGCAGCGAAACCACAGCAAAAGCCTAAGCGGCCTCGATTACTTAGCTCGGCATCGAGCCGCTCGTGGAGAGGACATGACCGCAAACGCTCCTCCAACATCTTCCTGACTCAGGAGACCGCTATTATCCTAGACGATGAGTCGGATGATGATAATGACGCGTTTGAAGATGCGGCGGACGGCAATTCAAATCAGCAACTCAAAGTCCAGCAACGAAATTTTGAATTCAAGTTTGCGGTTGACAAACTTCAAGGCTCTCTGTACAGAAGTGATCCTGATGGAGAGAATCCTGACACACTCCTAGTTGAACTAGTTGCGGAAGATTTTGCTTTGGACTTATGCATCCGACCGTTTGACCTGGCCGCCGATGTCTCCCTGGGTTCCGTGACGGTAGACGACTTTGTCGACAACCCTTCTGCTGAATTCAAGTCCATAGTCTCTTCAGGTGACGTAGAAGATCGTCAAGAGCAGACAGAGCTCGTTCGCGTCAAGTTCACTAAAGTCAAGCCGGAGTCTCCCGAGTTCATGCCGGTCTACGAAGGTATCGAGACAAACGTGAATGTGGCCGTCTCGACTATCAACTTGATCGTGACGAGAAAGACTCTTCTCACGCTTCTGGATTTCATCTTGATCACTTTCGCTAACAACGGTGGTGCGAGTGCTCCTCCGCCGAAGCGCATCAGCGATTCCGATGGTCGAGATACCACAATCGAGATTGTCGAACCTGACCAAAGTCCGGAACAGACAGAGGGTGGCTCAATACGCGTCAAGGTTGATCTTAAGAGCATTCGTTTGATTCTCAATAACGATGGCATCCGTCTTGCTACCTTATCATTTAACCATGCCGATGTAGGGGTCTTCTTACTCGGCAAGACAATGAGAATCGCAGCCAAACTTGGCAACTTGAGTCTCGTGGACGATGTTAATGCTGGTGCAGCGGAAGACTCGAGTATTCGTCAACTGGTCACGATTCAGGGCCACGACCTCGCCGATTTCCGCTATGAGACGTTTGACGCGAATAACAAAAAGGCTTACCCGGGATACGATTCATCCATATTCCTGCGAGCTGGCTCAATCAAGATCAACTTCCTCGAGGAACCGTTCAGGAAGATCATTGAATTCCTTGTCAAGTTCGGAAAGATGCAGGCTATATATAATGCAGCACGCCAAGCTGCTGCCAATCAAGCACAACAACTTCAACAGAGCACTAGCAGGTTCAAGTTCGACATAATTGTCAACACACCCATTATCGTCTTTCCACGACCTCTCTCACCCGAACGACCAAAGCGAGACCTCATTATTGCCTACCTGGGAGAAATATATGCCCAAAACAAATTTGTACCCTTGGATGACTCTGAAGATGCAGAAATAGCAATGAAGCTATCTGCAGGGATCAGAAATATCCGGCTAACATCATCCTTTCACTACGCCGACGATAAATCCGAAGAGCTGGAGATGATTGACCACGTAGATCTCGGTTTCAATCTGACATATGCGGAACACAGGGAGGGTTGGAAACGCCCGGACATGGAAATTGAAGGCAGCATGACCGACGTCAATTTACGGCTCACCCAATACCAACTAAAATACCTGTTGGCAATATCTCAATCTGTCCCGGCTGCATTTGCTACAGACGCGGACGCTAGTGAAGAGGAGGCACAGCGGGATGTTGATGAAGGTACTCTGCGCCGAGCGAAGACGATGTCCTCCACGAACAGTAGTGCCGATGACAAAGTTATTGACCTCGGCCCCGAACTGGGTTCTCGGGAGGATACCTGGACCAAGCTGGACCTGGTTTTCACCATGCACAAAGTCGGGCTCGAGCTCATCAATGCGCACGAAGACAAGCCTGTAGACAACATCGACACGGCAAGTCTGTCAAAATTCTCTCTCGATGACAGCAAACTGAAGCTGAGGATGTTGGCCGATAACTCCATGGAAGCCGAATTTGTGATTCAGTCGTTCACAATTCACGATAGTCGTACGCGGGATGGCAACAGATTCAAGAGGATCATGACATCGTCGAACAAGAATGTACAGCAATTCATGGCCAGCATATCCATTTCCGGAGGTGAAGAGCGAAGTATGATAGGAGTGGTTGCCATTGACAGTCCAAGAATCATCTTTGCTCTAGACTATCTGTTTGCAATCCAGAAGTTCATCACGTCAGGCCTAGAGACCGACCGACCTCCCCAAGAAATCGTGGACAGCCCTTCAGAAACACCCGATGTGTCAGATACAGAGTCTATGCAAGTCCAATTCGCAAGTAAGGCCGATACGAAGTCAGACATGCCTATACTGCCGCCCAGGAGGGACACAGTGGCGGAACCGGCCAAGATGGACGTGTCATTCCGTGTTAATATCGTTGATGCTCAAGTCATCTTGATAGCCAACCCCCAGAGCTCCAGTTCAGAGGCCATCGTATTGGGCACCAAACAAGTGCTCCTGTCGCAACAACATGCACTGACTTTCCAGGTATCGCAAGTCGGCATGTTTCTGTGCCGTATGGATAAGTTTGATGAGTCCAGACTGCGTGTTTTGGACGACTTCTCCATCCAGCTCTCCATGGACAGTTCGCGACCGGATCATACCAGTATCCATGTGGATATCGAACCATTGATTCTGCGGTTGTCTCTTCGCGACATCCTGCTAGTCCTTCAGATCGTCGGCAAAGCGTCTGAGCTGTCTGGAGAAGAAGATGCCGCGGACCCCCAAAGTGCTTCCGACAAGAAAACACAGGAACTCCGAGACGACGGTGTAAGGGCGCGCTCTGCCAGCGGCAAGGGGCAATCCACCATCGGCCGCAAATCGAAAGCGACGAGAGGTGCTGGTGCCATGACCACGGCGTCTCGGAAAGGGAAAGAGATGTCACATCAGCCTCATGATGTCACAAAAGCCCCGCGACGTCACGAAGAGCTGACTGCTAACATCGAAGGCATCCGTGTCGTACTCATTGGTGACGTACACGAGCTACCAATTTTAGACTTGAGCATCAAGAATACAACGGCATCTGCAGCGGACTGGTCTAGTAATCTAAAAGCCGAGATTGCGATAGATATGTACATCAACGTCTATAATTTCGCAAAATCAGCCTGGGAACCGTTATTAGAGCCATGGCAGGTCGGCGTCGGTGTTGCTCGAGAACAGAAGACCAGTCTCCTCTCTGTCGACCTCACATCAAGGAAGACGTTTGATGTCACCGTTACCACGGCAACTATCGCATTGGCGTCAAAGTCATTCGACTTCCTTACTCAAGATGAGGATATTTTAAGCAAACCACGGGGCGTGGAAGCTCCGTATAAAATCCGGAACTACACGGGATTCGACGTTGTGGTCCAGGCCAAGACCCTGAGCAATAGTGAAAATATCTCTCTCAAGCTGGAAGATGGCGAGGAGGCGCCTTGGAGTTTTGAGCACTGGGAGAAAATGCGCGAGAATATCATGTCTGAAAGTACCACCACGAATAGTGTATCCGTGCAGATTGAAGGAAGTGGGTTTGACACAGTCAAAAATATTCGACTCAACCGTGAGGGCGAATTCCTTTACAGTCTGCGGCCCAAGACCGATGATACGCTGCATCGGCTTCTCGTTGAAGTGAACCTTGGCGCTGACAACATCAAATATGTCACGCTGCGGTCACCTCTTGTCGTTGAAAACGAAACGCAGATACCCGTCGAACTAGGCGTGTACGACGCTCAGGAAGGACATCTTCTCAAAATCGAGAAGATCGCACCTGGAGAGTCGCGCCCGGCTCCCGTTGCTGCGGCTTTCGTTCAGTCCTTGTTAGTTCGACCCGATTCTGGATTCGGTTACTCGTGGTCCTCTGATCACTTGTGGTGGAAGGACCTGTTGAAAAGACCAACGCGGACATTGGTGTGTAAGGGCGAAAACGGTGACCCTTTCTATTTTCAGCTCAATGCCAGCTATGATCGCAGTCACTTCTTGACTGGGTACGTGCTTCAAACCATCGACCAACCAAATCACAATTTACACTAACCGTTGCTAGGAAATATCCCTATATGAAGCTGAAGCTGTCACCTCCTATTGTTCTAGAGAATCTGCTACCGTATGACTTCAAATACCGAATCTACGATAGGAATACCAAGAGAGACTGGAACAATTTCCTTAGAAAGGGCGGCGTCAGCCCTGTACATGTCGTGGAGCTCTCACATCTCCTTCTCCTGAGTGTGGACATGCAAGACACGGTCTTCAAAGCCAGTGAATTTGCTATAATCAACCCTGGACATCAAGAAGACTTCAGAAAGGAGAACAAGCTCGTTTGCAAAGACGAGGATGGTCTACCTCTACATCTCAAACTCCACTACTTCAAAATCCCAGATGGCGGCGGTGCTTTCCGAGTTACCGTCTACAGCCCATACGTGATCCTCAACCAAACCGGGTTAGATGCTACCATACGTGGCAAACAATTCCTGCAACAAGCAAAGAGGGCGGCTGGTCAAGCATCGAATGCGGGCTCTTCTGAACAAGAGCGACCCAAAGCGCAGCCGTTGATGTTTTCTTTTGGCAACGACGATCAACGCAATCGAGCTCTTCTCAAGTTTGACGACTCGGAATGGAGTAAGCCTCAAAGCTTTGACGCCATTGGAAGCACAACGGATGTGGCACTTCATTCCACGACAAAACAGTCAGAGCTTCACGTCGGTATTACTGTTGAATCAGGTGAAGGCAAATACAAACTCACGAAAGTCGTTACACTTGCGCCACGGTTCGTCGTGAAGAACAAGATCGGCGAGCCAATCAACATCAGAGAACCAAGATCATCCAATATCATGACACTAGAATCAGGAGCTTTACAGCCTTTATACTGGCTGCAAAGGTCGCAAACGAAGCAGATGGCGCTCTGCTTCCCTGGGATGGATAACCAATGGTCATCGCCGATCAACATTTCCGATCTCGGTACGATGCATCTCAAGATTGCCAAAGCCGGGCAGCGGCAACGTCTTATTCGTGTCGAGATCCTAATGGAAAATGCCACCATTTTCCTACATCTCAGCATAGAGAAGAAGGCGTGGCCATTCTCAATGCGTAACGAAAGCGACGCAGAGTTCACATTCTATCAAGCGAACCCTAACGTTGACGAAGATGGGGCAGAAGATCGCTCTGGTTGGCGACCTATAAGGTATCGCTTGCCTCCTCGCAGCATCATGCCATATGCTTGGGACTTCCCGGCAGCCAAACACAGAGAAGTTGTGATCAGTGCTTTCGGCAAGGAGCGTCACGTTAAGCTTGCCGAGATCGGTAACCAAGTCCCGATGAAATTCGTTGATGCTTCCGGTGCTCCCAAGATCATCGATATAAATGTCGCGGCCGACGGTCCCACGCAGACATTGATACTTTCCAACTTCAAACCTAGCAAGAGCCTTTACAGACAAAGAACGCAGACCGGAGCCAGCAGCTCCAGTACGAGTGGGTTTGAAGTCAAGAAACAAGACACTGCTTCAACTTTCCAGGCCGAGTTTACGCTCTCTGGTATTGGCATATCTCTGATTAATCACCAACTCAAAGAATTGGCTTATATCACATTCAGAGACATCAATCTTCGGTATAATGAGTCGGCTTTGTACCAGACCATCAGCACCTCCATCAAATGGATCCAGATCGACAACCAGCTCTACGGCGGTTTGTTCCCCATGATACTGTACCCTAGTGTAGTACCAAAGCAAGCCCAAGAGACCGAGCTGCACCCTTCATTGCACGCCATGGTAACCCGAGTCAAAGACGATAGCTACGGTGTGCTCTACGTCAAGTATGCCACCTTACTACTGCAACAAATGACCGTGGATCTCGACGAGGACTTCATCTATGCAGTCCTAGATTTCTCCAAGGTTCCAGGCGCGTCTTGGTCGGAGACGCATGAGGGGAAACTCTGCGAAGAGGATGTCGACATTCCCGAGCCGAAACAAGAACAGTCAGGGCAGGACATCTATTTCGAAGTGCTGAATATCCAACCCATGCAGCTCGATTTGTCCTTTATGCGCACAGAGCGCGTGAACATTGAGGACAAGACCTCTTCTCGCAATCCTATCATGTTCTTCGTCAATGTCATGACGATGGCCATTGGAAATGTTAACGATGCGCCCATACGACTGAACGCACTGCTCCTCGAAAATGCCCGTGTATCGATTCCAGTCCTCACGCAGAACATATCAAATCACTACAGCCAAGAGGTCCTGTATCAGGTCCACAAGATCATCGGAAGTGCAGACTTCCTTGGCAACCCCGTGGGCCTGTTCAACAGTATCAGCAGCGGTATCACAGACGTCTTCTACGAACCATACCAGGGCCTTATCATGTCAGATAAACCTGAGGATCTTGGCATAGGTATCGCCAAGGGCGCGGCGAGCTTCGTCAAGAAATCCGTGTATGGCTTCTCTGACTCCTTCTCCAAGATGACGGGTAGCTTTGGAAAGGGCTTGGCAGCCGCCACTCTGGACAAGCAGTTTCAAGACCGCCGTCGCATCACGCGTGCTCGCAACCGCCCCAAACATGCTCTGTTTGGGGTCACCGCTGGTGCCAATTCCTTCTTCACTTCTGTGGCGTCGGGCATCGGCGGCGTTGCTCGCAAGCCCCTGGAAGGCGCCGAACAGGAAGGCGCCGTCGGGTTCCTGAAGGGCGTCGGCAAGGGTTTCATCGGCTTAGCCACGAAGCCTGCGGTAGGCGTGTTTGACCTCGCCTCGAACGTGTCAGAGGGGATCCGGAATACCACGACGGTGTTTGACGGTTCAGAGCTCGATCGAGTCCGGATTGCTCGATTTGTGCCGGCGGATGGCATCGTTCGACCGTACAACCAACGCGAAGCGCTAGGCCAGTTCTGGCTCAAGCAGGTGGACAACGGGAAATACTTCAACGAAGAGTACATTGCTCACCTCGAGCTGCCGCGAGAAGACATGGTGGTCATGGTGACGTACAGCCGAATTCTCCTCATCCGGAGTAAGCGGTTGACTACGGAGTGGGACGTGCCGCTGAAAGACGTGCAGACCATCGCCAAGGAACGGACGGGACTTAGTATCATCCTGCGCGGGGGCACGAATGGACCGTTTGTGCCCGTGGGCGAGGAAAGCGGGAGGACTTTCTTATACCGCATGGTAGCCATCGCTGCTGAAGAGTACAATCGCCGGTTCAGGGGCTTGGAGTAGGAAAGAACCAAGTCTAGACGTAGTTCGCGGAGGCTGAGCAGGCGAGCAAGACAAAGTGGTGGAGGATGAAGGAGAGCGACGAGAGTCGAGTAGAAGCAGTGTCATGAGTAAACGTGGGATGAGAAACCAGCCATGGTCACGGAAAAAGAAAAGCACACAGAAGGTTAGATACACAGCAGAAGTAGGTTTAGGGTTCTTGGGATTCCGCCTATTCTTGTATCCAAACCTATCTCGCCGTCTTGAGAATGATTTATTACCTAGATTCTTGAACTTGTTCTACACGTTTTCGTTCGTTCCGTTGTCCTTTTCCTGGTCCAATGAGTGCGGACCAACATGTTCGCTTTCTAGGGAGACGTGTAGGATAACCTCGATTGGGTTTATTGCTTTTCTCACAATAGGCGGCCAGGCCTCTCACATCGCATAAACGACTTCGTGAAAAGCTGCCTGGAGAGAGGTAGGTTACAAATGGACGATATCATTTGCAAGCGTCAAACCAGTCGAGAGCAAATGGCACAGCAAAACTCATGTCTACTTATTCAGAGAAGGATTTCATACACGTCCCTTATTATCGGAATGCTATGATATCTCGCCTATATGCTTCCAAGTCAATTTGCATCGTTCGCGATCAACGGATGCGAATGAAGCGATCGTATTGCAACAAAGAAAGTTGAAGCCAGGCATCGCATGAGCTCAGGTACATCCGTAATAGTGAGGGTGTGCGGTGCTGTTAGGCATCTTCCAACACGCCTCGCCAGTACATATGCCTACTAGGTAGTCGGTCATCGTTGCTGCCGCAGATGAGCAGGCATGGAAGCAGGCGAGCAGGCTGATGGGGGGCACAGCGCTGGGCCGGGCAGTGCAAGGGCGTGGCGCTGGGCAGCGCATGACATCACTGATGCTGAAAACGACCCTTTTTTATCGCCCCCGGAACGGTCATGACGATGATGGTTGGTGATGGCGCCAGAGCAAGCCCATAGGCAAGCCCTCAAGCTGTTGATCGTGGTTCACCTTACCTACAAGCAGGTAGGCGAGGTACGTAAGGACCGGTACACTACGTCATTAAAGTGATGGGCGGTTAGAGGCAGACGGCTCGCGAGCTTTGCGGTTATATCTTGGATGCTGCTGTTCACGTCCAGCCGCTGCTGATCTCGGTAGTGAGCTAGCTCGGTAGGGTGACATGAAGCCTCCGCATGAGGTCAAGGGCCAGGGCGCTGCAAGACCCTGCAGCTTCAGAGTTGTGGGTATTGTCATTGTCCTTGTACATACAGTTCTGGTAAAGCTCCGTGCAACGGCACGCAAGTTGTAGATCCCCAAGTTGCGGCGCCGTGTCCCACAATGACGACATGTAGCTGTGGATGGAACGGGGAAACAAGCGAGCGACGAGCAACCGTTGCTTTCGGACTCGAGACCGAGGCTGAATTAGTTGGGAGCTACAATCACGACTCATACTGGAAGGCTTCGGCCCGGGGGGTTGGGGAGGTCTGAGCTAAGCTGTGAACGGTACAGAATAGAGAATGTCTAACACCAGTCGAGCAATGCAGCGAGACTGCAAGACACAGGCGGGTGAAAAGAAAGAACGAGAACCAAAGTCAATGCATGAGCACAGCAATGTCCATCGTGAACCTATATGAAGGCTGACTATTTTACGAGAAACAGATGTCTCTCTCCACCTGTAATCATGCATGTTCGCGACGTCTAAGCTAATGTCAGTGACAGTCGCGATGGCGTGCTAGAAAGAGTACTACGGATGTAATCCGTACTAAGGCGGTAGTAACTCTTGGCGGGTCTTGTCGTGGCTCTGGTGTCGCCCGTTGATAAAGTCCGTTTAAAACGTGAAACTCGCCTGGGGTAGGTAGGTATGTACTCAACGTGGGGAGGCTCGCTGGTAGGGTGCGCAACAGTGAGCTACCCAGAGCAGGTGCCAAGTTCGCTTTACCTACATGTACCTGTAGGTATTTCCAGTGAGCTGCCACGCTCTGCTGCTGTGTCACGACAATATTGGCTGCGCTAGATTCGCCGTCAGGCCTACCTGCTTGCTCACTTTGGCATTTCAACATCATGTCTCGTGGCGACACGACGTTGTGCTGATGTGCCTCACCGCTGCCCACCTTGTTAATGTTTCCTCAGCTGAGGCCTGTTAGGTACATCAGCAGTGGTTCAACTTTGCCATCCCACCCGGCGCGTCCACCGCACACGCATGTGACAGGATCGCCGTCGACAGATGTAGTTAGGTACCGTACAGCCTGCGAAGGTCAACGGGTCATCTTTTCAGGGTCCTATGGCCCCTCGCCGCCCCTCTCATCATCGGTCAGGTAGAACTCGACGAAGATACAGCTTTTCAATTCGAACGCAAGAGGATGACTCTGCAGTACAGATCATACCTTCTGAACTAGCATGGTCTCTTGAACCCCGGATACAGGCTATCACTACTGACCAGGGCTGCTAACATTCCTGAAGCTACATAGGTATGCATATGTAGTTGAGCGCCAAGACGGAACGGCGATAGTATCGCAGCTTAGGCAAGGTAGTCGTCGATATTTCTCATTGATGTCGGTGGGCAGCAATGGTTTAAACGAGGTGCAGCTGTCGCTACATACATGTACGTGTCATGTTCAACTGGCGGCGGAAGGCCAGCTAAGGTAAGGTAGCTTTGCCTACGTAGAATCTACCGTAGGACACGAATGCGGACGCCATGTGGCAATCCAGTAGACCCGTAACATTCGGCACCTCGTAAGGTACATGTAGGTATGCAACGTGTAGGTAGCGTAGGCGGCGCTTCCAGCGTCATCCAGTCCTACCACATCGCATCGTAGCGTCCCGCAGCGAAACTGTTCTGGCTAACGATTATCAGGTAGATCTGCGAGGTGGTTTATCATGACAGCCTTGCTCATAGCTGAAGAACGGTAACAGACGTAGGTATATGCAGGTAGGCAATGCTTAAGCGGCGACGTTGTTCCACGCGGCATGGTGGCGCGCCAGCCTTTGCCCGTTGGCCGAAGCCGGCATCATAGAACGGGCCGTTGAGAGTTGTCGATGAAAAAACGGCAAACTTTCTGTCTGTCTTGGGTCGCGGGCGATCTCCTTGTGCGGTCAGCCGATCATTGCGACCTCGTGGGTGAATGAGGCTATCGTATTGCTCGACATGGCCGTGATCAGACTACTACCGAGTTCTTCCAGGTCTCAAGGAAAGAGGTCGCAAGGGTGCCATGGGTGGTTGCTTTTACGCTATCATTCAATTCGACTTGGTATCACATCCTCTAAGTAATCCTTCGCTTAAGCGGTTTCGGCGGTAGTGCATTGCAAGGTCTATTAGGTAGTAGTAATTGATTGTTCAACCCTTCCGGCCAGCACACGCTCGTATTACTCAGCCTGATCTGTAGATGCGGGCGGTTCCATACCGAGACGCAGGCCACGATACGGACCGAGCGTCCTACGGTATGCTCATCAATCCTTGTGACGATCCGGCGGTTGACCACCGAAAAGGCTATGTAGACTACGTCTACGCATAGTGTAGATACAATCGAACTGCTACTCCCACATGGGTAGTTTGCCTATTAGGCGATGCGGGAAAGCGGACTTGATCACTCTTGGCTAATGGGTTTCGCTACCTTATCGTCAGACAACACCGAGGCTACAGCCAAGTCGGTGATACATTGCCGAAGAGACGGCAGCAGAGGCCCACAAGTACTCAATGTCTCTAGCACAGGTATCTTACGGAGGCCCGTGGGCGGTGGATTGTCGTATCCAGGGTTCTCTGTGTATCTGTGTATCTGTGTTTGTTAAGTGGGTGACCATTTTAAAGGTGAATTGTCCTGATTTCGGTGTCTGGTTGTAGCAGATTTACCATGGGCGCTTTTGCGAAAAAGATACTGTTCTCACTACTTGGAGAGTGCCTAAGATGCAATACAACGCTCAGCCTCGCAGCGTCGTGTTTGATGACAGTTGTCTAGGCTCGGCATGAGCTGACGACAGACAGCTCTCAGCTCAGTCTAGGCTTTTGGTTTTGTACACAGTTCTGACGCGTTCATTGTCCAAAGCAGGGCCAGAACAGCCGCGCGATGGCCAGGCTGAAAGCTGCGGGATCTTGATGGACAAATAATCGACTCTGAACGCAACTCCCATTTGCATCTCGAGCGGTGCCGCGACGGTTTGGCTTTACCGGGCCTTGCTGGTTTCTCCCCAGGTCAGAATACCTGCCATGCCATCATCCCAACTTCATAATCCATCTCGTGAAGGAGGGTAGGAGAGCATGCATGAATGTCGGAGCCGGAAAGACGACATGATCTACCGTAATCAGCTGTCGCTGGGAAACTGTGGCAAGTGCAAATTTGCCATGTTAGTCACAGAATAAAGCAAGCTTTGCCATCATGCGCAATACCGTCGTGTGTGTCATGAGTAAGAGGAAACCAGATGATGAAAAGATCATTTGACGTGCATGGAGGCACCACTCGACGTGATTGACCGACAGAAGGGAATCAAGGCGACCGTAGAGCTTCCCACTTGGGAAATACCGGCTGCGATACCGTGCTACCCAGCGCGATGTGGTTGAGGCTCTCGGCTCGGCTCAGCGAAAGTGCGGAGGGGGCAAGGGGGTGGGTGTCCTGTCAGGCCACCTTCAACCCCATGGGGACGCGATCGACAATGTTGGAGACCACAGCTCGACCATCCTTGCTCGCCGTATGGACGACCATTCACATACTTGCAATAGCTCATGAACAGGGCGAAATGGCGGGATGGTGACTGTCTGATTCGTACGGCGAAGATGGGACATGAAGTATGCTGAAGACTGGTGGCATTCCAAATATCGACGGCCACGGACAAAGGGCCGAAGCCAGCCATATCCCGTAGTGTATCCCAGGTCCCGAGGAGGTTTGAAGGTGCCTCCCCTTCTTGCTGGTCTCGAGGTTATTGTTGGTGGTAAGAAACATGAACCCCGCAGCGATCTGTTGCCCTGGCCGAAACCGTGGCTGCATTTACAAGCGCCGTGTTGGAGGCCTGAGGCTGCTTACGAGGCGACATCTCCCCCATTCCACGTCAAGCAGCAGTCGTGCAGTACGTAAGAAGAGGCGATGATATGTAGGGTGGGGGGACTGCGGTCGACTTATTGCAGATAACGATCTGTCGTGGCAAGGAGTGCGTCCGTCAGAAAGATGCCATCATAAACTGTACATGTGTCTCGTTGCCACCCGCGGCGCGAAGAGTCGAAATCCGGGCCAGTTGTGTGGTACAGATTATTGAAAGAGCCGCCTGCTCCTTCGCGCGTCGCAGTCCGTCCCCCCGCATTTGTCACAAAGGTTGGATCTCGAGTTCCCATCTGGCTTGGAGCCGCCAGCGGGCAAAGGTAGCGCTGATTTGACCCTGTTCTCGATCTTCTGAACTCGCTGAAACATATTCTTCTGCTTCCTATCTCTCCTTTTTTGCCCCGGGTGCCATGCCGAAGTGTTTAGACCTAGATATCAGGCAAACAGGCGAGCAGGCGAGCAGCAAGTAGCAAGCAGCAAGTAGCAAGCAGCAAGCAGCAAGCGGGCAAATAAGGAGGTTGCTGGTACTAGGTAAGGTAGCAAAGTAGTAATAGTCACCCATATATAGAGGGCGAGCACCTTCTGCCTGGTGAGATATCCTGCTCCTAGGTAGGTAGTAGTTATCTACCTCGATCCACGGGTTGAGGGACTCTGGATGCAATCCATTGTTCATTTATCTTTAAGCGGAACACTTACCGAAAAAAGGCGCGTGCGTCTCAGTCCAGGACCAGCCCGTTCACTGGCTTCATCGTCGAGTACGGCGCGACCTTGATCAGAACTTGATAATTACAACCTGAGCTACATCCGTACCTGCGTCGACCCTTGACAGAGAGATTTGATTATTAAGAGAAGAAGAAGAAGAAGAAGAAGAAGACCTGGGGATCATGCTATGATACTCACTAGCAACTCTCGTAAATTCATGACCACTGCCAGAGGAGTCCATTAGCGAGACACTTCGCCTCACCTCTACTTCGCTGCCGTACCGTGTAGGCAAACCGTTTCGCCAACCCCCCCGTTTTGGTGCCGCCGTTGCCTTAACTGGCTGGGTCTTGCTTTGCAGATACCTTATGTACCTTAGGTAGCCTGGGTACCTACGGTAAGGGCTGGGACTGGGCTGGGACACCTTACGGCCTCCACCGCATCCCCACACCCAAGCAAGATCAGCGCGCTCAGCGGCCTCAGCACCTCGCTCAGCATTCGTCGACCCCGTGCAGTCTGCCCGTGACCCTCGGAAGTCAGCCCGAAAAGTACCTGTAAGCAGCGAGTACCTCAGGGCCAGTTCTTTTGCACGAAGCACTTCTTTGCTTGTGGGTCGTATAGCCCCTGCAATGAAGTGAAACTAGCGATTGTAATTCTAGGTAAAGATCTCCACCTAAATAAGCATATCTCCGTTCTATTTAATTAATCGATCGATTTAGGTAATAACGTTATTGGAATCTATATTTAATGCCAAATCTACTAATTCCGTAGTAAATAAAGTTACTAAAGCCTTTAAGGCATTAATTATAGCCTTTTTTAGTTATATTAAAGTCTAAATCGTGATTTTAGTGGTAAATTAGTGCGCAAGATATTCGAATTAATAACTTTAATCGAATTAATAATTTCGGGATAGCCTTAAAAAAGTGGTATATCTAGGGTTATAAAGGGCGTAAAGTTATATTAACTATTAACTGTTAATAAGCCTATTACTTAAGTTAAAAAAATTCGAAAAAAAACATTAGTACACTAAAAATCACTTACTTTGCCTTTAAAATAATGTACCCTTATTTATTACGCCAGGCTACCCCGTTACGACGGTTTAGTACCGACTATCGCTCTATAAGCCACACTCCATGCCCTACTTTGCCCCTTATCTCGTTATTTTTAAAGCCCGTTAGCACTTAATTTAGCTACTAAAATAACACTTAAAGTAACTTTCAAAATATCTCTAACTTTATTAAAATTAGCACTCAAACCAGTATTAAAAAAAACAGCAGCAATCGTTTTAATTAGAGTGACGAAATAATATATCACTTATTTTAATAAGGCCTTAGCTAGGCTAAAAAAGGTTACCGCATTACCGCAAGCCTACTAAAGCAATATTTATACGTTATAATAAAGCATATTATTAACTAGCGATATAATACCTCGTTAACGCTAAAATAAGTAAATAATAAGTGGAAGTTTATTCGAAATAAAGCCCATTTTTTTATTTAATATAAAAAAACGAGTAAAATAAGGTTCGATTAGGAGAAAAAAGTGATTGAATACAATAACTTGGTTTAGTAGATATATTTAGTGGTAAATTAGCAGCTATTTTATATAGGGAGTAATCAAATTAACCATTTTTAAGACCATTCTTACTAGGCTCCTTTTCGTACTACGCCGCTGCCGTTTTTTAACTTCTAAAAAAAGCTGTTTTTTACCTCGTTAAATGCTAAAGCGACTAATAGCGAAGCCTTTACCGTCAAAACGGTATCTATTTAACCTAACACCGAAATAATACTTAATATCGATAACGCTAAAGCATATAATATTAGCGGCTTTAAAAATAATTTATTTACGTTAAAAAAAGCTTATTTTAAACGTTTTAAAAGCTTTAAAAAGCAAAAAGCGTAAAGCATTAAAAGTAACGATAATAGGCCTGTTAAAAGCCGTCGAAATAATAATAATAGTGCTTTAATAAAGCAAAAACTCGAAAACGTAGCGGAGTTACTAAAAAAAAAGGCTTATATTAATATACGCCATTTTAAAAAAAAAACGGCTAACCTAAAAAGGGCAATAACGTTATTAAATATTACTTGCTAAAATAGGCTATCTAATAGCCTAAATTACTTATTTATTATAAAAATTGCCTTATTTTAAGCCTAAAATCCTAAAGAAATCACGGTCTTTTTATATTTAACGGACCGTTAAAGGCGTATTTAACTAAATAAATTCTAAATTAGAAAAAGGCCTATCGTAATACCGTTAAAGGCCTTAAACATTAAAAATATCGTTAAAAAGGCTTATAAAAAGCCTTAAAAAGGTTAATAAAGCCCTATTACAGTAAGTAATAAGATAAAAAGCAAGGTAAGTAATAACGAAATAAATGGTAATAACGATGACCTCGATGGGTAAAGCCTAGAGGGATAGGACGTTTAAAGGGGTAAAAGGGTCTCTAAGAGGCCTAAAGCCCTAGAGCCCTAAAGGCCTAAAGCCTTAAAGGGCTATATAGCTGGTTTTTTGTTATTTTTTTAACATCTAATACTATCCTTTATACTATAGCAAAAAAAGCCTAAAGTTAGTAAAAAACGCTATATTTTAACATTTACCACTCGATAGCCCTATATTATTTTTTTAATATAAAATAACGAAAATATATCGAATTAAAAAAATCGATCTATCTAAACCCTCCACTTTAACCACCTTACTAAGACCTAACACAGTATCAACTCCCAAAATCACCTAACCACTACCACTACCAATCAACGTCCCTTCTAACGTTATTTAACGCTTTTTACCACTTTTTACCACCTTACCACCTTTTGTCATTTAGCCTTTAACGCTAGCACCTTCTAATAACTACCCCATATCTTTATAACGATATTTAATTAACGTACTTACGTATTAAAATTAAAACCTACTATTGCCTTATTTACCACTTTACCGTCGACCTAAAAGCCTAAATCGCCTTACTAGTCCTTTTTATACGTCTTTAGCCAGCCGTTAAGGTCTTTATTACTTATTAATAGGAAGTTATAAAGGCTAACAGTGGTATATATTAATTTTAAATACGTATTTAGGCCTAAATAAAACCTAACCCTAAAGCACTTAAATAGCCCTTTTTACCTGTTAAAAGCTTTCTCGATAGCTATACGCAATTAGCTATAATATAAATTATATAACTTTTAAAAAGTAACTAGTTTTAAGCCTTTTTTTACTAATTTTTAAAAATAATATCTAATGCGTTAAAAAAGCATAAAAAGGCTATCGCAAAAAAAATAGCCTAAATCCGCTAATAAATACTTGCTTAAAAGTATTATAAGTCCTTTATTTTATACGGCATTTTTAAATACTTTAAAGTTATTAGCTAACCTTTCTTAATTAGCTAATATATAAATAAACCGCCTATCGAAATTATAAACAGTTAATATGTTATTTATAATCTAACTTTTCCGATTTTACTACGCGTTTTTAATAACCTTATTAGTAACCACTTAAATATCGAAATAAAAGCCGTCGATAGCTCTTACAACGTCTTTAAAAAATAGGTAAAATTTGGGGTTTTTATATATCTTTAAATAAGTAATAAATAACGCGTTAAAAATAATAACTTAACGTACTAATACTAATATAATATTTAAAACCTAATAAAAAGCACGGTAAATAGTATCGTTATTTCGTCTTAGTACCTTCGTAATTAACCTTACTATCGCTTTTTAAGCTATAATAAAAAAAAAAATCGTTATTTTTTTATCTATGCTTACCGTTTTCGATAGTTTTAATTTGGTATTTAATAAAAACCATTTTTTTAGCGATTTATATATCTTTTTATTTATGCGAAATATATAACAAAATCGGTTATCGGTTAAATATAGTAATTTATATATATACGCTAAAGCCGTCCCGTTTTTAGTATATATACCTCGGTAATACGGTTTTTAAAAAAATATCGCTAATATATATAAAATAGCTAAAATTACAGCATTTCGGCGGTATTTATTACGTTACCGTTAAATTGCTGCTTTTAAGGCGTTAAAGTATATTTTAGCTATCGATTATTGTAAAAATAAAGGTAACGTTAAATATTTAAGTAATTACTTTTAATTAAAACGGAAAAAATAAATTAACCTTTTTATTTTTTAAGTTAAAAAACTAGCCCTATTTACAGTAAAATAAACGGCATTTATTAATTCCGGCTAATATTTAAAGGATAAGTTCTACAAATAAAAATTAGCGTGCTTTTCCTATACTGCAAGCCACGAACGGTCACAATCGATAAGTGCTTTTTCAATAATTAGTGGGCCTGCTTCGAGCAAAAGAACAGCCCTTCAGCCCCCAGCGTCCAACAGGAAAACCCACGGGGCCAGTGCCATGTCGACAGCGGACACGGGGCTCTGACGGGGCTGTTACTACTAGGTACATAAGGTATTACATACAAGTACAGCTACCGTCCCGGCCTCTCGTCCTGATCGCCGGCTCGCCCTGTCTCTCTTCTCTTTCTCCCCCTTCTGCAGCTGTGACACCACACTTTCCAAGTGAGACTTTTATGGCAGAAGCAAGCAACTGACCTGACCGCCTGCTCAGACTGCGCCTTGTGGTGTTTCGAATTACGGTAGCTATAAGAGTGTACACATCCACATCGGTTGAGCACCCCGTTACTGTGGATCGACAGCTCAGCATATCACCTGGAAGCATTCCTCCGTCTGGTCACGCCCACTGCCGACCGTCGGAGTTGCTGCTCGAGGCATACACAAAGACGCACACACACACACACACACACACACACACACACACACAAATACACGCACATAGACGCCACACACCACACATACCTAAGGTACATATTGCAACTGCTCCCCTAACAACAACCGTTTTCATCCCACCACACGTGTGTCCACCCCCCCTTCCACCCCAAGTCAACACACCTCCGCCTGACGCGCGCCCGTCGCACACCCCTCGACGCCCCTCGACACCTCGACACCGCGACAAGTCCTCCGGCCACGGCATTGGCGCAGCCAAGATACCTCCGGCACACGCCCATATTGCCCATCCTTCCATCCCGTCTTCCGTACGGATACAAATGACGCGCCCCAACCCGCGTGTTTCTGACGACCATACCAGACACGCCTACACCAAAACTTCGAGATCGCCACGGGCCCATCTCTCCGTATCGCCCTCGCCCCGTTCTCCATCCCACAGCCACAACGCACCCACCAACATCTCGCCCCGACGGACCAACTCGCAGAAGAACTCTCGCCATCGATCCTCGACGTCCTCGCAGACTCACGGTCCCTCGCCGCTGAAAATGGTGACCACTACGACACCCTCGCACCCCCCCACGGATGAGACGCAGTACTACTACCTGCCCGGCGTCGACGTCTCCGAGGAGGAGCTGCAGTGCCACGGCTGGTCGGAGCCCATAGTCATCGACGACGACGACCTCATGTTCGGCGGCAAGAGCCTCAGCACCTGGTACGAGGAGGAGAGGGAGTCCCAGTCGTTTGGCTTCCCGCTCGAGGAGGAGCACCGGGGCCGCCAGCGAGAGCGCCAGCACTACTCGCCGCCACACTCGCATCACGACGACAACCATTACCATCATCACAATCACAATCACCAACATCGCCACGCACACCAGCACAACAATTACCATCACCCTCACCACCACCACTCTCACCACACCCCGAGCATGAAGGCATCGAGCAATACCGATCAGAAGAGGCATTAACATATTACTGCAACGCCCCCGTTTCTCTCTCGTCTACTTGCGTCACGAGCGTGGGCTGTGGATCAGCCTATTTCTTTACCAAGATACCCAACCTGTTTCTTACCGCATTGACTGCCCGGTGGTAGTGGTGCATTTTGCTTATACAGTCGACCCTTTCTTTGTCTCTTCTACGCAACAGGATCCGAGACGGGCAGCTCAACATGTCCATCTATCGGTATCGTACGAAATGACGAACGCACCGGTCAACTGTCATGACCACTGGGCAAACCTTGAGAATACCTATACCATCGAGACCGCGGTATTAGACTTGCTAATCAGCAACACGGGGTCACCACTTGAGCCGGAGAAGCGCTTCTCCACTTCGCCCTCATCTCCTTCAGGGATATAAAGTCGCTACTTTGCATTGGGAACAGGCGTCACCCTGCTTCATTTGCATACTCAGATATGGACTTAGCGTGGGTCCTTAGACCCCCTGGGGCTTATTGGTCATTCCAGAGCGTGTTTACTTGATTTGCCTACAGTGCACATTCACTCGCCAAAGGTCGTTGCGTTTCTGACAGTCCTTCTTCGGTGAATGGTGTGGGCGTAGCCGTCTGTATTCTATCGCCAGGTATTTATCTACCTGACTAGCCTCGGCAAAACCCAAAACAGTTAAAGTAAACTCCAAGAAATAGATCCGGGGTGTCTTGGGTGATGTGAAATCCATTGCATGTCTAGGCGCTAAAGTGATTTTGCATGTGGATTGCTCCTCTCGATGGGCTAGGAAAGCTGAGTTCAAATTACATCCCTTATCTGACTGCCGTCTAGACTCTTCGACTGGGCACTCGGGGAAGTTCGCCTACTGTCCTAGTGTTGCGAGGGGCCCTCGAGGATTGAAGTATCCGCTTCAGGTTATCTTTGGGCGCGGTATCAGCCAGCCTGCTATGGGTCATCCCGGCGTGAAGTCCAATTAACGACAAGGTTAGGCTGCCTGGCTGAGAACTCCTTCCGTCTTCCGTACGTGACAGACTCCAGACCACCAGGAACTGCCTCGCTAGGCAATGCGAGCCATCCGTGGTAAAAATTTTGAGCTTCCGAGGTAATCTGAAGCCGAATACTTAAGCAATGACACGTTCCAACGGACTCGTGATGCAACAGAGGGATTGGATCACCTTGCATGTCACATTATAGGTGCCATATTTTCTTACACAATGGATATCTTCACTTTTTGATGCTCGCAGGGACCCGGACGGACCTGCTTCTATGTGCCCAACGCGGACGAAAGTTTGTCGCTCGTTACCCTACTATATGTTCAAGTGAGGAGTCTCGAGTCGGTGTCATTGTGAGCACATCGTGTGTCATGTCAAAGAGACTTAGAATTGTAACGACAACAAGCGCCATGGAATGGTGTCAACAGCCTTGAAAATGGTTTGGGTAGTTGCGTTGCAGGCAGAGGAAGACTTGCTACATCAATGATCATCCCTCTATGTGAGGGATGCAAAAGATGGTACAGTTTATACACCATTATTCAGGTAATGCAGCAGACTGGAAAAGTCGCCAATCTAGGATCATTTATAACGAAGAACGATTTCGGTCATTTCAGAGTGTGTTATACAACCGCCGCATACAAATCCGGAAGAAAGATTATCCAAACAAACCTTGAGTCCCGCGACCAAACCACGCCACCAACACCAAGAAAGGCCCTTCCAGTGATTTCACAACAAGATTAGCCCTCAAATCCCAAACAGAATGGCAACAAGTTTACAGATGGCTTCGCAAATATGTCTTCTAAGGCTTTGCCACGAGGTCCGCGATGATCTCGTTGCATGTCTCAGGCTCCGTGAACACGTGCCAGGCATCCCGCGGCACGCCCTCGAACGCCTTTTCGAACCGCTCCGGCTCGTTCTTCTCCTCGACCCCAAGAGCCGAGATGTCTTCGACCTTGCGGATCAGGATGATCTTCACCCAGCCTGGGTATTTCCTATACTAAATACAGGGTGGCAAGCGTCAGCATCACTACACCTTGGCGTGGCGTCTCCACTTGGGGGTCATGGTCGTGCTGGGGGTCGGGATGACTCACAATCTCACCGTACGCCTCGGGGTCGGTCTGCGTCGAGTCGCCCACGCAGATCATCTTCCGCTTGGGAAGCCACGAGTGAATGTTATCCATTCGTCCGACTTTGTAGTCCTCGGTGTGCACCGTGAGCGTAGTCAGAAGTCCCTGCACACTCATCCAGCTCGAGTCGCGCAGCATAATGGTCCCGTGAGGGTAGTGGTTCTGGCGGAAGTCACGGAGGAAGGGATAGAGGTTGTATGGCGAGGCAGACAGATAGAACCAGGATGAAGGGTCCTCAATGAGAGAATGAATGTGCTTGTACAGCTCAGGCATACCCGGGCATGGCTCCGGATGGTCAGTAAACGTCGTCCGTAAAATGCCGATAGGATCGCTCGTCTGTGTGATTTTGATCGTGTCGTCGATATCTATCTCATGTTAGTGGGGGAGCCGCTTGGGAGATTTGTGCCCCTTGAGGAGGTAGCTTTTCTACGCACCTGATATGACGCCCCAGCCTTCGGGTTCGGCGTAGAACGTCCTCATCTCCAACAGTCCGTTGGCGCCATCCGGTACTTGCGCAAAGGTGGGCGCCAAGGATCTACTGGCTTGAGGTGCAGGCAACTGCTTGATCTCGGTACTGACCCCGTTGCTTCCGGTGGGCGCAAAGCTCAGAGGCAGGTTCCCATTGTGAAGCGCTCTGACCTGCGTGCCGGGCTTGATGTCCTGGATGAAGGGAAGAAGTCGGGTTTCGATGGTGTTGAACTCGTCGTCCTGCTCTCCCAGCCCGATCTGACTGGCGACAGCCCGAACGGCGTCGATCACAGTGCAGGAAGGGTGTTGCGAGAATACGGCGGTCACAAACTCGGCTTCCCACTGCCCCGTCTGTTCATTCCGGTAGGCCGTATTGTCGTGTAGCCAGACGGTATCTTGTGCCGTCACCGGTCGTTGCAAGGGGTTCTTCTTGCCCAGGTATGACAGAATGCCATACAACTTGTCCTTTACTGCCAGAGTAGTCGTGACTTTGGGGACCTTGCCCGAGTAATTGGGGAGCTTCTGCTCGGTTTCGGCGAACCGGCGCTCTTTTCGAGTGCGCTGCTGCATATCGAAGGCTAGATTCTTCTTTGCGCTGTTGGACGCCATGTTGAATGCTACGCGCCCTTGCCGGCGACGGGTTTTGTATAGCGACAGGGACGGGCTTTGCGACGGCAGAAGGCTGTGAGGCGTGACTGTCGCGCGTGGCCTCACCGACGAGAGCATAGGATAACGGACGGCACCACGAGGCAGACAGTTCAGCTCGGCTACCTAGGTCTGTAGGCCTACTAGTACTCAGACATGATATGGGGAGGACAGGTGTGTAACACCACTGACCAGGTCTACAGTCTAAGCTAGGACTCCAGGCAGAGGAGCAGCGCCACTTGTAGAGAGCGTGTGCCGCGGTATGTGACGGGGTATGTACTGCTCTGGCGCGAAGACGATCGAGTGTCGCTCATGCAGCGGTAAGTAGGAGGACGCTCTCGCTCTGGGGCACTGGGCAGGGACTGGGGTCAGCTGGGACGTCTGGCTCTGGCTCTGCTCTGCCTCCGTGCGAGGCGGTCTGGTGGCAGGACCAACAGCTGCGGCCACGAGCAGAACACGAGGACGTATCCTCAATGGGGTCAGATGGCCGTCTCCAGCTCGTCAGCCCAGGAATGAACTACATGGCTGCATTCCCAAAGCGTTGGTAGTCCCTACAGGAGTGCGGGTGCCGAGCAGACTGGGCCGAGGTGGTGGCGCATTGGCGCATTGGCGCAGCGTGCCAAAGCCATTCACGGACGCCCGCGCTTCCGAGAATATAAATATAACGACATGGGGGTAAACTGTACAGCCCTGAAGGATGGTGATTAACACAAGAGCTGTGTGCCGTTCACTTTGGCCATTTACCAAGAGATGTGTAGCAAATAGACATAACATCTACAAGCTTTATTAGTCTACTAGTAGTGTCCCAGTGTATGTTTCCCGAGCGGTACCTTAGTAGGTACTGTACCTAAGCCATCTGTAAGGTACAAGTCAACTGGGGCGACAGGGTGCGACGACGTGTGTGCCGCAGCTCCGACTGACGACATCGAGCAGAGATCGAGGATGCAGCTCGGCAGCCTAGCGAGCCTAAACGATGCCCCAGATGCCCCCATACTCGGTCCGCGGCGCGCTTATACGAGTGAATATCCCTAGATCTTTCATTCTAGGGGGGCCACCTGTAGAGCACTTGGTCGCAGATCAGTCATCGCATTCGCGCTCCTCAATGAGAAGTAGTAGTAGGCCTACTCACCTCTGCTACCGATTCGGACCTACCTATAGGCGGAGATATAGATATAGGCACATGCCTAACGGTCGAATGTAGTTATTTGCATGAGAGCCCGATCCGTGCCATCGGCATGAGGCTATCTGAGGATGGGCATCTAATATAGGCTTGTTGGCCGTTGCAGCATGTATTAGTCTGGTTCTGGCTTTGTCGGTGCAGTGTGACATTGGGGTGCCTTCGTGTTGCGGGGGAGTTATGGGAGTTCCAAGATACCCGTGACCTCGGCTTAAGCTACCTCGTATGTCGGGTATCTGCCTCATCACACATGTAGGTACACGTAGATAATCTGCATCTGAGCATCATCGAGGCGTTCTCGCAAACGAAATACGCCGAAGTCGAGGCCTCGCCGTAGATGAGCGCCAAACTGATTAACGACCAAACGTCGCTAAACCTCCATCACCAACTCAGTCACAATGCTCGAGATAAGGTGCACAGGCACTCCACTCCAAGTAAGACGGAGACCTCTCTATATTTGTGGTTTCGTTCCTGTTCACCGTCGTCCCAAGTCTCACTTACGGCCTCCCAGATTGGTGTGAAGCATGGATCGGCAGCGCAGCGGCAGATACTGGCATCGGTCGATTTCTACGCCAACCTGTTCCAGGACGCATGTTCGTTGACATGGTCCGAAGTCACCCGAGAGGCTGCGAGATACGTCGACCCTCTCGACAGCTTGGCACCAAGATACTTGGAGGAAATCAGGGGCATCGCCGAGGGTGCCCATCTGCCGTTTCTAGATATATTGGCTTTGAATGTCCGCACTGAAATCATGTTCGGGCTCTTCTCTGAGCCCGCCAACAGCATTGCGCACGCTCCGAGCGACGGGTGCACCAGTCTGGCTTGGCTAACGTCCTCTGCATCCTTCCTCGGCCAGAATTGGGACTGGATGCCTGAGCAGAGCCCGAACCTCGTAGTCTGCCACGTCTCGCAGCCTGATACTACGATACCGCCGTTTTCCATGGTCACAGAGGCCGGGATAATCGGGAAGATTGGTCTCAACGCCAGCGGGGTCGGGTGTTGCCTGAATGCCATCAAATACCGCGGAGTGGATGCTTCGAGACTGCCCATACACTTTGCACTGCGTAAGGTCTTGGAAGCACCAACGCGTGCCGATGCAGTCCGAACTATCAAGACAGCCGGCGTTGCAGGCAGCGGCCATATTCTCATTGCTGACCCGTCCGGGTCTACGGGGCTCGAGTGCACAAGCCAATGGGTAAAGGAGATAGAGATGGATGAGAAGAATCAAATATTCCATACGAATCATCTGATCCTTGATGATGGACCGCCATGGCTAGCAGATTCATCGGCACGCTTAACACGGGTTCGCGAACTCACACGTCGAGTGTCCGATCCGAACCTCGATTCCATCGCCGACGTCCTCGCCGACACAGAAGGCTACCCGAGCTCAATAAATAGAAAGCAACAAGGCCGGTCCAACGCCGAGACGCTCTTCACAATCATAATGAACCTCACAGCCAAGTCGGCACTTGTTACTTTTGGTCGACCCACGGAAGCTCGAGAAGTAGTGCCCCTAACATTTGAACATGCCAAACAGTAGTGTGACATATATCCATCCGGCCGGCGTCCACTTTCTTCAATCTACAAGACTAATGGATTATGTTACAATGTGTTCATGTCTGCTCACTTTCGCCTTTGTCTATCCAACCCACATCCACTCCATACTTGTACTCTCCCAAACTCTCCTCCCACCATCCGAGACTGAAGAGCCAACCCTCAAATACGCCTCTCCTCTTCAGCTCTGACTCTGTCTGCCATTCTGCTCCAAACGGCACGAGCTTCCGGGTGCTGACCTCGCCGTCGGCGAACAGAGCCGCTCTGCCAGCAATCGTGCTGGGATTGTGCGGGACAACCTTGTCGATCCCTCTGAGCATCACGCGGCTGGCTATGGCACAGAGCACCATCACTGCAAGTAGTATCTGGAGTACAAGTTTCGGGGCTGCTTCCTGCTTCAAGCGCAGCCGATTCGGAACATAGACTTGGGTTGAAACAGGGTCTCCAACGGCCCTGGCAACATGGCCGTCGCGAGTGGTAACGTCGTTGCTTATGTTCGCGGACCTCAAGTTATTCGAAATTGCCTGAGGCATATAGATTTTGTACAGTCTATTTGTCGCGTCGATGAGATTTTGAGTGTTGTCTGCGCCAATATAAGACTCAATGGGCGAAGAAGCATTGACCGTGCCGAGGAACCGGACAAAGTTATCGAGACTATCGTTCTCAACTAGGCCGCCTTTCGGAGCAGGAAATGAGATATTGCCAGTGCCGGACGCAAGAGTTAAGAGTAGTTCATTTAGGGCGAACTCGAATACGTGACCGGTGTGATACGGGAGTATGTTCGTTAAGTAAGTCGCCGTAGTCTCGTCGGGAATCGGCGGTTTATCCGGTGATATGACGCCGAGTGATGGAAGAGTCAATGTGACGTTGGCTTCCACGGTTTCAAGATATTGTTTACACATGACTACATCACAGAGTTAATCGTCATCTACTATAGCTCGAGAATAAACGGGAAAGTATTACTTACTGCTCGTGATATCTACGTCAAACTCGTATATAGTCCTGGTAGAATTCTTTGTCTCTACCTTCTTTGCTAAAGCCGAACCTCGACCAAGAGTGACCGAAAATGACTTATGGTGCCACGGATTAGCCAACCTCCTCATGCCGGTCTATTATTTCCGCATGGGCTCAAAGTGCTCAGATCACTCACCGGACAACCATAGCCACCAACCCAATTCTCTGCGGCACCATCTTCGTACATCGTCGCGCCCGGTTGGTTAAAATCGGTATCCACAGCCCTGTTCCCGGCAACAGATTCATTTGTCCACGAGAGGACGCTAGCGTGGCCGAAATACATCGGGGTGCCGTCTGATGACAATCAGCATGGAATTCGCTTGGTAGTGAAGAAGTCAAAGTCTCCGGAGAAACGGGACAGGTATCAGACAAGCACATGGTTGCATGCGGATGGATTACCAATCATGGAGGCCTTGATGCTGTTGACCAACGAACGTAGAAAGGCTACACGAGGGGGATGAACTGCTTACTTGTAGGGAGTGCAAATCCTTGAAACCAGGGGAAGCTCTCAGCTCTATCTTTCCACGGTTCTTCGCACATCCAAGGCAGTACAGCAGTGTGGTTCAGCGCCGCCCTGTCCTTCGGCACGAACCCCGTTTCCCAGGCCTCGGAGTCCCATGAGTCGATGAACAGACTCTGCGGGATAACGTCACATTGCAGCGACGGGCGTGTTGCTTGAAGTTGCAGTGTGAACGGTAACTCGTCTCCAGATGGGATTCCATGGGGTATACTCGATGTTTGCAAAGCATTGAACACTAGATCATTAGATGTCCATTTCGGATATGCAAGACCGTTGTAGGCAATCAGTCCGGCTACAGTACCCGCCAGGTTATCGTCATAGAACAGATTTCCGTTTAGCGTATTGTTCTGTCTGAAGTCGAACATATCGGTAGGCAGGATTGTGAAGGCCTCGGGGGCCGGAACAGAAACGATCAAGTATAGACCAGAAACGATGATTGGAAGCCATGCACCCAGGAAAGTACCAACCATGATTAGTAGCGCGCCGACATTACCACTCTTAATGGCCAGATACATGCGATGAGGGGCAAGGCGGTTGGTCAAGTTGAGGAACAAGGACCTAGACGCCGTTGCGCTGCCTCGATGCAACGCAAACCATGGTGCTAGTATGCACACGGCAAGCTGCATACTGCTGAACATGCTGGAGACTATGAACGCTACCAAGGCCGGGACATAAGTCGAGAACGCATGGGAAATTGCGAATCCGTTCTCGTCCACATCCAGGAAGCCTTGGTGCTTATCAGACAGCTGTTGAATGACTTCAAGGGCGGCAATGAGGACCAGCGGGATGAGGATGGCAAGGACCTGAAACCACCATTTCACTGATGCGGGAATCCACCAAGATTCACTCCGAGGTTGATCTGTACTGTGTTCTGGCCGGCCCTCGACAGGCTCTTGGCCCTCGATCGGTTCGACAATGAAAGTCGATCGAAAGCCGGGTGAAAGTATGCTCCGGAAATTGTAGGGCAGAACTCGACGGGTGATATCGGTAGATCTCGAAGCACCCAACCCTGAGAGTAGATCCCTTAGCTTTGAGCTTTCCGCGAGTATCAGGGCAGTCGCTCCAATTGAGCCAGGGTCACTTGGCACTACGTTGACCGGGCGGACGCAGAGGATCACAACGGAAAGAACCAAGAGCACCAGGAATGAAGCAGCCATGAAGCCTACCGACAACTCTCTCACCCATAGGCGATTTTGTTCTTGGAGCATGGAGCCTTCGATCGCTGTGTTCGTGGGCTTCATCATGAACTTATGAATAAGCTGTGTAGCAATTCCGTTGAAAGCCTCGGTTCCATATCTGATTAGTAGGGCGGGATCCATGAACGCCCCGATCGTCCCTCCACCGTTCATGGCGGAGAGGATCTGGTAGAACGTTGCAACCTGTAACGACAACACCCAGTCATCCCCGCCAGTCCCGATTTGGGTGTCTTCAAGGGAGTATTGGACAGCAGCACCGAGATCAGCAGAGGCAAACCCGGGAATCCCAATCTCCGAAGCTGCGTCCGAGACCTTCTCGGCCGTCATTGTTTTGCTGCCTCCATTCGCGTTGTCGTTATAGGTCACATCATAGTCCCCCATGGCGTACGAAGCCTTGCACACGGCGACGGTGAGATCATGGACGTAAATATAGGCAGGAGAAGAGAGAGAAGCGTTGTAAGCAGCAAACCGAAGGTCGACCATGGTCATGACGACCCGATGTTCGAACGTTCTGTTCGTCGGCAGGGGATGTGAATCAGAAGGATATGACCAATCCACGCTAGGATCGCACATGAAATCGTAAAAGTAGCCCTGGTAGGCCTGTGTCGCGTTTTTCTGATGATAACTGCGATTCCAAAAGTCAGTCTCTTACTGAGCAAAGGTAGCTCGAGAAGACAACGCAACCTTTAACACATCGCAGATGAACTTACAAGTCATGATCTGGGCCTTCGCCAACGATGACATTCGTCAAACTGCAAGACGGTGTTGTGATGTTGGCGACGAAGAATTGACCAAGGATACTGTACCAGGGCAGACTTGTTTCGGTTCCATTCAGCCCGGTGACGTGTTCGCACTCGAGATTCGACTGTACTCCAGGCACCGTAGCGGTATAATTGGTACCATTCGTGATGCCCATGCTGGATATGGGCGCGAAATTCGGGACCACAAGTCCCTTGGCTGTGTCAACACCAGCATCAGGGGCAAGGCCATGCACTCGTGTGCCAAAGTAGAGCACAGTCGGACTTGTACCTATCTGGCGTACGGGCGCATGTTAGCCCGTTCTCTCATCTGTTATGGTATGACTATAATCTATATTCGATCTGCTTCAGAATGCCCCGACCCTCGCCAGGTCTTGAATCGAGCCAAACATTACTCACTACGACTTATTTTAGCTTGTAGATCCTCTCAGAAAGCGGCGAACGAAGAAAGGGACCGGGGTTTTCTATACACACCATTGGAGCTAACATTACTAAGGTAAAAGTCATTGCCGTCAAAGCTATTTGTGACGGCCATTGGTATATTGTTTTGTTCAAGGATTGTAGGTTCTAGTACGAATAGACCAGCAGAGAAGATGGTCTGTGATGCGTTAGCCAGTCTGGACTCCAGCGGTGCAGTATGCATACGCACAGCTAATTGAATCAGTAACGTTCCAAGTATAGACGCGGTGACAGCCAAATGGCGCCTCGTGAGTGCTCTCCAGAACGTGGTGACCATGAGGGGAGATATGTATTCGAGAAGAACGCTTCGATCTGCGGTTGCGGGTCCCTGGCGTAACTCTTTCCAAGGAATCAGGAATTTATTCGCGTAGTCAACTTGAACCCAAAGGCTGAGCACAACGGTGAGCAGAGCTGTCGGCCCATATCTCCAGCCGTACTGTCGCGCCGCAACCTCATCGCTGAGACCGTGGTTGGTCTCGGAGACGTGGTACAAGATGATAGTTACCAAGAATAATGTCGCGAATATCAGGATGAAGCTGACGAGGACCTCGGTACGCAACCAAACCGAGTTCCACATTCCACGGGCATGCCTTTGACCAGTAGCCAGGTTGCTGGCCTCGTCTTCTTTTGCATACGCGGTACTTGATCTGCCGCCTTCCGCGTTCCATTTTGAGTGCGGCTTGTTCTCGTATTGCTCGTATGAAGGAGAGCTGGCTTTGCCTTCATCTTGCCGTGTCCCTGCAATGAGAGGTCCTCTTTCCTCGCTCGGGTTAGTCGCAGGATGATGCTCTTGCATCTGTTGCGCCATCGGATCACGTTGATCTTGCCCCTCGAATTCACACCCTCTGAGCTGACATGAACACCGCGCCGCAGTTGTACAGGTCAGTAACGCCCGTCGCGCTGAGAAGTCAGTCGTGTTACCCCTTTAATGATCGCTCTGAGCCTCTACGCAACGAAGGGCAGTAGGGCTTGTGATATGCAAGATTACAAGCTCAAAGGCTGGAATACGAAGCAAGCAAGATTGCAATGGACGTCAGCTCACCAGACATGGTCAGTCATTTAGGTAGGTATGTATTTCCTAGCCTCGCTAGTGACGCTTCGGACCTGAGCCGACGAGCTGAGTCCTCGTAGGGCTACGGGCTGCTTGGCAAGACGTGTTGTAAGCCAATTACTGCCTTTCAACACGACGCCAAGGAATGGCTTCATACCGGGGCGGTGCAGTTAGCGTATTCCCATCAGTGTTACTGCCGCGACCCACGCTCTGTCCATGTCCTATCCATGCTTGCGATGAGGGTCTCGACTCTTCAGAGTGGCTTGTGGCAAATTCCATGAACCCTCCTCTGCCCTCCCTCACTTCTCACCAAAGGCCAGAAGTTTACAGCGGCTGGAGACAGCTCAACACTCGACAGCCACCACAGGAACGAACATTATTGGAGCGCAGGTTACAAAATATTGTCTTACTTGCGCGGGATATCTCGAGACTTGAAACGACAACTAGGTAGACATCGGGGCAAAGCTCAGATAACCGGAACTCCACACCATCAGCTTGTGAACCAGACGCAATATGCAAACTCTCGATACCACCACTCCTTGACCCGAACAAATGGAGACTCCATAGAGCACGGGAGCTCTGCGATCCACTCAAGAAGGAAGCTTGACAGAAATCCCAGGCGCAAATCTTCCTCTACGTCGTCACGACCACAGATTAACAACTCTGTGCCTTTGCTTCTGGGGCATCGCAATCATTGCCATCGCTGTCGACGGGTCTCCCATCTGCATCGAGCCGTAGCTGCTCCTGAAAGTCCAATTCGAGGGCTTCATTGGTGTCTTTCTCTATGAGCTCGGAGGGCCCGATCAAGTGAAATGGCTCTTCATTTCTTGGCTGATTAGTCCATGAGTTTAGTCCATGCTGATCATCTATGTCTTGACCGGCCAAGATATAATCCCAAGAAAAGTGAGAAAGCATAGCATTGCTCAATGATGTCTCCTGGTGCGCATCATGATGCTGGTGGTGTGAGTCGGTGCCAGTCTGAGCATCGACAACTCGTCTCGCCTGCTCGTCATTTTCGGTAGCGACGATCGAGTCTACATGGTTTGGGCGGCCTGTGCGTGACATTCGTCTTGACGCAGTGCGTTCGGCGGCAGGTCGACTGGGACCTGAAGGAGCCCTGACACCTGAGACGCCCAAAGCCAGAGACTGTGATCGCTGGTCTGCCTGCTCTGCCTGCTCTGCCTGCTCTGCCGTGTTGTGATCTGAAGCGGCCGCACCAATCGTGCCAGTGACCCTCGGTCTATGCGATAGACGACGGTGCCGGTGTCTCCGACTGATCGGGGGAGTCTTGTACGCGGTCAGCTGGGAGCCAATGCACATGTTGCCAACACTCACACAATCAGGGGACATTTGGTACTATGCTTTCTCTGAAACCATGTCACTCGAGGCCTGGGTCACTTGGCGAGCATTCGGGAGGGCATCACTGCTGCCTGTCTCAAGCGCAAGAGCACAATGCCATTTATAGTTGACGGGAGGAGATGGTCATGACTCTCGCCGGAGTCCAATGACGGCAGACGATCAACCACATCCCAGGCTTCATGCAGCACGACACCAAAGCAACGCGATGTCGCTAACCGTCGGTGTGGTCCACTGCAGGCGCTCGTGCGCGGTTGATGACAGACTTCCAACGATCACCTTCGGCTCACCACCTTGGAGCCATGAGATATAAGCGAAGCCGTTTGTGACTGGTCATTTAAATTATGTTTGCGTCTTGCAATGCCTCGTCCTTGGGCCGACTCTCGTCGAGCATGCGCTGCACTCTTCTGCTCAGCAAACGCTCTCCTTGGCTATGATTGGCCATCATCGGGACAGTATTCCTGCACCAGGCCGCACAAAGTTTGCCTCTGGAAGGCCACTTGCAGAACCAAGGAAAGGGAGTTTCAATGGCATGGCGAGGTCATTTCCTTCGATTGAAGCCGTATTATGTGCTTGTCAAACCGTAGCCGTTGTCCGCGGTCAGGCCGCTTCTCGCGCTTTCCACGCGGGCCACAACCTCTCCGTCATGGGTGCCAGAGCGAAGAGGGTGCGCCTCCGAGCTTACGCACCACGAGGACTTGTCTTCTCTTTCGCCTTCCCTTGGCTGCGTTGCTGGTCGAGGCAGGAACGGAGAGGAGATGGTCATCTGCTGTTGATGAAGGAGCCGACGTTTCACATTCCCCTGCAGTGCGTTCCCATTTCGCTGCCCTGATCTCTCCTATTATCTGCCCTTCTCTTCCTCACCCGTCAAGAGGTAGGCCCAGGAGACAGACAGTGGTCCGCTGGTATGAAATATCGAAATAGTCTCATCTCATTCTTTTGATTTGCCCCATTGCCAGCATGCCTTCTCCCTCCCCAGACCGCTTCGTCCCGCTCCATGTATTGGCTCCGGATCGCTATCGAGCCAGCAAGCCACCCCATGAGCTGTCGTCGTCCGAGCGACTGCTGCGTACCGACCGAGCCGGTACTGATGCATTCTGCTTCACACGCGAACGGTCTGTACCCATCTCTCCACGCCGTCTTTCCCGATCCGAATGCATTGACCGCGGGCACGCTACCGTCCTGGAGCTGGGGCAGGTTGACCGCCTACCCAGTCATGGCGCCGTATGGTCTGTGGGAGGCACAGCTCCTTCTGGCGGTGCTATCGATGGGGGCCGTGGTCGGCTTGTGAGCTCGGGCAGCAACGCTCGTCTTTTCACCTCCTCGTTCCCTAATCTTCGACCCAAATCCGAGGAGGACCAGGAGAAACACGAAGACCGTCTCGCCTTAGCACTCGACATGGACCGTGTGCAGCGTGTGCTGGACTTCAGTTGCCATCGAACGTTCCCACGGTGCAAAAGAGCGATGAGAAGACCAACGTTAGAGTCAGCAAAGACTATGTGGACTGGAACGGAATGGACTAATGACTGTCCTTACGCCCCCAGTGAGTTCCAGACGTCATGAGATGATTGATTTACACACTGACACAGTCAGAGGATTGTAAGGAAGAACGCATCCTACCCAACGCCCCATTCAAGTAAGGCTTTTCTCCTTGTAAGGCTCGGGTCGCATTTGCATACATGCTGATAACTCGACAGAGTACTAGATGCCCCTGGTCTGCGTGACGATTTCTACTGCTCCATCATGGCCTATTCCAGCACTTGCAGTACGCTCGCCGTCGGATTGGGTAATCTCTTATATGGATGGTCTGAATCAGGCGGAGTGTCTTTATTGCACGACGGGCGCGACGGACCCAAGAACGACGCGTGGCTCACTTCTGTGGCATTCTCGTCCGAAAGGGGCGACCGAAGCATCTTGGCCTTCGGTCGGTCCAGCGGTACTCTAACGCTCATGTCATTGTCAGAAGGCCTGATGCCTCGGTTCAACATCATGCATGAACCCGCCGTGGCCTGTCTCTCATGGCGTCCTGTTCTCGGCCGTCGACCGTCATCCAACCCTCAAAATCCGGGTGTCATGGTTGACATGGAAGATCTTCTCGTGGGCGACGAACTGGGAGATATTCATTATTATTCTGTCGAGTGGCCGAAGTCCTAGGAAGTAGCTCGACATAACTGGAGAGGGGAAATGACCAAGCTCGTACGCATCAAGGTCCACACGCAACAGGTTTGCGGTCTCGCCTGGTCAGCGACGGGATCTCACTTCGCCACCGGTGGCAATGACAATCTTTGCTGTCTGTTCCAAGTCAACAAGATCTTTCGGGATGAGAGAAACGAGTCAAAGGTAGTCGGAGCCATCCCTACCATTGCAGCCCCAGACTTCAGTCCTTCCCCCCCAGTGTCACCATGCACTACCATCCCTAGTAGCCCCAGTTCAATGTCAGATGTCTACGATTGGCCTTATCTGCGACAGACGATTCCGCGGAACACGGACAGGTTCCTGCCGCTCGGATCAGAGAAGCACCAATGGCGCCACACTGCAGCGGTCAAGGCGATTGCTTTCTGTCCTTGGCGTGAAGGACTCATAGCGACCGGTGGCGGCTCGAACGACAAGTGTATTCATTTCTACCACACCACATCAGGGGCTACGCTAGCGACCATCTCGGTGGCCGCGCAGGTGACGTCGCTCATCTGGAGCAAGACACGCCGGGAGATTGCAGCAACGTTTAGGTACGCGCAGCCGGATCACCCATATCGGATCGCCGTATTCGGCTGGCCGGACTGCCGACAGGTCGCTGCCATACCATGGGAAGGCGAGCATCGAGCGCTATATGCCATTGCGTACCCAGGTGGTCCGTCAGACACGTACCGGACGCGGGAGCGACGAAAGAGTCGGACGGCTGCGGAGGGATGCATCGTCGTGGCCAGCAGCGACGAGAGTGTGAAGTTTCATGAGATATGGCTTGCGGGGAGGAAGGCCACAGCGCTGGGCAGCGGCGTGCTGGCCGGCAGTGACATATTGGAAATGGAAGAGGGCATCGACAAGGAGGGGGACGTCATTCGCTGAGTGTCTCAAGTTTCTTTCGAAACCGTTCTGTCTCCGAGCGTAGGCAGGCTTACTTTTGCGTCCACATTGCATATATTTGCAGTATTGTAGTGTTCACGAAGCAGTCTTTCCGGGCTACTTGAGATTGCATACCTTAATTCATTTCATTCATATGCCTGCTTCATCACCGTCATCGGACTCGAATCCATCCATATACCGTGTCGTTTCCTGCAGGTCCGCCGGTGCGACAGCGGTGACGGATATCATTACGCAACGTGTCGGTGATGGAGACAATGGCGCCTGTCCGGACTTTCGCTTGAGCTTGCTGCATTCTAGTTGCATTTCGGACATGATTTGTTTCAGCCTGTCCACTTGGACATTCTGCTTGTTGGTCATTCCTGTCTATCCCATCACATACCGACCATGCTACTTCAAGGGGGGTCTCAAGGTAGGCATAGTCATATCCACTGACAGGGCCAATTCTGCGTTTTGATGGTTGAAATGACCTACTTGTGTACCGCGCAAGACCGACTTCGAGATACTCCTCCAAATAGATACAGATTGTTCTTCGTGGTAGGACTCTTCTGTCTCACTTTGATTACTTACGAATGCTTTCCATTATGACGTTGTACAATAATCAGGTCGCAACATGCTGAAGCGCTTGCCAGCCACACGTCGTTCCCCTGGCAAGCGTAAGGACGCAGTGAGACGGAACCATACGATCGAGGTGTGTGTAGTATTCACTATACATGCCATGTTAATGAATAATTTCACGGCATCAAGCTTCTTCTGAGCCCAAGCATCATCCAACGTTGGTTTGTCTTTACTAACATAGGAAATACACTGACAGACTGAGATGCAACCGTCAGGTGCACATTTTCGAAGTACAGATGATAATAGGCGCAGCTACGTCGATACGCTTGCCCCTAGTATCGAATTTGAGTGACACGCGTCAATCCATGCATACCTCCCCCCGGGGCTTTGACGATGCGATGTTTTTGACACGATGAATCAAGTCTGAATCTCAATACGATAGTTATGGGAAATCGGTCCTGTTCGACTTTGAAACACCATATGCAGCTTCACGCTCACAACGTCCGGGACGCTGCCTCGCGGAGCTGTGCTAAAAATGTCTACAGACATGATGGTAAAGGACCGGCATACGCTGCCGAACACTCTGCCCTTGGTGCGGGATGTGGTAACGTACATACCCGTCGAGCTGCGCCTCTTGTGCCGTGAACGCCTCGCGTACTTGCTTCCTTGCCAATAGAGTGAGCACATTGGGTCGCTCTCCCAGATTATCAAAACAGCTGTCTACTCCTGTTCTGAGGTGTACATTTTTACGAGTCTCTTCGATGCGACGTGGCCCAACAACCAATGTAATAGACCTGCTATAGCTTAGGGATGGTCACAACAAGGGCTCGATAGTGACACCCACTGTATTTTTTTGGTTACCACCTCAAATGTACCATGTGTCTATTTCTGTAGGTCGAGTGTGCTGCACGATCCTTTCACGGCTCGAGCCATGTTAATAACACACCCAGCAAACTGATCAGAGTCAACCATTGCCGGCAAAGGAAACCCCCGAAACTTGATCGTGGGTCTAGGTTGAATTACAGCAAGACTAGGACTGGACTTTACAACGTGCCGAGACCTGGATCTAGAGTCTTACAGCCAGAGGAGCGAGTAAGTCTGATCTTCGCCAAGTCAACCGGGGCCTTCTACAGCAGACATGCAGCATATCCGTACAGAACTTTATGCGATCAGCGATTCAGAGTGCTTGAATATAGCTCAAAATCGACTAGCCTTACCGCGCTGTCGATACTGACATATCTAATGTTGCGCATCAACGCGGGTGGCGCCTCCTTGCTGTGCCTCAACGTTGCCGCGCAAGCGCGCAATCCTTTTCCGCCAGCTGCAGTATTGGGAAAGAATGAGGAGGAATGCCCGTACCCACAGAAGTTAGGCTTCGAGGCGTGAAAGATATATATAGACTTACTACAATCCTCTGTTCGGGAGGGGTCTGGACGGGGTGAAGCCGTTGTTTTTGTGTGGTGGTCGTGCGCATACCGAAAGGAATCGTAACCGAGACCGGTTTACATCATATGACATCTACATGTCTACACAGCAAGATGATCAGAATAGGTATTGCCGACAGCTGCACCGTCCTTCTTACTATGCAGAGTCTCTAGAATTCTTATTAGGGGTATGCGCGTGAGCAAATCTTGCCAGGACTCATGGCCATTCGATCGAGTACACAAGTCGTCACACAACTTCTACCTGTTTTATTTTCTACGAAAGGGGCCAAAAGACTCACCTAGGAGCTTATTCAGCGCGTATCTTACCACACTCGAGGTTGTCTACCTGCTGCTTCGCAATGAAGGTAATCATCACTGCACGTCACTGTGCGCAATCTTCACCTGTGCCACAGTGAAACATGTGTTAGCAACTACAACGGTGTAGATGGCCTTTCAACTGGACGCCATCACATATGGATGTCTACGCCGAGACACTCATTGAAGCGGAAACGGGACAGTTCATGGCCCATAGCCTTACTTATCGCCTCGTATATTATGCCGCCTAACGGAGCGGCATGTGTAGTGCCATCGCAGCACGTGGCTTCGTGAAGCAAGATCGCAGATGACAACAGGGATTTTTACTCTACTTATCTTTTTGGTTCCGGAAATATGTATTCGTGATGGGCTCGTGCTTGTACTTCGAAATTCAATCTTCATCACAGGTCCTCGAGGCTGGGAAATCCTTATCAAGGAGTATGTCTAGCTTCAGCTGGCAGTCAGTTTTAGCGAGTAAAAGTCTAGGACATATCCCTGAGATCATTATGAATGTCGAAGAGAGCACATCAACCTACTGATTCGTCGAGGAACTGGTATTCAAATTCGATACCTTGCGTCAGATTCTTTTGCGAGCGCCCCAATGCTGACTCGAAAACCTCCCGAGAGCTTGAGTTTGACAAGTGACAACAGACCTCCAGGACTAAAACTGTCTAGCGATCGGATCATTCTCCAAAGGACACTGTCTCTGAAAGGCATAACGGTATGATACAACAGGGGAAGCATCACCTCAGGTGCTGTAAGACTGTACTTACACGAAGACAACAAATTTAAAAAAAAAAAAAAAAAGTCCATCATCAACCGGTGTAAGGCGAAGCACATCGCCGTTGTAGGCCAGGACATATGGCAAACATCCAGCTTGTTGCCTGTGTCAGATACCGAGTTAGAGGTTCTTCTAGGTATTCACACGCAGGCAAATCCAATGTATGCTCCCAGTTGTCAGGAGCTCGCCAACGCAATGTGACAGTATTAAAGCTTTACCACTTGTAAAGCCTTCGTGCATTATCCCACGCACTATGTACTGCAGCTTGTCGATTATCTGAGTAAACCATATGAAATTGACAACGGACCTCTGAACGTGGACAGCCACCGTATCCTAGTTCCGTGCAAGCGTGACATTTAGAGCATAGCCTTCGTAAGTTTGCGTAATGGCCGTCGTCGCATTGTGTGTGTTTCAATGCAGGTACTCGACAACGAACGGACGAGCATCCATCTAAGTCGTGGATGCTAATCAGGTTGAGGGTGGTCAAACATGACAGGAGAATGACCACGCCCGCATGATACAAGTTGCTAGCGTCGAGTTTTGGGACGTTTGACGCTGAGTCTGGCGTGTAAAGCTGATTGACTTTCTCGTGGGCAATGCTTAGAATACTCGTTACTTTTGTCCGTGATGGCAAGTTCGAGTTTTTTGCCCCCAGAACCAAAGTTCTGTAACACTTGCCTTGATCTTTACGCTTTGCACGAGTTCGCTGCATTCGGCCCATTGTTAAAGAAATGTAGAGTTGCGATACGAGCCGCTGACCTGATGTACTTTCCGTATAGCATGCAGGATCTAGCACGAAATGCAGGTGTCGATTGCTTTTTTTAGCTCACGGATCGTGAATTGATTTACCCTCAAGCATCACGATCACGAGGTATTCAACCACGGCATAATGTCTAGATGATTTGAAACGATCGGCTTGGTAGCGAGATTAGTCTGAACGTGCTGTGGCTGGTCTCAAGACTTGCCCATATTGCAGGAGACTCATATGTGTTTTGCTTGCTTGCTCGCTTGCTGACGATGACCTTTGAAGACTCATCCAAGTGATCGACGCATCGAATCAACTACCCTACCCTTGCCAGGCCCACATCCGCCTGGAAAGACCCTGTAGCACGAAGCCACATCAGTCTCGAATGGTTCTATGTACGAGCCCCGACCGCTGCGGCTGGATTTCAAAGAGTCCGGGCATTCGAGCCTTTGAGGCTGGCAAGCTGTGGCCCTGGTCCAGGGGGATTGGTGCCGCAAGACGGACATACTTCAAGAGTACGATGATCAATTTGCGTGCTGAGTTCGTTGGCGTTGGCGTTGGCGTTGGCGTTGGCGTCGGAGTTTTGAACCTTGCATCGGACTTGATGGCTTTCCTCGCAAAATGCGGAGCATCAACCGTGTTTCGATAATGAGGTACAACTCGACACTTTTGCGAGACGTCGAAGAACTCGACAGCTTGAAAAGTCGGAGTTGGAGAGGACACACTGAAGATGAACTGCTTTCCAAAGAATGACGTTCCATGCATGAGGGGCCGTGCTGTGCGTACTCGAAGGGCCCAGCTCATGTCTCATGCCTCATGCCTCATGCCTCATGCCTCATGCCTCATGCCATCAATCCTTATACATATCGGGTGACGCACACGAGCGCTATCGTGCTGTGCAGTGTGCAAAAGTTAGTACGACGGAGGCATTTCCTAGGCTGACCGCTCTTCTGGCCTCGAAACGACAGCCAAAACGTTGGTCCCCGGCGCCGAAAGAGCGGCTTCCAGCTATCATTAAGCATACCTTGCTAGCGATATGAACCTGGCAACTTCCAAGCCCTGGCAGCCTGGAAAACAGCGGATAAGACCCCTTTGCGCGTCAGAACCCGCCCACATGTTCAGCCAAGCAGGGGCGAGAGGCACAAGGCATGGTGTAGCAGAAGAAGGGGGGTGAGCTTATTAGACCAAGCCTCGCACCTGTGATCTCAGATACCCCAAATCGAGCATCATGCTGCGACGGCCTGTCTCGCCGCCAAAGGACAGATCGTGCAAGATCAAATATACAGTGACTGATGAGTACATGTCCAGGTACGTTATCGAGTACAGATCCGAGTCTACCGTGTGTCTCTTCGTTGGCCTGCCAATCTCCTGAACATGTACGCAGTATGCCATTTGAGGCCCATTTCTGACACGCGCGCACTGGAGATTGGAGACAGTAAACCACATCCATCTTCCATATCAGCAACTCTTAGCAAGGCATGGGAAGAATGCCTAGGATGGCTATAGCGTGGAATCGACCTCGCTAGATCCGAACTTCCTACAATGCCTATTTGCTCCACTGGCAGTTCTTGGTCTCTGACCTCGCTTCCTGTACACTTTCATGCTACTCGGTCGAGGCATGTTAGCACTCTCTTTGTGATTCACATCCTGCTCCTAGTGCCCTGAAACCAAGTTGGGCACGCAGTCTTGATCGATAGTTACCTACGTAAAGAAGAAATCCCCTCTTGGCCTCGTGTAAGCAGATTGTGCGCGCCAAGGAATGCCAACCAACCCCCGAATCCTGAAGTTTCGGAGGAACTTTGCTTCGGCCTTTACGAGAAGTCCTTGTCCACTATTGCTGTTCAATGCTCTCTCAAGCCTGGCTCTTGCCCGCTACAGAGAGCATGTAAGGAACTTTGTAGTGTTAGTCTGCGAGGACACGTCTATGGAATTCGGAGCACTTGAGCTGCCCGTTTCAGGCTAGCTGTGTATTATAGCCCACGATCGCCACCAGGAGACTTTTATTTATACAAGGGCATGGTTGTGGACGGACCGCCACCCGGTACTGGTAAGGCGGCTGACCCCATAGTCGTGGGGGAACACCCGAGCACGTGAGGTTCCTGCGTCGGGACCGTGATAACCACATGGCTCATACATGCGACATGGTCGACCACGGTTTTTAGTGAGACGTACGCTATATGTACGGAATGGACCGTGTAAACCTCTCAGCTTGCCCCAATAATAGTTCGTCTTAGGGGTCTATCGCATTCTGTCCTAATAATAGAGATCTGTATCTGAAGGACAGATGGATCAGGGGTCCTTGAGTGGAATCGTCCATTGCAACACTGTGTTTTTTCTGTTGAGGAGGCGCCAGAGCCGCAAGTTCCGTCTCGGCGAATTAGGGAAAGAAGAATATCTACCTAGACGGCGGTTTGCGACATCTATCATGAATGCCACCATGAGTCTTCTCTTCCGAGTTCCACCTTTGTCCTGGTAAAGTAGGTACGAATCGCGTGGCACTTCGCATGCCGTTGTCGAGCGTCGCGGAGTAGGTTTTGGGGCCATATCTGTAACTTGCTGAAGATTGAATGTCACGTAAATATGCAATGAGAAAACAGCAAGAGATGGCTTAAAAACCAAGAGTCTCGACAATGACGAACAGTTCTGTTTCTACTCTTCACCTGTACTGAATCGACGAGGCGGTCCTCGTTATAGGTTTGCAAAGGACGCCCATCTAGTTGATCTTGTTCAGTGGGAAAGGTAACAAGAGCGGACAGCTTGGCTATATGTGACCAAGAAACCGTTACATTGCGACAGGATTCCTACAGCTGGCCAGTCGAAGGTTGGGGACTGGATTGAATGTGGACTTGGCTCGGTAGTTCCCCCGGACTTGAGCTGCCATACCAAGGGGTGTTCAATTTGCAGCCTCTGGAAGTTGAACTGGTATGCAGACGCACCCGGTATTGCTCGTGCCCATAAACCGACAAGAGATGAGATTCTGGGCTGGAGCCTGGAGCCAGACGATAGGCCCAAGTTCACAACAGGGTGTTTCCAGTTCCACTAAATAGAGATTAGACAAGCTTCACAGCTCGACAGCTAGACTCTACCTAGCGAAGGCTAAGTTTCAAAGAAGGAGCGGCAGGATCTAAGCCTTGGTCTGAGGGTAGAATCGGGATGACGCCTTGAGACCTGCATCCTGGAGTCCTGGACATATACATTGTGGCTACAACTGTCGACCTGTACTGCAATGTAGCATGTGCTTTAGTAGGATACTTGGATATGGAGTAGGTGTGGTTTACAAACAAACATCTTCGTAGGTATCATTAGGTGAGTCAAAGGTGCGTGTCTCAGGTGAGTGCCCTGTACCGAAAGCATTGCGCCATGGGATTCGCCGTCTTCTGCTCACCTTCGTACTGGGGCCGCCTTCACTGAGCTGCTGTGAACGCCTACAACACCAGCACCATTCTCTTCTACACGTACGGGCGGCTGGTCACCTACCACTCTCCAGCACACTCTCCAGCCAATCGGTAACGCTACCATCACAACGCGGGATCTGGTCAGCATACGAGTACGGGAAAGAGACAATGTACTACATGGGACGTCATGCAGACAAATGTGTCGAGACACCCTGCGAAGATGAAGAAGGCTATATGACATTATCACCAACCAGGCGCTGCTGACTGAGTCATGCGGCTTTTGTTATTGACGCGCCGCCACGGGCGAGGCAAGGAGGGGTTGGCAACCAACGACGGCCCCAGTCATCTATCTCAGTTATATGCTGTTGTCACAACATGTTGGCACAGATTACCATTCCAGGCTCTCTGTGCATGGGAACCACCAAGAGGATATTCTCTCAAAAGGCCACTGCATCACTCGGAAACGTACAACGTACGAGGCCTGCTGTTTGTCGAGGCAGATCCAAGCTGAGACACATATCGATAAATTTGCAAGTGACAAAGAACCTCATGGCATATGAACATGGTACCGATACCCCGATACCTATGACCGAGTGGCCACGTTCTCGAGCATCGCGATCGCCCAGTACCTAAGCTTGTAATGCGGGGTCTATATGCGTCTGAGATGTGTGGGCAATCAATCGCCTCGGTCTCGCGCGCTGGTCAGTGGCTGGCGTCGATGTTTGACCACCTACCTGCTAAAGGCACCGGGTGGCTCGTTCCTGTTGGCTTATGTAGATATTCGCTGAGTCTTGTTGTTGTCGAGGCAGTGTCTGGGAGCGGGCCGGCATCGATTAGCCAATGTCCTGCGTTAGAGTTAGAGTGTGGTGACAGCCGACAGCCCTCCCGACGATGCAACTCTACGGTCTACCTGCCAACGCCTGTCTGTATACGCCCGCCGCTCAACGACCCTACCTAACCGTCATCACTCGGCCCGAAGAGTTGTCCAGTCGATAGTGATACCTCGACCGCCTCGACCGCCTCGACCGCCTCGACCGCCTCGACCGCCTCGACCACCTCGACCACCTAGCCCACCTAGCCCACCCGCACAAGGTGCCGTTGTGATCGTTGGAAAACATGAATCCTTCAATCGGGAGGGCTCGGGCTAATGCACATGCAACGCAGATCCTCTCTTTACGATTCTATTCCTGGCGCGGTGGCCGGTTCACCATGTGTGTACTGTTGTTAGGTACTCTGGAGTTTGCATGTAGTCGATCGGCCTGGTCTCGCGAGCGGCGTGGTCTTTCTGCGGAGAATAAGCCCAATGTCCCGGCAACTAATTCGCACGTTTTGCGGATTGCAGAATCATTATCTCCCGGAACTTTTGCGTACCAGCAAATGCACAATGTGGATGCCGGCCTGCTGCTCGCATGCGCATCGCAAGGACTTGGATGGACACCCCTGCACGGCTCCTGCGCTCGTCGTCTTGCTCGCGTATTCAACATGTCTTCAACAGTGCCTAAGGAAGGTGATGCTCTATTCTAATCCGCCCTTTTTAGTAACTAGACACTCCCGTCATCATGGAGCATTCTGTCCAACTACAGACCCCGAGTATATCAAATCTTCGTCGGCCCCGGGGCCTGCTATGTACTCTAACCGGGTCAGGTAAGCCTCCTTCGGCTCACGGTCTGGCGAGCTGGCCCCTGGGCCTCGAGTCTTGCCAAGTTGCAGCTTGCTATTCTTAGCTTGTGGCCCTTTCTTTGCCTCTTTGGCCCTGTCCATGAATCTGTTGGGCTGTTCCCCAATGCCTCAATCGAGTATCGGGATGCACAGCACTTCCAACGCCGCCGTGTCGCCATGACCCGTCGCCCAGAACTTGGAAGAAACAGGAAAACCACCAGGCTAGTGTACAATGTTGGTTCCATTCCTAGTGCCCGCGTCCCGTCCAGTCATGCCGAGCGTGGGGAGCAAACCATTTGGCTCGTCCCGTCCCTGTCCCTGGGTATGAGTCAGGTCGTATGCTGTATTGCCGCATCATAACACGGGCCGTATGATCCACTCTATCTCTTCGTGTAATGATGCATGTTTGTCTTGTGCTCGTCGCCGTGACCCAGGCTACGCGGCGTCGTCATCGGTGGCAACTGCGTGCCTGCGCTCATCGTATGGCCCGAGGGGCCAGCTAGAGGCCTCATGGCATCGTAGCCTTCCCCACGCAGGTCTAGAGTCCCTATGTCAAATCTCTTGGAGCAGCCGTCTTCCATGTGCCTGGGAGCCTGCATTAGTCGATTCGAAACCTGCGATACTGCCAAGACGGTGCTCGCCAGGCATGGCTGAGATCAGAATAAGAACGGGCATGACCTACCTCCTCAGAGTGTCTTTCCTCGCGAACAGACGGCCACAGTAATCGCACTTGTGGTTCTTTTCTTTCGTGTGCACACTCTGATGATGTCTTTGCAGATCCGTTTTCCTCACAAACCGCTTGGTGCAGTCGTCCACGGTACAGGGGAAAGGATATTCTCGCTTTTTGTCGTGGGTCTCCATATGTGCCTTGTAGTTATAGCTCCTGCTGAAGAGCTTGCCACATCCCTCGACTTCGCATTGAAAATTGGCCTCTTCTTTCGATGTGAGTTTACGTGGCTGTCGTTTCGGTGCGCGAGGAAGCCGTGACGTTGACGGCCGTCTGTCCGTCGGAAGAGGACTGCCGCTGCCTCCAGCTCCAGAATAGTACGCGTCTGACTCCATGGCGTGGTAATCCGAAGACTTGGCCCATGATCCAGATGCGGCATCGGATAGGTACCCCGTGCTGCCCGCTTGGGACCCGTAACTGCTTGATTCTAGTAGCATAGCATGACCCGACCGCGGCGATGGATACTGTGACTGGTCTGCGCCGCTGGCATATTCGTGCTCCATTTTTACTCGTGGGATGGGTGATACGCTCTGGTAAGAGACGGGATGTCTGGAGGATAATGGGCCTGGAGAGCGAGACGGTACGGAGGCGTGGTTAGAAGGAGTATTTGTGAGAGTGTGGGCGTGGGCCATGTGAGTTGAGTACATGTCGTGGCTGTACGGCGCATGCATTACCGAGTCATAGCTGACATACGAGCCGTACTCAGAAGATAGTATGCCTGGTCCCCCGGTAGGCGGAACAGAATGTATCAGTGTATTTTGTGCCCATTCGGGGGAAGTTGTCACATCGTGATGGGGGAGGGAGTGGCTAGGCTCCATGGTCGATGATGCGATACCACAGACCGGCTCGTATACCGGACCAATCTTATAATAGCAATCGGCGAGATCGGGTGAAGGGTAATCGAGACCAGGGCTTCTGGAGTTCCGCGAAGAAGCCGGCGATCTGATAAGTGACGGTGGTGAAAGGGCCATGATGAAAGAGAAGACTTGTCACCATGTCTAGGCGGAAGTGGTTGTTATAGGAATCAAGGCTGTGAGGCACGGGGACAACTTGTTAGAACGCACAGCACTTATGTCAGATACAGTCAAAGGCCATGGGATGGCAATCCATACGCAACATATGGGATAGGGGTCTTGTACGATATGTACCAAAACAATCAGGTCACTCGGAAACGTGAGGGATGGGTGAACAGGTAGATATACAGATTCTGATCTGGCCAACCTTCACATACAGGGGGGCAAATTCCAGAGTACTGACTGCGTAGGATAAAGCTACGCAGCAGACCTGTAGATGCACTTTACAGACTTGTAAATCCACACGTGTGACACTCTGGGGCATGCGGTAGTCGACCTAGTCGGCAAGGAGGGTCAGCTATAATAAGACCTTCTTGGATGATCTAAGTCGGTCGACCTCTGGGTGAGAAACAGCGCGGGAAAGATTCTCGAGGCAGAATGCGGCCGAGGTGCCGTACTCGTACACGCCAGGCGCGCCAGGCTCGTCCTGGGACCTGTACGATCATGCCGTATCTGGCTGGTGTTATTCGAGCGCTCGGCTTGCAAACGCATCTGAAGGACAGAGGGGATGGGATCATGGCAAGCCGTGGTTCCTTGCTCGGCAATGGGCAACATACTAAGCTATGGGCACACAATATGGCCACTGGGGGCGTGAGCCAGGGAAAGGCGAAGAGGCACGGCTGAAAAGGCGGGCTGCAGGCCCGGGTCTGCTGTTGCAGGTACCTCGATACCGTCAGACACACCACCGCACGACCTCGGGGCTACGTAGCGTATACCTACGATGCAGGAGAGAGGAGACGGTTGGCAGTCTGGGACATGAACGGACTAGGGTCCATCACTGATCTGGGGTGGAGACGACGCTTGAGGAGGCAGATATAACGCGCGACCCAGGAAACACCAACTGGGCGATGATACGTTCCCCAACGCAGCTCTGCGCCAGTATCAACGTGACGATGCTGTTGGGTACTTGGCTGCTGGCTGGACAGTGCGACAGGCATGGAGATCCGCCATTCCATCCCCGCTGGGTGCCCGTATCCACGTGCTTTGGATTGTGAATCGTGAATATCTGTGTGTGATGGCAAAACGTCAATCCTAGCCCAGCCTCCAGCTACGCCAGGATGATGCAGCCTGGCCGTGGCCGAGAAACGCTCACTCCCGTGTGGGCTACACCGTTTGCAGGAGCCATAACAGGCATCACGCTGCGACGACCATGGACAATTACATTTTGCAGACGGCCAAAGCGGAGAATATTCTATTTGGGTGCCCGCGACGGATTGTTCACCAGTAGTGGCTTGCTTCCCAAGTCGACGCGCTCACCGGCGTTGGTGGGGTTCGGAGACTCGGACCCAAGATTGCCAAGTTCCAACTGCACTAATCAGTATCTCGACGTGAAAGACTCAAGACGGCACCTTGTTTAGGCATGACGCCCCTGTCAAGTCTTGTTGCAACTTGCAACTTGCGAGCCAATGTGCCCACCCAAGAAAGGTCGTGTGTGGGACCTTGTCCGAGCCTTTGTGTGTGTTACATCTAACGGCCTGTTAGCTGCGACGACTTCATCATGGCATTGTGGAAGCCGATGCAAGTGAGGCGCCCACGCCACCTGGACACCTTACCTTGCCTAAGACATATAGAGAGGGTCGCGAAGCTCCCCGAGGATAAGAGTGATTTGAGTGCGCCAGCCAGGGCTGATGGAAAATTTGTGAATAGAGTAGTCGGCCTGAGAGTATCTTGATTCTGATGCCTTCTCTCGCTCACTGAAGTGGCGCGGGCCTTGTGGGTTGTAATCCCGTGGGTACAGGGTGCTTCTTTCACATCCGCCGCCGAACTTTCAGAGGGCTGGGGTCCCAAAATGATGAGATCATCATAACGGTACGGCTCATGATACAGTAGAGATGTTTCTTCGTGGCCATCCTAGATGGACCCGTAATCGGCAGATGCCCAGCTCTGAGCTAGCCACTGTTTCGCATCTTCCGGCCGAGCGGTGGAAATGTCGCACCGGAACCGAAGCATCAGTCAGATCTAAAAACAGCACCGTGGCATCGAGCCGTTGGTATGTGACAGAAGCTAGAGCAGGTTCCTTCCGGATGCTGTTTGATGATCCAAACGCCCGTTGGCTTCCAATCCCCAAGTAGGTAGCAATCCTAGCGAGGCAATGAGGATCTCGACGGGCCCAAGATCGCAGCTGCCCCAGATCATCACTGAATAAGATGAGCCGAGTGCGCCGTAGTGATTCCCGCGAGAGCGAGGGTCGAAAAGTCCGCACAAGGTGCTCATGGCTCCGCCAGCCCCTGGTCTTGTCGAAAGATGGATTGTCGGATTAAGGTTGTGTCTCAGGAGTTGGGATCGAAGGTCCCGGTTCCTTGGTGCTGGGCAAGCAGTTGCACCTCGAACGAGGACTCTGGCTTGGATCCGACAGTCCGGATTCAGACCCCAAGGTGAGGCTCCCTCACCAACCACCAGGGCGTCGTGAGCTCACGAGTTGTGGCTGCTGCGGCCAGGTACAGTGGATCGGCAGCCATGGTGTTGGGAGGTATGTAGGTAGCCCCCAGGTAAACACCTACACACATAACACATGTAGGTGAGGGAATGGCAGAAGTGGCTGCTGTGCCTACTGTCCATGCTACTGAGATTCCAGACCCCACCTACTCGTTACCTTATAGTTGCGGTCCCTGGACAGCAAATCGACAATGGCGATACTTGTATGGGTCTTCTTAATGAGTCGGGTGTGGTTTCTGGATGCTGGCGTCTCTCGATAGGCCCTCTAGACAGCTCGCCACTGCAGTCTCAGCATCCAAGTTTCGCAAGATTCATTCGTAGTTTCCATGTCCAACTACTATTTACATGTAGGTGATCTCTACTACATACATACATTACCTGGTAATGTAGGTGTACTTCGAATTGAATCATACTTAGCAGTATTGACCTAGAAGAAGATCCTCAAGGCATCCCCCCACTCGCCCGGCGGGATGTACCTAGCCTACCCGTGACACGTTCATGCTTGTTACACAGCACCCGTACCCACTAACGGCAGATAATTAAGGTAGTAGGTACCTAGTAGTCCGTAAGGTACGGCAGGTAACACGGACAAGGCATTCAATGTGGGGTCTATCGCCGTTATCTGCGGGTGTGGCTTGATCTCACGCGTTACCAGGTACCTACGAACTAGGGTTGGTATAAGTATCATACCCGGAGGCGTCGAATGGCATAATACCGGTATAATACGGCATTATAAACTTCGGTGCCGGCACTTATCTACATTCAATTTAATTAGTATCTATATTAAATGTAATTGGCTAATATTACGTGATATTTACGTAACCTAGAGCCTTATCCCGTAGTCTTTAATACGGTAGCCCTAGTAACTAGTAGCCTTAATAATAACGGTAATAATAGCTATAATGGTAGCCCTAGTAGCTTTAGTAGCCCTAGTAGCGATAGTAGCGATAATAGCAATAGTTACAATGGTTATAATAGTTGTAATAGTTATAATAGTTATAATAGTTGTAATAATTATAATGGTAGCCCTAGTAGTAAAGTAATAACGGTAGCTTTAATAATAAAGTAATAACGGTAGCTTTAATAATAAAGTAATAACGGTAGCCCTAATAAAGTAATAACGGTATATATAACGGTATATATAAAGAAATAATACTAATAATGCCGGCTTAAAATTTTAAAAAACCACTAAACTTTATTCAAATTAAGTGAAATAATATTTAATAAATGCGGAATTAATTAAAAATAACAAATATCGCATTTATTTAATATTAAATGTAATAGTTAAAGCGTAATAGTTAAAAAGGTCTAGTATTATACTATTTAATGCCAATATTTGTATAGGGTGGCATAATACCGGCATTTTATTTATGGTGCCGGCATCTTACCAACCCTACTACGAACTGTACCTCCCTAAGGTTCCACCAGACCTGAATGGCACCAGAGATTTAGGTAAAGAAAATAGGTCGAAGCCACAACACAAGCCGCAGGGGAGTACTGCCTCCAACACTTCAAGGTTGCTTGCATCTGAGCTTCCATTTCGACGTCCCATCGTTCTCGCTTGACTGCTGTCTCTGCTTCGTCTCTCCGTCTGGTCCCATGTGGACTTACCGGGATGAACAGCTAGACGTGTCCCAAGAGCACACAGAAGGAGGATGTTTAAGCGCCCCAGGGAGAGCGTGAAGAAGCATGGTGTAGCCAGCTGATCCTGAAGCTATCATCCACACCGTCCTGACCCTACCCAAACACATTTACTTGCCGGCTTCTTGATCTCGCCAGCGGTGGACTCGCCGCCGGCAGGTGCATCTCCCAAAGATACGAGAGCCCTCGCACACATTGCCCGCACCCTCGGCTTGTGCAGGCTTCTTGCGAGGTCGTCTTCTCAACTTTCACCTATTGACATCTGCCTTGCTGTCGACCTCGAACAAGATGAAGTTCTTCATCGACGAGCTCCCCGTGCTCTTTCCGTATGAGCGGATATACCCAGAACAATATGCCTACATGTGCGACCTCAAGCGCACCCTGGATGCAGGTGGTCACTGTGTTCTGGAGATGCCGTCGGGGACGGGAAAGACCGTCTCCCTGCTCTCTCTCATCGTCGCCTACCAGCAACACTACCCCGAGCATCGCAAGCTGATCTACTGCTCGCGTACCATGTCCGAGATCGAGAAAGCTCTCGTCGAGCTCCAACGTCTCATGCAATTCCGTGCTGATGAGCTCGGGCACGTCGAGGACTTTCGAGGCCTGGGGCTGACCAGCCGCAAGAACTTGTGTCTGCACCCTTCCGTCAAGAGGGAGAAGAGTGGTGCCATTGTTGATGCTAGATGTCGGAGCTTGACCGCAGGCTTCGTTAAGGAGAAGAAAGAGAAGGGCGAGGATGTCGACGTGTGCGTCTACCATGACAATCTCGACCTTCTTGAACCGCACAATCTCATCCCTAACGGTGTCTGGACCCTTGACGGCTTGTTACGGTACGGGGAACAGCACAAGCAGTGTCCCTATTTCACATCGAGGCGAATGGTGAGTCGAGCTGGGAAAATACATCTCTGCATTACTGATTCTACAATTAGATGCAATATTGCAACGTCATCATCTACTCCTACCACTATCTGTTAGACCCCAAGATTGCAGAGCGCGTATCAAAGGAGCTCTCAAAGGACTGCATCGTGGTGTTTGATGAAGCCCACAACATTGACAATGTGTGCATTGAGTCTCTCAGTACCGACATCACTGAGGATTCCCTTCGCAAGGCCATGCGGGGCGCGGTGAATCTGGAGCGCAAGATCACCGAGATGAGGGAGACGGACAGGGAGCAACTGGAAAACGAGTACCAGAAACTCGTCGAGGGCTTACGAGACGCCGACGAGGCTCGCCAAGAGGATACCTTCATGTCCACCCCGATCCTACCGGAGGACCTGATCAAGGAAGCTATTCCTGGTAACATACGGAGAGCGGAACACTTCATGGTTTTCTTCAAAAGGTTCATAGAGTATCTCAAGACACGCATGAAAGTCCGCCAGGTAATATCGGAGACGCCGCTCTCCTTCTTATCTCACCTCAGAGAACACACGTTCATCGAGAGGAAGCCTCTACGATTCTGTGCCGAGAGGTTGACGTCGTTGGTGAGAACACTGGAGCTCACCAACATCGAGGACTACCAGCCTCTTCAGGAGGTGGCCACTTTTGCTACCTTGGTAGCTACCTACGAGAAAGGGTTTCTACTCATACTGGAACCTTTCGAGTCTGACACGGCCGAGGTGCCCAATCCGGTGCTGCACTTCACGTGCTTGGACGCCGCCATCGCCATCAAACCCGTCTTCGATCGCTTCAGCTCCGTCATCATCACCTCCGGTACGATTTCGCCGTTGGAGATCTACCCCAAGATGCTTGGCTTCAATACAGTGGTGCAGGAATCGTATGCCATGACGCTGGCGAGGCGGAGCTTCCTGCCAATGATTGTCACGCGTGGTAGCGATCAGGCGCCGGTCTCGACAAGCTTCCAGGTTCGGAACGAGCCGAGCGTAGTGCGCAACTACGGCAATCTCTTGACCGAGTTCGCGCGGATCACGCCCGACGGCATGGTCGTCTTCTTCCCTTCTTACCTCTACATGGAGTCCATCATCAGCATGTGGCAGGGCATGGGCATCTTGGACGAGGTCTGGAAGTACAAATTGATCTTGGTCGAGACGCCGGACGCGCAGGAGACGTCGCTCGCGCTAGAGACTTACCGAACGGCGTGCTGCAATGGGCGAGGCGCTGTATTGCTCTGCGTCGCGCGTGGGAAGGTATCGGAGGGTATCGATTTCGATCATCAGTACGGACGGACGGTGCTGTGCATCGGTGTGCCATTCCAATACACGGAATCCCGCATCCTCAAAGCTCGACTCGAGTTCTTGCGCGAGACGTATCGCATTCGGGAAAATGACTTCTTGTCCTTCGACGCTATGCGGCACGCAGCGCAGTGTCTGGGTCGTGTGCTGCGAGGCAAAGACGACTACGGGATCATGGTGTTGGCAGACCGGCGGTTCCAGAAGAAAAGGCCACAGCTTCCGAAGTGGATCAACCAGGCAATGCACGAGGTGGATGGAAATCTGAGTACGGACATGGCCATCATTACGGCCAAGAGATTCTTGCGAGATATGGCACGCCCCTTCAGGAGCAAGGATCAGGATGGGATTAGTATGTGGAATTGGGAGGATCTCAAGGCTCATCAGAAGAAGGCTGAGGAGGAGGAGATTCGAGAGAGGCAGGCTAACAGGGATGTTGCGCTCGTGGAGGCGCTGAAGAGAGCGCAGGCACAGCAGGCGGCGGATAATGACTATGACTTGGATGACGACGATCTCGAGGAGGGTATGATGGAGCTGGATGCGATAAGCTGAGCCGGAGCTTAGATCGACTCCCTCAACCGTGTTCATTTGAGAATAGCCATCTAAGGGTAATACGGCAGATCGGAGACTCTAAGCTGCAATCAGTGATCGAATGCTAAATCCAGTGATGTGCGCATGGTGCGAGCAAGCGTGATGCCATATTTCTCAAATCCGGTCTGGTTTTCTGCAATCAGTCAAATGGTGATATATGCAGCATTACAAACCTACATACCTTGTCGTGATAGCCTTGAATGGGGAAGTGCAGCAACCCCAGTGTCGAAACTAGGTGTGGGTGCGGCGCACACCATTACCACCTAGCTGATTTTTGGCTCCGTGGAAAGGAGGAAAAATTCGCAAAAAGCTTCGGGTCATTCAGTCTAATCCTTAATCGCACAATGTCACAGGTCATGAGTCGTAGCTATCCAAAGCCGCAACCGCCTTGAGAAGAGAGAAATGCTTCGAATCTAACCAGGGTATCATATTCAGGCTTTGTATATATGCATTCATGCGATACAAACACTTTACGTAGTAGACTTGGCCATATTCCAAAAACTGTCCAACTTGCCCCTGCTGAGGGCCTGTCTGGCATCGGCGTCGGTCTCGCAGACACGGGTTCGAAAGCTGTTAAAAGTCTGCGTCTTGACCTCGCCTTCAAACAGCAGCTGGCACTTGTTGAAAGCGAGGTCTTTGAGGTCGCCCTTCTCGTCCTCCGCCCGTAGCCAGTTCCGCAGGTTGTCGCTCTCCTTGTCATTGCTGTTGTTGTCATTGCTGCTATTGTTGCCCCTATCCCTCGAGGGCGCGTTCTCGGCCCAGTCGATGCGGTTGAGCATGAGCTTCTTGTAGTGATTGATGCCGTGCTCGCCGCCCTCGACGATGACGAGGTTCTGCTTGGGATGCATGATGACAAGGCCCTTCAGGCTGAGCTGGTCGGCGTTTTTGGAGACCTTGAAGCGGTGCTGCCCGTTGGCGAGGGTGTTGACCTTGAAGACGAGCATGTGGACGCCCTTGGCGACGTCCTGTGCCTGATTCTTGGCGAGCTTGTCGTGACGTTGTTCCTTCGTGAGCTTGCGGTCCTCGTTGGTCTGGAGATGGGTGTTGTGGCGGTCGGCGATCTCCTTATTGACGCGGGCCTCGACGGCGGTAGGGTCTTTGACGGCTTCCTCGCCGAGGACGCGCATGAGATTGCCCTTTTTGACTTTGGGCGGCGGTGCTGGGACCAGTCCCACTATGATAGTTCAGTCAGTTTAGTAAAAAGACGCATTATGGCACAATGGCAAGAGAGCAATGCGCAAGGAGGGGAGATATGAGGGACGTACGTCGGACTTTAGCTTGCTCCTCTTTTAGATCGGCCATGCGGCGTTGGCGGCGCAGCTTGGCCTGCTCGTCCGAGGTCAGGAACATGGGCTTGGGGGCGGGGATGTGTTGGTCTTGCGGGGGCTCGATGGCGACGGGGTGCTGTATGTAGCTCGTGATGATAGTGTCTTCGGTGTCGATCTTGAGGGCGGCGGGCGAGTCGATGTCGTCGTAGTTGGGCGCCGTGACAAGGCCCTCGTCCCACCACTCTATGTCCGGGGGCTCGTCGACGACAAAGTTCTTCTCGACGTCGATGTCGTCGTCGATGCCGGCCTTGCGGGACTGCAGGGCGATCTTCTTCTTGAGGGCCTCGAGGGCGGCCTGGCGGCGGAGGGCATTGGCCTGCTGGATGTACTTGCCCTTCTGGTTGAAGATGAGCTGGCGCGACTGGCGGGGCTTGACTGTGGGCGCGCCGAGGCTGGCATCGTAGTAGGGATTCTGCTTGATCTCTTCGGCCGTGGGTCCAGAGAGGTCGAGGGGCTTGTGTCTGGAGTGGTCGTTGGCGCGGCTGTCGCGTGGGCGCTGGCCAGAGGCAGAGGAAGATGAGGGATGGGATTCTGCGGTTTTGGAGGCGGGCTTCCACGAGGCGAGGTCCTCGAGGGCCGGGTGCAGGCCGACATTCAGGCCGCCCTTTGCTTTGGTGGTTGTGCCGATGGCGGCAGAGACGCGGGCTTTGAGGGCAGCGAGCTTGGCGGCCTTGTCGACGGCGGACTCAGGCTTATGGATGCGCGAAGGGCCGTCGTTGCGGGGACCGAGGCCCGGTGAGGATCGTCGGTCCATAATGGGCAGAAGTGGTATTGTGCAGCTCGAATGGCGGATGAGATGCGTGTCCTGAGGACGCCGTCTCCGAGGCCGCGGTAGATAGTCGGAGTTTGGAGGAGTTAGTTTGGGGCTTTTGGGGATACGATGAGAGCTGGAGAGGTAATCTCATAGATCATACTAGCAACAGAGGCTGATGGTACATAAAAGTAATGTTGTGGTGTTGGATTACCTTGGGTGTGTGAAGGTAGGTAGGTGTCAACAGAAACGTGCCGCACGTAAACTGTATTATCGTGATAGTAGGGATACCTACGCAGCGTCTCCAAGCGCCGCCTTTCACCGTCGCATGAGGGCGTACCTTAGGTATTAGGTAAGGTGCCGGCTCTTCCTCTCTTCTGTGTCTTATCGATACAAGTTCACGGCGCCTTCAAGTTCAATGTTGCCTGTGGTTCGCCGCCCTTGGATACCTTACATAAATGTACCTCTCTCGCCTCCATACCTGTAACACTCAGACATCGACGACAATGAAGCACATACAACTTGAAGGTAGCGTAGGTGCGAATTGATCATTTTCCCAAAGCCATGTAGATTCCCACCGTTTCAATGTCGTACTACTAAGGTAGACGCTGCAAAGGCCCACCAAGCGTGCCAGATACGAGTGTGTGAGGCACATCCGTAGTCCGTACATACATGTATGTACATGATCTGTACGTACGTCTGTACATGGACTCCGGAGTACTAAAACTGTACCTAGTATGCCTGGTCTCCACCTTTATTTTTCTTCTGCCATCTCTCCCCGCCAAAAAGTTGAGCTTCACTTTGGCCTGCAAACCCGCCATGAAGCCTCGGCCTCTTCACCCTCGTCGCCGTCTCTATGCCCGCCCCTGAACCCCCGACATCGAGACTGGCTATTTCCATCTGATCGCAATCCTCGTCCGAGGGTTGCTTGTAGAGTGTAGAGTCGCCATGAATATCTCACAGCCCATCGCCTCCGCCATTGGCAGCGTCGACTTTGACTTCCTCACGCCCGCCGAGATCAAGGCCATCTCGGTCAAGAAGATCGACAATCCCACCACCTTGGACCCCAACTCTCTCCGTCCCCTCCCCGGCGGCCTATACGACCCTGCCCTCGGAGCCTGGTCTGACCACATGTACAGCAGCTTCATCCATATCCCCCCGCTAATCTCCTTTCCAACAATGCTGATTACCTCACCAGATGTACAACATGCAATCTCGCCCAGCCCCATTGCCCCGGCCATGTCGGTCACATCGACCTCCCCACGCCTGTTTACCACCCGGTCTTCATGGACCAGGTTCTGCGTCTCCTGCGCGCCCAGTGCCAGTACTGCTTCCGCTTCAAGATGCGGAGGGCCGACCTGAACCTCGTTGCCTGCAAGCTGCGCCTGCTCCAATACGGTCTGATTGATGCCGCCAACTACGTCGAGGACATTAACAATGAGTCCACCGATATCGAGCTTGAGGGCGACGACGCCGATGCAGACGACAAGAACGCCACCGTCGAGCGCATCATTCGTCTCCGAGAGACTTTCACCGAACGCGAGCTGCGCGGTTCCAAGATCACCAGCGCCGACCTCAGAAACGGTAAACACGAGGGTGCTTCCGAGGCCAGGCGCATCGTTCTCAAGAACTTTCTGAGGGACATGACCAAGGGCAGGATCTGCAATACCTGCCAGGCCATCTCCCCGAGTTTCCGCAAGGACCGCTTTGTTAAGATCTTCGAGAAGCCTCTGAGCGCCAAAGACAGCATCAAAATGGCCCAAACCACCATGAAGCGCAAGGATGCCATCCTCGCCATCCGGCAACAAAAGGAAGCCGCCGCCAAGCGGAAGCCCGACTACGACTCCGACGAAGGCATTGCCGACGTCGATGTGCGTTCCAGTGACGGCGAAGATACCATGGACCACGATGAGATCAACGATGCCAACGAAGAGGACGAAGAGGACGAGGAAACCGACGCTGATGAACTCGACGAGAACGGTGATGTCGTTATGAGGGATCCCTCCACCAAGAAATCGGCCAAGACTAAGAAGCAGAGCGACAATGATCACCAGCGATACGTCACCTCCACCGAGGTCCATGCTCGCTTGCAGATGCTGTTCGAAAAGGAGCAAGATCTTATGACTCTGGTCTACAACGCCAGACCCTACGGCAAGAAACTACCTGCCGACAACTTTTTCCTCCAGACTATCCTCGTACCGCCCAATAAGTTCCGCCCCGCAGCGGTCAAGGGCGATGGTGCCATGGCCGAAGCAGAACAGAACTCACTCTACGTACAAATCCTCAATTCGTGTCTTCGCATTGCACAGCTCCACAAAGAGATCCAGCAGGGATCCATTTCTACCTCTTACAGGCAAAGAGGCATCAACGACATGTTCGAAGCCTCCACTCAGCTGCAAGACTGTGTCAATTCCTTGATCGATAGGGACAGGAATCCCATCCGTGGTGCTGCCGGTAAGAGGAACGAAGAGGGCATCAAACAGAAGCTTGAGAAGAAGGAGGGTCTCTTCCGAAAGAACATGATGGGAAAGCGTGTCAACTACGCAGCTCGCAGTGTCATCTCGCCCGATCCGAACATTGAGACAAGTGAGATCGGCGTGCCGCCCGTTTTCGCCAAGAAACTGACCTATCCGGAACCCGTAACGAGCCACAACTTCAGGGAGATGCAACAGGCAGTCATCAACGGTGTGGACAAGTGGCCTGGCGCTGCAGCCATCGAGAATGAGAATGGCCAGATTGTCAATTTGGAAAGAAAATCCGTCGAAGAGCGTGTCGCTTTGGCCAATCAGCTTCTTGCCCCAAGCAGTCACAGCTACAGCGGCATGAAAGGCAAAAAGGTCCATCGCCATCTGGGCAACGGAGACGTCGTACTCATGAACCGTCAACCCACCCTTCACAAACCCTCCATCATGGGTCACAGGGCCAGGGTGCTTCCCGGGGAGAAGACCATTCGCATGCACTATGCTAACTGTAACACTTATAATGCCGATTTCGACGGTGACGAAATGAATATGCATTTCCCTCAGAATGAGTTGGCACGAGCAGAAGCCCTCAAGATCGCCGACACCGATCACCAATACCTCTCTGCTACAGCTGGGAAACCGTTGCGCGGTCTCATTCAAGACCATCTCTCGGTCTCCGTAGCCTTATGTAATAAGGATACCTTCTTCGACAAGGGATCCTACCACCAGCTCGTATATAACGCCCTCCGACCCGAAAGTGGTCATATCACAGCGGAGAGACTTGAACTTCTCCCACCAGCCATCTTCAAGCCTGCCAGACGCTGGACCGGTAAACAAGTAATCACCACGATATTGAAGAACATTCGGCCAGTGGGCTGCGGTGATCTTTGGCTGACCGGCAAGACATCTATCAAGGACAAGCCATGGGGTAACTTTCCAGAAGAGGGTGAGGTATTGTTCAACGACGGTGAATTCATCACCGGCATTCTAGACAAGTCTCAGCTTGGCCCCAGCGCGGGTGGTTTCATCCACTCCATACACGAGATTTGGGGCCCCGAAGCGGCAGCTCGCTTACTCAGTTGTATGGGCCGTCTGCTCACTAGGTACCTCAACATGCGCGCTTTCACATGTGGTATGGATGATCTACGGCTCACTCCCGAGGGCGAGAAGATGCGCAAAGATGTCCTCAAGGGAGCCGATGGTATTGGTCTGAAGGTCGCTGCCAACCATGTAAGCCTCGGCGACCAGCCCGATATTCACGACACCACTCCTATTCTTCTGGAGCGCCTCGAGGGAGTCTTCCGCGACGGCAAGCAACAAGAAGATCTCGAACGCATGGTCAACTCCAGCTGCGGTGATCTCTCTACTGCTATCACGAAGACTTGTTTGCCTGCTGGACTTACCAAACAGTTCCCCAAAAACCAGATGCAGTCTATGACAATATCCGGAGCCAAAGGCAGCCCTGTCAACGCCAATCTCATTTCTTGCAATCTAGGCCAACAAACTCTGGAAGGTAGACGCGTTCCTATCATGGTCAGTGGAAAGACACTGCCTTGTTTTCAGCCCTTCGAAACACACATCCGTGCTGGTGGTTACATCGTCCAGCGTTTCTTGACGGGTATCAGACCCCAGGAGTATTATTTCCATCACATGGCTGGTCGTGAAGGTCTTATTGACACGGCTGTCAAAACCTCGCGATCTGGGTACCTACAACGCTGTCTTATCAAAGGTATGGAGGGTCTTAAGGTGGCCTATGACACGTCGGTGCGTGACTCGGATGGTTCAATGGTACAGTTCCTCTATGGCGAGGACGGCTTGGACATCACCAAACAGAAATTCCTCAATGACTTTGGCTTCGTCATACATAACCAGACATCCCAAGTCCACCAACTCGGCATTTCCGAGCGTGGGTGGGATCAGCAAGTCTATGAATCCAAAGAATACGCTCAGAAGCATCAAAAGAGGGCAGTCAAGCAAGCTAAAGCCGCCGATCCCAAGGGTCTCGACCCCATACAGGCAGAGCTCAACCCCAACCGCCATGCTTTCGCCACTTCGGAGAAGTTCTATCAAAAAGTGTCAGACTACATCAAAACAAACAAAGAAGGTCTCATCAGGGAGAAGGGTGACAAGAGCGCTAAGATTACAGCTTCCAAGTCACTTGTGCCTCGTAAGTACGCCGAAAAGATCTTCCACTCAAAATATCTCAGCTCGCTCGTCGAGCCGGGTGAGGCCGTCGGCATCGTAGCTGGGCAGTCTGTGGGTGAGCCGTCCACGCAGATGACCTTGAACACGTTCCATTTGGCTGGTCACTCGGCCAAGAACGTCACGCTGGGCATTCCTCGTCTACGAGAACTCCTGATGACAGCTAGCGACCATATATCGACACCGTCCATGACATTACTCTTGCACCCCGAGCTGTCCCAAGAAAACGGCGAGATTTTTGCGAAAAGCATTAGCATGCTACCACTCGGTCACGTCATGAACGAGGTGACGGTGAAGGAGCGAGCGGGTAGGGGTGTGGGACATCGACTTGCCAAGATGTTTGATGTACGAATGCAATTCTTTCCTGCAAAGGAATACGAGTCAACGTATGCCATCAAGAAAGCGGATGTGATGAGTGCTGTCGAGGTCAAACTCCTACCTCTCCTCGCCAGAATGGTGAAGAAGGAGATCAAGGCCAAGGAGGACAAGGAGCATAGGGCGGCGGTTCCGGAAATAGGGACGAAATCTGGCACCGTGGACGTCGCCCCGAGTGGCGCGGAGAGAGCACGAGATGAGGATGAGGACGAGGATGACGAGCTCGACGACGATGCCACCAACGACAAGCAGCGTGCCAACCGTGCCCAAGCTGTCTCATATGGCGACAACGATGATGACGACGACGCAATTCAACGACGTCTCGCGCGTGAGGCATCACCCGAAGATGAGGAAGAGCCTGAAGATGAAGGTTTCGGCGGAAGCCCTCACCCATCGGATGAAGACGATGACGATGATGATGGCGCAGCCCATAAAGACAAACGTAAGGACCTCAATCGCAGTCGGGAGGCGCGCGTGAAGGAGAGGACGGATGTCGTTTCTCGGTTCGCCTGCGACGAGTCCGATGGCGAGTGGTGTGACTTCACACTCGAATACGAGGCCGACATGCCCAAAGTCCTCATGCTGAACATGGTCCAGGACGCTGTCAAGAAAGCTCTGATTCAGCAGATCCCCGGCATACGGACTTGCGTGTATGTTGCGGATGAAGAGATTGCAGATATTGCTACGGGACAGAAAACCAAGAGGAACGTGATCCACACGGACGGTGTCAATCTTGAGGCTATGCAGAAATATGGCGACTTTATCAATCCCAACAACATCAAGACGAACGATGTTGCAGCGGTACTGAGAATGTATGGTGTTGAAGCGGCGAGGCAGAGCATTATCCTCGAGCTATTCGGCGTCTTCGACGGTCACGGGATCAGCGTCGACAATCGCCACCTGAACCTGATTGGTGACTACATGACAAGGAACGGTGGCTTCACGCCATTCAACCGTAACGGCCTAAAGGGCAATGTGTCGCCATTTACGAAGATGAGTTTCGAAACGACGCTAAGTTTCCTGAAGGACGCTGTGCTCGATGGCGATTGGGACGATCTGAACACGCCCAGCGGTAGAATTGTGATGGGACGACTGGGTAAGATAGGCACTGGTGCATTTGATGTGCTCACCAAGGTACACCCGAAGAATGGCAAGAACCTACTTGGCTGAGCGTTTGTACGTTGTGGGAGAGAAGAGAGAAAGTGCCGGAATGGAGTGGAATATGGGTGTTAGGCGCATGGCGGCGTTGTGGTTGATACAACTGTTGTTTTTTGCTCGGCATTGTTTTGCATAATATAGTGGGAGTAACACGGTTCCATATCCTGTCTATAGATTACATCGAAGTCCAGTCCGCGATACACATGCTCGCCTGAGTCTTCCTGCTCTTGTGTAAGTTATGCAGATCTTGTGTACGCAGGCGGCGTGGAATCATACTACCTCATAGAACTAGCTCTGCTCCGCAAACACCTTAAGTCAGTCCGAACTAACACGCATCAACGTCGCATCGTCCACATATACCTGGTAGTGGGGCTGCCGAGGTCGGTCCCGGCAATACGCCCTATTTCATCGCAGCGCGAGCGAAGAGATGACAGTACTGCAGCTGGAATCTTACAGCCACTACATTGTGGTGTCTCTCGGTTCAGACTCTGGTCACGTGTGATCAGGTCAAGGGCGTGGTGGCATTGGTCCGGACCCGTGGTTCACGGGGTCCTAAGCCGCCGTCGATATCTCCAATTGAGAGAAGTGATAGAACTTTTCAGATTCAGTCTTGACGTGGTTGTCCAACCTCCTACTCGTCACTTGGTCGTCCATGTGACATTCAGGAAGTGAGCTGATCAGAGCCACCCACGATGGCGCCGAGCAAGATCACGTTGTACGTCGACGTCGTCAGTCCGTTCGCGTACGAGGCATTTTATATTCTACAGGTCAGTTATCAGACTTTGTTCGCGAACTTACTCTCGGTCAAGTATCTGCCTTGCCATTAGAAGTTATCGGCGACGGGTTGGTGCTCTAGAAGTGAGGACGAAAATGTCCACGAAGATGATCTACAGAGGTTGAGTGCTTGAGACACACTGCTTTCACGCTTCTTTCTCAAAATATGGTCGGGAAATATTGTCTTTAACCACCATGACTAATGTAGATCGCGAGTAGAACGATCCGGTCTTCAAAGATGTTCAGATCACATACGTACCCATTTTCCTGGGCGGACTCATGAAACTTGTGAGTCCCGCCAAGTTGCTGATGCCTCGTGTACGCTTTGCATTTAAATTCCGAAAGTGGAATCCTACCTGGCCCTGTGAGGGCTCGAAAGGGCCTCGGATTCCCAACCTCATCGACGCGGCCAATGTACCCCAAGAGAAACGGGCAAACAAGAAGTCAAACTAACGCCAGAATCAATTCAGTGTGGCAATATAGCCCCAATCTCCATTAAGAGTAGATGCCCCAGCCCCTCCCTCTCCCCTCTTATCAACTTGAACATCAATTAACGTCTCTTTTGTGTACCCAGACAAAGACAAATGGATCCTGGAGGAGCGTCTACGCTGGGCGAAACACTTCAACATCCCCATGGCCCACGAAGCACCGCCCGATTTCCCGCCCGTCACCCTCCACACGATGCGCGCCCTGTCTTGCGTCGAGGACCAGGCGAAGCTGATCAAGTTGCTTGCGAGGTTCTGGGAAGACTTCTTCGTGCGTCACAAGCCGATCGCCGAGAAGGACGTGTTTGAGGCCGTGTTCAAGGACGTTCTCGGTGGGGAAGAGGGCGGGAGAGGTATGTTGAGATGCTCCTTTGGAGATTCTTGCTCGTTGGGAAGACACCACCACGATCACGATGGACTAATGCCACCCAACACAGCCATCGCGGAAGCGGGAACGAAAGGCAAAGCGACTCTCCTCTCCAACACAGACAGGGCGTTCGCGGCGGGCGCGTTCGGCATCCCGTGGTTCGAGTGTACGCGTGACCAGGGCGAGAAGGATTCGTTCTGGGGTGTCGATCATCTGGGTCATGTCATCCGGTTCTTGGGCTTGGGAATGCCGGACACTTGGCATTCTTCGGCGTCTCCTACCGGAGGGCAATCCCGTACGTCGGCCGGGTGGAAGGCTGTGCTTTGATATGCCGCCGGAGATGTGCGAGAGATTAATGGTGGCAATTGTCGTCGATTATGAGAGTATGGGTTACGAGCGGCATGATGATGTATGGAAGGTGATGACAGAAGTTCTTATTGTATTTCTACTTTGACTACCTAAATAGGGTGCAATACACGCGATGGTGAATCCAAATAAGCAGAGTGTTTCGATACAATGCGTCGTAGACGAACGGTGGCAAGGGCGAATAATCGACACCACAAGCTTGCTGTTCTTAGACGACAAGGCATAGATGCCGGCTTCACGCAGCCATCGCCAGCCACATTCCTCATGCGCGCAGCCCATCCTATGCCCAGTCTAGCGCTGCTTTCGAAATGCCGAGACGCTGGTCTTGATTCCTAGCTCCGCGATCGCGTCGCACGCGTTCATCAAGAAGGCTGATGAACAAGTATTGGATCTCCCACCATCGAGATTGATTCATGTCACTGGCGAAGAGAATACAACAGTGTTTTGTTCATTCCATGTTCATATTCATTTGTTCAGTATGGCTAGCAGTGCTCGAGGGCCATCTGACTAGTCACTGATGTACAGCCATTCCGAAAGACAACGCATTCATTTAACGCCATGATTACCCGTTCCTGTAAACCCGAAATTCATCATGCCTGTCCCTGTTGTGAATCATCAAGTCGCCGTTGCTCTACTCCCAACCATCGCCGTAGTTCAAAGACGAAGACACTCTAGTTGCGCTCACCGCGGAGGCGACGAGCGAGCTGGATGTCCTTCTGTGGAAATTGTTAGTAATCTGCTAATGGATGGACGATGGGTGCAATGTGGGAGTACTGACCGACTGGATGGTGACACGCTTGGCGTGGATGGCGCACAAGTTGGTGTCCTCGAAGAGGGAGACGAGGTAAGACTCGACAGACTCCTGGAGAGCGCCGATGGCAGACGACTGGAATCGGAGGTCGGACTTGAAGTCCTGGGCAATCTCACGGACCTGCGGGGGGAAAAAAGACGCGTTAGTAGGATGTATTGATGGACGTGACTGTCGCGTCGCGCTGCGACAATGGCGACAATGGAAATGAATCAAAGACTCACAAGACGCTGGAAAGGAAGCTTGCGGATGAGGAGCTCAGTCGACTTCTGGTAGCGACGAATCTCACGGAGAGCGACGGTACCAGGCTTGTAGCGGTGAGGCTTCTTGACACCTCCGGTGGAGGGGGCGGACTTGCGAGCGGCCTTGGAGGCGAGCTGCTTGCGGGGAGCCTTGCCACCAGTGGACTTACGGGCGGTCTGCTTGGTGCGGGCCATTGTGATGAGTGTTGGTGGATGTGTGTGTGAACAAGTGGTGTTGGATGGCGATGATGGTGTTGATGTTGTTGTTGATGGATGACGCGGAGGTCAAGAGGCTGTTAGATGATGGAAGTGGGTGTGGGAGTGGATGATGAGAGAAGGTAAGTGGAAGAGTTGGGGAGGGGTGGGGGAAGGACTTAAATACAGCAGAGGCCGGGGGGGCGCTGGGCTGGCTGATGGCGCGGGCTGATTGCTGATTGTGCTGCTGCAGCGTGTCAGGCAGGTGCGTTGTGCGTGCACGGCAAAGGGCTACCTGTACAGACCCTGTACTTTGAGTGGGCTGGGCAGGAGCAGTTGCGGGGCCACCGAAAAACGGGAGGGCGGCTGGGACCTCAATCAGAGAGATGTTGGTTGATTATTGATTGATTCTTTGGGTAGGGGACAGGGGTGCGGTTTCTTAGTTGGATGCGTGTTGATTCTGGGTGGCATTTTCTGACCTTGAAAGGCTGCTGCTTGTTTCTGATTGGCCCATAAATCGGCATGCACACATGCAGGAGAGCGCGCTAGCCTGCTGCCTCTTTCGGTGCCAACTCTAATCTGTGCCTATTCTGTTTCGTTGTGACGATTCAAGCTGTGGCATCGTGGCTTCAACGTTCAATACCTAGGTAGGTATTTATTCATCAGGCTACAGTTTACATACGGTAGGTACCCAAGACAGCAGCTCTAGTCAGGAATATCTTCCTTCATGCAACGCACAGAATAGAGCTACCGTGGCATCAAGGGCAGTCTGGGGCATCATTGTCACGTGTGTGGTTTTGTGTTAGCTAAAGCCGTACGCCGCCACCTACGGACATATGCCGATGGCACTACTAGGTACAAATGTAGGTAACAAGACAAAGTGTACTGCATTGAAAGTGCATGAGTCACTACAGTCAGAAGAAATGCAGATTATTGATTGGACCAGCGCCGTGTGGGCAGAGATCAGATGGGCTTTGTTGCCGTCTCAATGGGGAAAGGCTGCATCGAAACCCGATGCGCCGACCGGGATGTCTGTAGAGGGCTGTGGCTCTCTGATCCTGATTTTCGATTGGGCCACTGACCGAGCCAGCCTCGCCAGCGCGCCCCGAGAAGGGCATTCCAGCAGAATTCCCCAGCAGAATTCCCGGGTGCTGGTCCAGGCACGGCGCATGCCCCCCTCTGCTCGCTGCTCAGGCCCCACTATGTACCTCGTTGCAACGCGTTCGCGCGACAGGACACACAGCCGAGGACAGCCCCCTAGCCCCCCTCGGGCCAAGTGCGTGAGTGAGTGACCCACACCCGCGTCGCTGGAGACTCTACAGTAGGTCTGCAGTCTGCTGCGTCTGAGGTGATGCGTGATCCCGCGCGAGGACGCCGCCGGGCTGATCTGATTTCGGCTGGCCCCTCCGCTGCCTTCCTATTTAACACCCTCTTCCTCTTCCCCACGTCCCCAACACCTCTCTGACACCACTCCCATCCGCCACTCCGACAACCATCGTCAGCCTTTCAGTCTTCAGCCTTTGTGTGCACACAGCAACCCCACACCCCTTCTTCACACACTCAACCACCTCTCACTCAAGATGACTGGACGTAAGTACTCCTGCAGCCCTCCTCCCGATCACCATCATCATCGGCCGCGATACACCGCCTCGTGTCTGTCGCGCCTGTCGCGTCTCGCCTGGCCCCATTCTGTCGCGTTTGTTGCTCTCACTACTCCGCCGCATGTAACTAACGCGTTTCCCCCATAGGCGGCAAGGGCGGCAAGGGCCTCGGAAAGGGTGGTGCCAAGCGCCACCGCAAGATTCTGCGTGACAACATCCAGGGTATCACCAAGCCCGCCATCCGACGTCTCGCCCGTCGTGGTGGTGTCAAGCGTATCTCTGCCATGATCTACGAAGAGACCCGTGGTGTCCTCAAGTCCTTCCTCGAGGGTGTCATTCGCGACGCCGTCACCTACACTGAGCACGCCAAGCGCAAGACCGTCACATCTCTCGACGTCGTCTACGCCCTGAAGCGACAGGGCCGCACCCTCTACGGTTTCGGTGGTTAATCCATTCGTCTCCGCTTTCTCACGTCTGTTACGAAATCATCACAACAACAACAACAACCACAACATCCTCCATCACACACACACACACACACACACACACGCACAACCGTCCTCGCCATCACTACCACCACATATTTCTCGCCACACATACTACACGTCATTTTGCCACAAGAGCTTGCGTCGCCTTGTGGTTCGGGTCATGATGATCATGGGATTGGGTTTGCCGTCTTTGTTTCTGCGTTCCGGGGTGTTCAATGTACCATAAGGGAAATGGGGGTCTACTACTGCACCTGGGGCACACGTCCTGTGCTTGTCTGAAGCATAATGAATTGAGAAAATCCGAAAGGATCGGTTCTGAACACAATCCGCTTGTCTTATCGTCTTCGTCTTGACTCCCGTGACTTGTTTCGGTTCCGTCGTGTATTGGGTATCGCATCTTACTTGTCTGTATACTGTCGCGTCTTCGTCTTGTTTGTGTTGGGCTTTGTTGCTCTACATGTGGAGCGCCCTGCGTTTCACGCCGGGGGGCAGTGGTCCTCGATCTCGGATAAACATTTGCACACCTGCGTCTACCGTGCTCGTCCGCAAGTCTGGACCGCCGTGGATGCGCGGGAACTGCCATGTGTCTTGGAGTATTGATAGTGCGTCTTCGTGTAGCCTTGCAGTTGTTGATCCAGTCACTAGTGGCCCCAAATATCCATAGCAATTATATATGCTTTGTTTCCGTGCATTTACCATGTTAGGTATGCTCCAGTGTCAATATCATCTTTCTCCATCTCCAGTCCCTGTATGGAAAAGGGGGTGGAACAATGGCAGCATATAGCTCGGCCGGTTCCCGTCGTGGCTCAGGACCGACGTGAGTAATGTGCACCTCCGTCCATCTCCCTGACCGCCCGACAATCCGGCCAGGTAACTTCGTCCATCTTCATGATGGCCTCGAACCTGTTCATGGTGCGGGCGAGGGGAGGCATTAGTGTGGTGAGTTGGAGGTAGTTGTACTCGAAGTGCGGCATGTGCGGCGTGCGTTGGTAGTCAATATCACTGATGGACAGTTCTGTAGCCGGTGATGGTGTCTTCCCACCATACTGCCCAACCACGTTTTAAACACCGCCATGACCATACTCAACTATATGGTTGGTTCAGGATTATTCAAACATGCTGGCCCATCCCAGTGACACGGGTCGACGTCCACCATGACGATGCTATGTCGGGTCGGAGGTGTAGGCTCACGTCAAATACAGGGTAGCTGCTACCAGCACATCGTTTGATCATATGCGATAAATAGTCAATTCGAGCGATTACAATGCTGAAAACGTGTTAGTTTTGTTTCTGGTATTGTTTTATATCTCCTTTCCGTCTTTGTAGCGATAGCATCGGTGTTGTGATGTGAAATGTGGACGAGCCTCAATTCACAGTCTGGTCATTCAACCAATTGTTGAAAGTCAAATGGAGATGGAAACATGACACGGTGATCAATACGGAAAGGATACAACACAGCAAGATTACCTACCCATACGCATTATCTGACGACTACAACAGTATCAGGCAGCATATATTTAACCACACTGGTAGCACTATTTACACTGCACGAACGATACAGTAATCTGAAGCGATGGAATCGTATCGGACCATTTGACGATCCTACCTACGTCCGGTACTTAGAGCAGCTCGCTCGATCGTGTAGGCGACAAGGCGATACATCTGACCCTCATTACTGGAATAAACCTCCATCATGATTTTTCCAGGTAGCAGCGAGGCAGCTCGCCACGTCTATTATCAAGCACCGATCGACCCATTTACCCCCAGGAGCATGCAGACTACGCCAAGCCAGAGAAAAGACAAAAGCCAACGACATATCAACTTCAAAAGTCGAACGCTGATGAGAATACAGAAACGGGTTGTAGTACACGTCCACCCTGCGATATCCACGGCTAGGTCAGTATCATCATCCCAAACACCGCATGTCATCTCAGAGCCGCCATCATCAATATAAGAATCAAAACCCGCGAAGGAAATTCTGTCCACAACAGAGTATAAGTTAGACAAGCAGCTCTGCGATACTGGAGAGACATTAGTAGACTTAACGCCGCTGGGCCGTTATTAGTTCTTCTAAGGTTGTGACAGCCTGAAGTCCCAAAGTTAGTCCTCAGCGGCAGGACAACGTAGTTTGGCAACGAGTAAAAGACGTCACCCAAGAAGCTGCTTGGAGTTCGAGCTACTTGCGCCGTCATATACATGTTTATCATAGGCCAGCACTGTCGCGTGCCCTGCACACGCGCGCCAGCTAGTAATTACGCGAGAGGCCTGAATGTGCGAACAGGTCATTAACCAGAACACTCTAACTATGCGTTCTCATCGACATCCGCGCAAAATAAGAAACCATATGAACTGAGGTGCAAAGGTGCTCTGTTCAATCCCCTATCTCTGTACTACCTCTCTTTTCCACACAAAATAAGGGCCCAGATCAGTTGTCAAGCATATCATATTGACGCGTGAATCTATCGCGCGGCGAAGGCGAGACCCGATACATCTGAGAGAGGCCAGTGTAACTCGCGACAAGAATGTAAACTCACAAGATTAGCCGAAAACGTTCACCGAACCCACCTCAGAATTCGCAAGATTCTACAGAGGAGTCACACAGAGTCACACAGAACAAAAGTCAGTGATCCTCACAACCCTGGCAGGCGAGACGGCCAAGGCGACCTACCGGAGGGAGTCAGCAAGCTCCAAGCACGCGGTGAGCCATAATATCCACAACCAATAGCTGAACAGCAACGTGAAACACGATGATTGAGTAGATACTTTCACTTATCAAGAATATAAATTCCAACTCTCGCCGCTCCTCACCATGATGGCGTCCCTCTTAAGGAGATGACACCACAGTGCCTGAGGAGGGCCTACAGAATTGGCCGAGCGCAATCTGGAAATGCCAATGATATTGTTGTCGTCGGCAACATGGGTCTTCTCTGATCATAAACTTCAGGGTTATTGACTAGGCTACTGGCTCTCGATCCGTCTAGGCAGCGTCACCATGACACGAGGAAAACTAGGGGCAATACGAGATTCCACAGAGTTAGTCATAGAGTGCATATCTTGACACCATGCACCATGGCTCCAGGGTTCGAGCCTACGAACATCCAAAGTGTATGTGCGAAAGTCGTACAGAAGGCAACAGGAAAGCCACACCAGACTAGACTGCCGGGTGCTCAGAGAATGCTTCATGGCTCAATGAGCTAACTGTACGTCGGGCGGCGATGGCATCAGCCTGAGCGTCCCGCGTCTCCCAGTGGTGAAGTCATGAAGACGACGGACCCATCATCTTCTCTGGTCGCCACGGCCAAGAAGAAGCTGCATCTCTGGCTGACCAAGAACTAGAGACACGGCCCAATAGCCCCAAGGCGTTGTCTCCCCTTGGTCTCACTGCTCGCACACCCCCTAGGCCAATCGCCTGTGCCGACGGAATAACGACCACGGAAAACCTCTGCACAAGTACGTCCAATGCTCCCTCGCACTAGATGATGGATGGCATATGGTCCACAGGTTTTGCGCAAGGCGTTGACGCCGCAGCTGAGATCGTGATGGTTACCATCCCCAAGTCGTATAGGCGATATGAATGAGGCAGCCTCATGAGTAAACCCCGGTTGTAAGAATTGCCGGGTTTGGAAGCCTTACGCGGAGAGGTTCGGAGTAGACGTTATGATTGGCGGTAATCGTTGAACCCGGAGCCTTTTTCTGTGTGATGTCAGCTGGAGAGGCATGATCGTGTGAAGTTTTTCTGGCAACGTTCAGTGTAACGTGGTGAAAGAGGTAGATTGTATCCCGTAAGCAAAACCTGGGCTGTCCTCGGCTGTCCGCGCTTGTGGCGCAGAGACTCTTATCGTGAGTCTCAGAGCCGAAGACCGAGATGGGCAGAGGTACATGGACCACCGCCTGACGCCACCACGCACATCATGTACCCTGCTGAGCTGCTACTCCGCTGCTAACCTTCTTACACAGAGAGACCGGCGCCCTCCGGCGGCGCACCTGGGAGGCTGGACCCAAGGCCGAGCAAGGTTCTTCAAAGGGCCTTCCATGCATGACCGCGTTGCGAAAAGACGCCTCCTCGACTCCGGATTTTTAGTCGAGCTGTCAGATCTAATCAACTCAGATCTGCTTACGGCTCACACGTGGCAGGAAAGGCGAGATTGAGACATTGATTTGGTTCCGGCTTTCAGAAGTCGGGTCTGGGTCAACCGATCGTGGCTGTGGTACTACATGTACCAGCCATTCAGATTCAGGTACCAGAATGTGAGAAGCCCATCATGTCGGTCACACTTAGGCATGGTATTCTCCCATCTGACATGCGAATTGTGACTACCGGCACCGATGGGCCCCTCGGCATGTGGCTGCAGAAGCCGATAGGGCTGTCAGAATGCGCGTTGTAGTCTGTACTTGGGCCACGCAAAGCCGCCGCAACGTTAAGGTGCCCATGTCTTGATCCCTCGCCCGGGGAATATCTCCCGTTTCTTGGTGCAGACATCCCTCCCGAAATGCTCCTATATCCCTCCGGGCGCTCTCGTCTAGATACTCAACGTAAAATATCTCTACTTGAAAGGCACCTCCAGATACACACCGCGTAGCTTACATCGACAACGAACATGCAGGTAATAGCTGGCCACTGGTCATACGTCAAGAGACTTACCGCGCTACCCAGACTTCAATGCCTCAGCTGTGCGCAACGCAACAGGGCGGCCTCCTCGCCACCAAGGGTTGACTTTGTATAGCGCACTCTTTTGCCATCTGGATGTTGCAACGCGTCCTCAGTTCAGTTCTAAGCCATTTCTTGGAATCACATGCTCACCTTGCCGGGCGTCCAGGTAATGATCCATACCTGGCGAGAGGGAGTTATATACGAACGTTGGAAGGTAGGTTCTCGAAGGTTGCTGGGTCGAGGTGCCCTCTCGTTGGCACACAGCCACAAAATCAGCGACGTTGGTGGGGAAGAGCGGAGAGCTAGGTTCCAGTGGCTCGGGGCCGGAGGGTCCCGGCGTTGCTCTATCTGCCGTCAGTGTAGGCTTGAAGGCGAGATCCAGGCTCGCCAGGGACCAGATGTGCCGACGGCCCCCAATCCGTGGTCGACTTTCCCGAGATATCATGTTGTTGACCATGTGTACATAGTTACCCTGTGCACTGTCAACAATCTCGCTGACTCACCAAATACGAAACTGTGAGAGTGGAATCCAGCATTTGTTGATTGCATTAGATTCGTGTGCAATGTTACCGTGGATAACCACGGCGTGGCTTATGTGCCTTAGCTAAGACTATGGCAGAACTTATTTCCTATATCCACGAACGATGTGACCCTTGTTGGGTATAACCACGGCTATTGCTACCCCGCGGAAGCCAGAGTCGACGATGTTGTTGCGGATTACCAATCCCTGAAAGTGCCCTGCGCGGAAGATGTAACCACGCTCGCCACGCGAGACGGGCCGGGATGGAGTTCTAATAATAACCACTAATAAAAGGTAATGCCATCTCACCCGCACCGCGTCGGCGGGTGTCGTGCATTTGTGTCGTATCACTTAGACGAGAAATACACGGCATGGAAATCTGACCGTCTGTGGCACCAGAACGCCGGGATCGATGATTACCAAGTAAGTCCCTTGTCAGAATGCGAGTCGCAGTCTGCACGACAACGCTTCGTCAATATTGCTCTCGCAGGTCTCTATGCGAAGGAATCGCAATCAGTCGTGTCTGCCGGCATGGCCGGTGAGCAAACAGAGAATTGGTGAAGAAGGTGAGAAATGCGACGCGAGGGAAAAACGTGTCGGAGTCAGGCGCATACTATTCAGTATATTTCGATATCTTATTACCTGTCGAGCTGCCGCCTGTGATCCGTGCAGCCGTTCTTAGACCGTCCCACATTGAGGTCGGGGAACCCGCTGCAAGACACCACCTGCAAGTGCCGCCTGTGTGGTACGTGGGTGTTGAGGTTTTCCCTTCGCGGGCCTCTCCCCCCGTCGCTTGCACACTTCCGTCTCCATCGCCGGGTCGCTTTCGCATCCAACAAGCCTCCTCAAGACGCCAAGTTTTCAGCTCTCCCTGTGCGACTGAGCTATGCGGGTAGACGAAGGAACCCGAGACTGACCGCTGATTATTAATGCAATGGAACACGCCGCGGCGACGTTTGGATTATTGCCCTGAGTCATGAGTACCGACATTGCGCCAGCCTGTACTGCTCACACATACGACGAATACATTGCCCCGAGAGAGTGCACTGCAGTGCTGAATGATTTCTAATTGGAGGCAGATATGCGGCATGGCGAAACGCACTTTGGTAGCGAAATATTGCCGATCTGCACAAAGAATGAAGGTGATGAATATAGGCAACTGGAATGAATACACCTATGTTATATGAACAAGGGTAGAGGTTGAGGGCAAACATTGAATGCACGTGCCATGAGCTTCAAAGTTGAAAAGCCCTGGCAGTTTCTCAACAGCCCCAAATGGTACAGCTGACGGGAATACCTTCCTAGAAGGGCATCTGTGGAAACACGGCACCACAACAGCGAGTGCGACAGGCTACAGCTGAGGAAGTCTCCCATGCATGGCAGCACAAGGCGAATGGTTTGGTGCATCGGCGCAGGTAGCACGCAAACACGGGGTTTCTACAGTAGAAGAGGGACACGTCAATGGGGCTTAGTACCTACATCTAAGGTACGTAAGGTAGTTCACAAACTTTTAATTCCTTCAAAACGCCGTAGGGTACTGCTTCTCGACCGAGCACCTACCGTAGTGCATGGGTGATAGTTGAGGTTTGGGAGAGCTATCCGATGACTCCCCGTCGGTGGCGGCGGGATGGGCGATGAGGGAAGTCAAGCCATGCCGGAGCAATTGGTCGCAGCGTGGGTTCCCATTCAAGTCACAATCGCGTGAGTCTGCGCGTGTGCCCCGGGCCTTGCCGATTGCGGGACAATTGACGTTGGGAACCAAGGTATTCTTCTCCCATAGCTCAAACCTTTCAGCTGAACGATGTCAAAGTATATTCTGGCTGAATCTGAATCAGCGCAGCGAAGGTCCGGAGAATAGCGATTGGCTTCGTCCTGACTGGATCGTGAGATGATAGGTAGATGCGTTCGGCGTTGAACACCTGACCACCGAAAACTGGTCCGTGGGCCTATCCATGGCACTATGGTCGGCCCACTCTCGGCCTGTGATGTGACAGGCCACTGAATAAAGTGTCGAATCATCTCATGCGGGCTATACAGTAGCACTGAGCACTGCTCTGTAGCGAGGAGCGTGAGGGACCCTATGCAAAGGCAGCCAGCTGAACAGATCGCGATGCGCAGCTGGAGTAGCGATGCGTATATGCGTGCGGTTGTAAAGGCTTTGGTGGGTATGATGAGGGATGATGGCGATGCTCGCGGTCTCGAGTTGTCGGCTCGGTCTGGGCTTGCGTGCTGCGAGAGGTACGACCGTCTAGACCCGCCTAGGTACTCTTGCGAGCCCCACAAGCCCCCGTCGGGTTCTACATTCTCCCCCTGCCTCGGCGAGCGCTGGTTCTGCGCTGCGAACAGGTACGTACTCTCCTCTGCGTGGGAGACCCCATGCTCATCATTGCCTAAAGGAGCATCGGCTACGGTCTGTACGTCATACCCATCGTCATTCCAGTATACTGCCACACCCTCCTTTTATGCGCTCTTCCCATCTTCACACCACTTGATGTCCATTCGCAGTAACCACGCTCAGCATCGAAATCCCGTGACCAATCCAGAGCCTTGCAAAGTCGAGAGATGGGTCTACCTACAGCATCGAACAGTTCGTACTGCAGCGGTGCAGACAAACGGCTAGGTCAACAAGACGGCACGCGGACCGGTTGCGTGGTTTGGCCAAGGGCTACCTACAGTACTCGATTCTGGAGGGCGGCAGAATGAGGGTGCTGAGGGCGCCCTCCAGTTGGCTCGCTCTTTGCTCGCTCGTCTGCGGGCTTCTGTTGGTTTCTTTCAACCCAAAGCCCTTGTCTTTACTGACTTCGACGGGAGGCAAGAAATGGCCAATTTCTTCCGTGTGACTGGCATCTCTTTGTGGCCATGCGATAGAACCAAGCCCAACGTATGAGGCTCGGAGAAGGAAAAGGCGAAGGCAAAGGGAAAGAGTCGGCAGCTGGGCAAACGAAGGGGTGTCTATCAAGTTTGATCATTACATGTTGGTACCTAGTGCACGCGCTCGGGCCTGGGCGCTTGTTCCTCGAGATCGTTCGTAAACTGTACTGACACTCGTAATGTGTACAGACAGACCTCCGTACTCGATCTTGTTCCCTTTCCTCTTCTTTTTCCAAAGCCACACCCCCTCCCCTTGTCTCTTGTTGTGGGTCTTTGACGCTCAGGGTGTGGAAGACCCTTGTTCGTCTGCTATAGTCGTCTACTTGCTGCAGCGAGGCCCTTGGAGAGAGCTCAGAGAGAGACTGCCGACTGCCATTTAGACTTTGTTGTATATATGAATGTCTTTGCCACCCTCCTCACAATTGTCTTCTTCCACCCCACACAATCAACCTAATTCTGACAAATCTCAGCCTGTCATCCATCTCCTTCGACATCCTACCAACGCTACCAACGCTACCAACAACGCACAGTCTTACAAGTACACTCACCATAACTTTAGTCAGAAACTCAACCACCATGCTCGCACACTCTACTTATCCCTCGAGGAATCACCAGCCCAACCCTTTCTACTTCGGACAACAACCTCAGTCACAACAGCAGCAGCAGCGTTTTCCACAGCAGCAACAGCATTTCTCGTCGTTTTCAAGACAGCCACAACAATCCACAGATTTCTCGACGACACTAGAAAACATCCCCGCCGCCGCCGCCGCCATCGCCGCCACCCAGCGATACCGATCCACGCCCGCCACCCTCGCCACGATACAGTCGCTCGACCAGTCAAACGCCGCAGCTGACCTGATGCCCTCGGACCCGTGGATGCTGCAGGGCCAACCACAGCAGCAGCAACAGCAGACGACACCAAGACACACACAGCGCTTCGGCCACCAGAGGGACTCGTCGTTGTCCTCGGCTGGCTCTAATACTCCAGCGTCGCCCTTCAGCTCCAACACGGCGAATCCACAGATTGCTGTTACAGATTCCCTTGCCGATGGGTTGCCCGACATCACTGGTGTCGACAGCAATTACACCTACGCTCTAGCGAAGCCGTTGCCCATGGGAGGCAACTTCTACACCAGTGCTCTCGGCCCTTTTGCAGCCAACACCGGCATCAGCACTCAGAATGTCGTCTCCGACGTAGCAATGGCTGACGGCCTACCCGCGCTGACGGGGGCACAGCAGCATCCACAGAGGCAAAGGGGCTTAGCACCAGCCCCAGATCTGGCGGCCGGTGGTTCTACGAGGTCACGTCCCGTATCCGTGGCAAGTTCTGTTGGTGGCGACTCTCCAGCAACCCCTTCGTTCCACGAGGCTGAGGATGAGGGTAGAAGATCCAAAAATGGTGAGGATATCTCCGCTAGTCCGGACTTTCTCCTTTTCGACCCGACATATGACGATGATGATGATCGCTTACATTTCCCTATGGATGATACAGCCTACGCCAACGGGGTGAATCCGCCAAAACTTAACCGCACGATCACGGACGTCTACAACGACGAACTCTACAATCCTAACTTCACCATCACGTCGGCATCCCCATCGCCACAGACCCAGATGGCTATGTCACCTAGCAATGAGCTATTCGCGCAGAGGCTGCAGGCAGCCAACAGCCAGCACCTGAGCGCCGCGCAGTCGCCCGTGTCGAGCATGTCAAGGGATCGATCGCCCTTTCGCCAGGGCTCGCCATATGCATCGGCCATCCACGAGTTTCCCAAGGGCTCGACTCAGGCGCGCCTGGAGTCCGCCCAGCAGCAACGCGAGAGGAGGAAGGCCGAACAGGATGCTAAAGCACTGCAGCAACAGTTAGCGCGGAACAACCAAGATGCACAGTCGCAGCAACAGCAGCAAGGAACACCCAATACCATGTCACCCCAAGACGCAGTGCTAGAGTTCAACGATTTGGACGCTGACTCGAACTTCCCACTGTTTCCACCTAACGAGACTGGTAACCTCAGCGTGGGCGATAACAGCGTGTCTGGGAATATGAACATGATGAAGACGGCTTCGCAGCAGCCAACGTCAACGTTCCAGTCCATGTCGGCAACGCCCATGCAGAGCGCATTCAATTTCTCCATGCCGTCGAATGTCCAGGTCCCCCAACAATATCCATTTGTTGGAAAACAGCCGACCCAGCAGCAGCAGTCAACGCCTTCAGCATCGTCATTCTCACGCATGAGCTCTGCGGAAGCGAGCACAACGAGCGTGAGCAACAGCGATGGGCCGATCCAGCGGCCTGCGAGAACGCCGGCTGACCGCGGCGGCACCTACACATGTACCTACCATGGATGCACCTTGAGATTCGAAACGCCGGCACTACTACAGAAGCACAAACGAGAAGGACACAGGCAAGCCAACGCCTTGAATCATCTACGGAACCCTACCCACATCAGCCTCTCACCGACGAACCCGGCCAACAGCCAGGCGGGTCCGCACCGCTGTGAGAGGATCAATCCGAGCACGGGCAAGCCGTGTAACACTGTTTTCTCGCGACCTTACGATCTTACGAGACACGAGGACACGATACACAACGCACGCAAGCAAAAGGTACGATGCGATCTATGTACAGAGGAGAAGACATTTAGCCGCGCGGATGCATTGACGAGGCACTATCGTGTATGCCACCCCGACATGGAGCTCCCTGGCAAGCACCGCAGACGACTGATCGGGTGATGAGGCGCGCCGATGCGGCTGCCCACCCCGTCGACGCTGGCCGTGGCTCCTGGTACAGGCTTTCGGAGGGGCTCGCTGGCGGCCGGCCCATGTGGTTGCAGCGTTGCCAAAAGCTCGCGACGATCAACGGTCGAAAATCAGGGTCCAGCGGCGCTAGCGTCATGCAGGGTCTTGTGGGGCTCCACTAGAACTCTACATAGCAGGCCAGTTCGACGATACCCACCCAACGCGCCGATCCCTCGTGGCTCATTGGCCGCACACACCACCTCTATGACGCCCGCCCGCCGCTGTGTGCATCATCCGAGCGGCCACCGACGTCATACGCCGCCGCGGCGCTAGCACCCTCACGCGGGCCCAACCCCCCGATCTCGACGACCTTGACGACACCGTGCTCGCCCATGCTCCGGCAGAATGTGCTTCGACACATAGCCATATCACCCACCGTCACGAACCATGCATTATGATGTCTTTGCTGTGTGGAATGCGGTGCCCTTTGCGCTGCTCTTATCTACGCTTTCCCATATCAGCCCATGCTATACACTGGGTGGAGGGGTGTCTCGTTAGCACCGATGAGACGTCCACGCACCTTTCTCTACGTCATGTAATCATGCAGTGTTGTTGTCCAGGTGTAAGTCTTGGGATACAGCGATATTCCTTCCCACTGTACACTTTGGAGCGGACGCTGCCATAATATACCTTCATGTTACCATCTTAGCTTCTTGTATATTCTTTTCTGTTTCTTCCACGTTTTGGCTATTCTATCAGCACACACGCTGTGTCAACATATTCTTGGATACCCGCTATTTACAGTTCGGAGTTGACATAGGACGCGGGTGTCTCTTTTCTTACGTACAAAAAGACGTTTATAGACTGTAATCTACGACGGAACGACGACATGTACGAGCGCTACCTAGACGGGCGGGCCCAGTGACGAAAGAAGAAAAGCTCCAAATATATAGGGTATAGGAAAATCGGGTTTTCGGGACCCTGTACGTTGGGGGATGGGGCAGCATCTATAGACTTAGGCTGGGGATCAAAAGACCTACGAGCGCAGAATTGTTACTATAGCCAATGAGAAACCAATGAGGAGCCAATGCTCGCTTTTCTAATCACCGGCTGAGATGCGTCATGTGACAACCTAAATGATGAGGCACCTAAAGTTGCTAATGTGCGCTGAGCACTGTTGATGAATTTGCAAACTTGCAGGCTCGATCTTTGAGGTATGATCTGCGCATTGCATCTACACAAGGGCCCAGCAGGATCGCGGTGGATACGGATTACACGGGCAGGAATTGACCTATGGGAGGACTGGCTGCCCAATTGACGAACGAGGATGACGAGGTGACGACGAAGATTCAAGAACATGACCATTATATGTGCCGGGCGTGGAAGCCGGACGAATGCGGCATGGCGCCTCGATCCACCCTAGCTACCATGTATCGAGATTCAAACCGTTCGAAACAGTATCGTCGGTCGGTAGTCTCGGTACTATTCTATCTTGGAACACGCGGCGTGTCTTGCTGTCGTGCTTTGCCCAGATGATGTACTCCATCCTATGGATTCCGTTCCCTTGTGTGTGAGGTGCCAGCTGGACCCTGTGCCCCGCTTGCGTGCTGATATTATGCATACCTGACCTCTCGGGGGGCAGACCTACGACGGCTTTCGGAATGTGTGACGGAGGGATACTGCAAACCTGGACGTTGACGGTCTGTCCCTGGGCCGGGCTGCGCTGTTTGTACATATGCGTGCTTATCCGGTGAAGTGTATGCACATGTATATATGATGTCGAATTTTGTGTTCAGGCCGTATCAATCTAGTCACATACCAGCCTAGCTGATGAGCCATCGACTGATCTCGAGGTCTGTGAAGAGGGCGCTTGAAGAGGGCACGTGAAGTCAATGCAGGATGTAGTGTTTTCGTACCTTCTATTCGCTTGTCTTAGTCTTGGAGACATGTTTACTGCTTGGGATATCCGACAATTATGTCGTGCGTGTCTGAGATGTTTATTGTATGAACATGTCAAAAGGGTTTGCTCGGTTAAAGCAAGCCTATCTATAGAATATTCCGTATCTCGATGGAGGGCTAATAGGTAGTCGATCATTAAGCCCGTCGACACCACGTCACTCAGCGTTGCCCACAGATCGCGAACGAGAAGAACCAGAACAAGCACGCGAGACGTTGAGTTCAGGCCCGAGAGATACGACTTGATGCTATCTGCATGCAGAACCAACTACTCTTGAGCCTAGATCGCCTTAGATCCTTGCTTCATTTTTAGATGCCAGCTATTTTGATGATGGTGTTGATGATGGCTGAAGCACCAGCCGCCCGTGTTGACCACATGCCCGGGTTGGGTTCCGGCAGATACATGGAGGGAAGCGCCTGGTTATTCCCCAAGAACCGCTGCTCGAGCATCCGAGAAGACCGGTGTGATGCCCGTCCATCGTTGAAACTACGTCAAATCAGTATATAGCCAGTGCGGTGCATCTTCGTTACCCAGTGCACATACCTGATAAAAGCCCTGACTCGTAAGCACCTCCAGGCCCGGGATTGATATCCAGCCCGAATCCTCGGCAAGCCCCATGAGAGCCGTGTGCCTTGGCTGATACGCCATCTCTAGGAAAACCCGCAGCCTGCCGACTTGCCTAGGCTGCCTCAGTACCGACACGAGAATCTCGCGCATTGACGACTCGACAGCTCGGTCGGCAGGCACCGTGCTGATGATCACGCTGGGCAATTGACGCACATGGCTTGCGTCCTCGACGTGTATGAGCTTGTAGTCACTCGGGAACGAAGAGCAGAGAGCTTCGACCGTCTGCTTGTTCCGTGCCACAAGGTAAATGGGGCTGAGGCCAAGTGAGTGTAGCGCGTAGACCGCAGCTCTTGTCGTACCCCCGGAACCGATGACCATGCCGCTGGTGGCACGAGCCACACTGGGTGACTCAAAGCCTGTGGCATGCAGTGAATACACCATGCCCTGCCAGTCTGTGTTGTCCCCGAGCAGCCGGACGGCGCCATCTGGTGAGGGTATGGGGATGATGGTGTTGACGGCCCCAATGACTTTGGCGGCGTCGGACACGTCGTCAAGCAATGGCATGATGTCCAGCTTGAGTGGTATCGTGACTGAGGCCCCACCAAAGTCTGGGGCCCGTATCAAATCCTTGACATGAGCTACACTTTGCGTCTCGAATATGCTGTACTCGTGCGGAAGCCCGGTTTGTCTGAAGAGGGTGTTGTGCAGTGCGGGCGACCTCGACTTCTGGATGGGACTTCCGAAGAGGTAGAAGTTTTTCCGCTCAAGTTCTCCGATTAACGTCAAACCTTGACGGATCTCAGCGGCCGAAAGCTGTCCAGGGGCGGCCTTGAAAGGAAGACCGGGATGAGAGACGGGCGTGAGGAAACGGTTGAGAACCCGTGACAACTTCCCGGTCGTCCCCATGTTGAGAGCGATAATGGGTCTGCCGTGCGCGGCGAACATCCTGTCTCTGAATTCGGCGAGAGCAAAGTTGTCCTCGATCTTGCTTGCCACCCCTACCAGCTTGATGATGTCTCCGTACTCCAATGCTCGATTGTACCACGATTGCCACCCGCCGTTTTTCCAGGAAAGCTTACCCGCAGGGTCATGGTGGGAGGCGATCACGCGCGTAGAGCCGGCGCGCATCTTCAGAATGGCATCTAGCGTGCCATTCGAGAGCGACATCTCCAAGTCAACGTACTCGACACCAATGCGCATGGCTGTTCTGAACAGTGGTAATAGTTGGTCTTCAGACGAATAACCAAATCGCCCACCTTGCGACTTGGAGCGTAACGTGAAAATGATGGGCAGCTTGGTAGCTGAGCGTAGTAGTGAGATTTGGCTGACCACATTCTCAGGCGACAAATCATCGAGAAGGTCGACACGCAGCTCGACAGCGTCGGATCCCACGCACACCCGCGGGATCACCTCCAATGCCGAAGAGACATTTGGTAGGGTCAAAGCTACGAAGAAAGAGGGCTTCTTCTTCTTGATCTCCTCAAAGTGAGGATTTCTACCGCTGATCATCGAAGCGAACCGTACAAAATCCGGCGGGGGATCATGAAGGCCACCCGATGGATCGAGGTACGGACTGTGATACTCATAGTTGCTGCACTCTTGAAACAAAGGCTTGCGTCTTTCGTACACGCCTCGAATGTCGTCCGAGTACGCGGGGCGAGTCTTGTCACGCATGAGATATTCCACATTCTGCTCGGTATCGCGATGCACGAGGAGCACGACGCCGCCGCCGCGATGGTGTGAAATAAGTAGCTCTCGTGCCTCAGGGGTCTCGACGATGCCACCGCCACAAGAAAAGACGTGGCCACGGCCTTGGTTCTTCAAGACATCTTGCAAAAGCGCGAGCTCGTCTTGGCGGAAGCCCGCCCAGCCCTTAGAGCCGTCGCGGATCATCTCGGGAATCGTCGTACCGGCACGCCGCTCAAGCTCGTGATCCAGGTCAATGAAAGGTCGGCCCAGGAGATTGCCCATCCACCCACCAGTGGTCGTCTTGCCAGCGCCGCGCATGCCAATGATGAAGACCGAAGGTCCGGCGTCGTCTTTCTGAGATGCATGGGTATCGTCGACGGCAGTGGCATCGCCCGCAAGCGAAACATGGAACGATTGTGCCAGTATATCCCACCAACCGGGCCATGTCTTGGCGGTGCATTCACGTTCCATTACCACCACAGGCTGAGGTGATGCAACGGCCAAGACGCTGAAACTCATAGCTACGCGGTGGTCGTCATAGCAGTAAACGGCCCCTGAAGGCTCGGACAAAGCCTCTTGTCCAAAGACGATGATCCCATCGTCTAGTTCTTCACATCTGACCCCAAGCTTGGCTAACTGCACCCGCATGGCAGCGATTCGGTTGCATTCCTTGACACGTTGGTTCGCGATACCAGTGATGGTAGTCTTGCCCGATGCTACAGCAGCCAGTACGGAAGCCGTCAAAAACGCATCCGTCATAGGCTCCATGTCCACCTCGATGCCGCGCAAGGAGCCCGGGCTCGGTCCAGTCACGGTAGTGGAGGAGTCGGTTTGCTCCACTTTACAGCCCATGGGGCGTAGAACGTCGACGGCAAAGCGAGCGTCGCCCTGCAGCGAGCTGGTGCCGATGTTGGGCACGGTGCAGGTGGTTCCGGTGATGGCAGCGATTGCAAGGGGATAGGTGGCCGAGCTTGCATCGCTCTCGACAACATATTCGGCCGGATTGTGGAAGACTCCTTGGGGAATGTGGTATGTGTGTTCCTCGTCCTGGGCCCTTGTGACCATGACACCGAACTGGGCCATCATAGCGATGGTCATATCGATATATAGCTGAGATATAGGTTTGCCGCCCACAAGACGCAGCGTCACGGGCTTCTTCGCGTAGGGCGCACACATCAACAACGACGAAACATACTGGGAGGAGATGGTGGCCGCAAGCTCGATGACACCGCCGTCAAGGCCGGCCGCAGCATCGACGCGCACAGGTAAGCAGCCATCCTTGGCGTCGTAGCTGATGTTGAGGCCATTGGACCGCAAGGCATCTACTAGGGGCCCGATTGGCCGCTGTTTCATGCGTGCATTCCCCGTCAAAACGGTCGAGTTGGACTTGGACGGGGCGCAAAGGGCCACGACGGTGGTCAAAAATCGAGAGGCTGTACCGGCATTCCCAAGATAGAGGGGCTCCTCGCTGGATTGAAGCTTGCCGCCTTTGCCTGTGACGACCAAAACCTCCCCGGCTTCCTCCCAGGAGTAGGTAGCACCACCCAGCTGGGCGATGGCGGACAACATGTACTGTACGTCGTCAGAATGCAGCAGGTTCTTGACGCGACACGTTCCGTGGCCCAGAGCGGCTAGAACGAGGGCGCGGTTCGATATGCTCTTGGAACCTGGGGGTGTGACTTGGACGTCCAGACCTTTGGGCACTCCCGGGGTGACACGAACAGCGGGTGACAGAACGATACGGATGGCACCGTCGTCAACGACGCTGGCCTTGGGCTCGTGGGTCTTGCCGATGGCGGAGAGGAGGACGATCTTCTTCTGGCGGCCGTTGTTCTTCTTGTCGACGGCCATCTTCTCGAGCAGGGTGTCGACGGGGCACTCTCTGCCAGCTGTGAGCTTGACGACGCGCTTGTCGTCGAGCGAGATGGGTAGATCGTAGCTCGCAATGCACTTCGTGAGGCGGGCGACAGCGCCAGGGTTCAGGACGCCGAGGAAACGGGCCAGCTCGGCCTCCTTGACCATGCCAATGGCAACACACTCGCCGTGGAGGATCTGGGGCGTGAGGATGGCCTCAATAGCGTGGCCGATGGAGTGGCCAAAGTTTAAGAGGTTGCGCAGGCCGCCCTCCTTCTCATCCTGGGAGACGACGTGGGCCTTGACGCGGGCGGAACCGAGGACGATGCGCTTGAGGATGGCACGAATCGGCAGCAGGCGGGCGGCGGGGTCTTGAGTGCTGTCGACGGGGGCGCGGATGCAGTCGAGAATGAGGGGCGCGTTGTCCTCGAGGGCGACGAACTCGCGCTCGTCCCAGATGGCGGCGGTCTTGACGACCTCGGCGAGGCCGTTGATGAACTCGCGGGCGGGCAGAGTCTCGAGGAAGGCGAGGTCGATGTAGATGCGGCGGGGCTGCCAGAAGGCGCCGATGAGGTTCTTGCCCGTGGGGGTGTCGATGGCGGTCTTGCCGCCGATGGAGGAGTCGACCATGGCCAGCAGAGTGGTGGGCACCTGGACGAAGCGAACGCCGCGCATGAAGGTGGCGGCGACGTAGCCGATCATGTCGCCGATGACGCCGCCGCCGAGGGCGATGATGACGGTGTCGCGGGTGCACAGTTGGGCTAGCATCCAGTCCTCGATCTCGGCCTTGGTCTCGCGGCCCTTGCTGGTCTCGCCGGGTGGGATGGCGTAGGTGAGCAGGCGCGACGCCAGCCCGCGCTGCTCGACGCCGCGGCGGAAGCTGGCCTCGAAGGCAGGCACATAGCGAGGCTGGATGTTGGTGTCGGTGATGAGGACATAGGTGGACGAGGCGAGGTGGTCGAGGAGGTCGTCGGCGACGAAGCCGCGCCACAGGCCGTGGTCGACGACGATTGAGTCAGACCCTAGGATGCTGATGCGCGTCGGAGGCTCGCTGGTGCCGTCACGACGAGCGTAGACCGAGGGGGGGCCGGACATGCTGGCGAGCCGGGCAAACTCTTTCCTATCTCTCCTTGTCGTCGCCGCGGCGTGTGGGAGTTTCGGGTATCAGGCGGTGACAGATGGGCGGTGTGGGCGGGGTGGGCGGACGATGCTCAGATGGGCATTATCACGGAAATTGGTCCAGCCTGAGGCCAATATCGAACTGTCGAAATGCTTCCTATCGAGATAACTTGCTCGAAGCTACAAGTTGCATCTGTGACGAGGGTCGGCAGCCAGCAGCAGTCTACGAGCTGTGACTCTTGCCGCTGTGAATGCCACTTTTGCCATGGTGGTTTTTTCACCCATCAACAGCGATCTCGGAGTTGCTGGGAACATGGAGGTACGGATGTACATGAGGTGTACGTGGACCCATGACCACATGCCCGGCACTCACCCCTAAGGTACGACTCTTCTCACACTCGAATCTTTGTATTAGGTGCTTCCATCTCAGCTATGATTGTGAGGTAGAGCTCGAACTCTACTGGCATGCACCTGCCTCTGGTTCATGTGTCTACGACGTAACTTGAGGTAATGGGTGACTGGGTATGCGCAGACTGATTTCAGGAGATTCCAAGAGATTCCGCAACGAGTGATCGCGGAGTGGTGATGTGACAGCATGTAACTGTGGGTTACCTGGAGGGGTGCGGGCGGCAGTGTGGGACACGACGGAGCCCAGCGTTATGTACCTAATATACCTACAGTAGCGACCAGTTTCCAACAAAGCAAAACACCACTGCCATCGGCTTTGCAAGGTGGTAGGTAACACATACATGATACATGTAATCTCCATTAAATTAAGATAACGTGACCTCCGGAATGCGAGGCGCACCCAGCTGCGAATTACATAGAGGGTCACTTAAGGTAGGTTAGGTACATACCTAAGGTGGATGAAGCAAGAGCTTCGTGTTCTTGCGAGGGACAAGCCCGCTCAAGCAGCGGCACAAATAACGGAATCGTCCTCCCAGTCCCTGTAGACAGCCACTCTATCATCTAAGGCATCTTGAAGAGGTAATTATACCTATTTCACGTCCATCTTGCAGGAGCGGTCATGTCCAGCGTCCCGGTGCCCATATGCCGTCACGGGCATAATGGCAACTCGACAGCCTTGCAACCTGACGCTTCGCCCATATGTCGAGACGGAGTGCGCAACAGGCCACGCTGTGGAGGTTTCGGTGACCGACTCACTGCCGCCTGGCCACAACAACACCAACCACTACTACACGACGTGTCGCCGCCACTTCTTCATCTCGTCGATGACTTGGTATAAAAACGTAGTGGGAAGGCTACCTCGTCTGCATCTTGCCTGCATCTTGCCAACAGGGAAAGGCTTATGACATATCTGTTCTTCCAGGCCACAACTCACCAGCAGTCTTCTTGATGTCCGTCTCCAAGCCTGTTCGTGACCGGCGGGCTGCCCTGGTGAATGTCGCCAGGGAGACCAACGCCGTTCTTCCCGGCATACTCCACCACCTGCCTCACCTGAATGCCACTCGCTCCGAGAAGCTCACTTTTGCGCAGCTGCCCGCCCTCGACCCTGACCGTTGCCCTGCATTCACCCTGCCATCTAATTCCGCAGCCTGCGGCACCCCCGTCAAGGTCATCAATGAGGATACCCTCGACGCCGCCATCATGATGGCCGACTGTCTCACAGTCCCGCAGGTCATGCAGGTCGCCGCCGGAACGATGCCAGCGGCGGCTCCCCAGCCGAATCAGAGAGTCGTCGCGCTAAACCTCGCCTCCGACAAGAACCCTGGTGGTGGCTGGCTGAGCGGCGCTTCTGCTCAAGAAGAAGCCATATGCTATCGCTCTTCTCTCGCCATGTCTCTGCCCAAGTCTTACTACCCTTGGACCCCAACCGAAGCCGTATACACACCGGACGTGGTCGTCATCCGATCCTCCATGGGCTCAGGACACGCCCTGTTGACAGCCCGGACACCACCTGCTCAGCTGCTAGTTGTCAGCGTCATAAGCGTCGCTGCCATCCGTCGCCCCGAGACCTGCCAACCATCCGCCGCGAGGCGCCGGGCTCCTCGTCGTGACACGGCCGTCTTCAAGCGCCCCGCCGATCGCGACCTGACTAAACAGAATATGCGAGCCGTCTTGCGACTTGCAGCGCGTGAGAGACACGAGCGGCTCGTGCTAGGTGCTATGGGATGCGGTGCATTCAAGAATCCCCCACGTGACGTCGCCAGTTGCTGGGCTGAAGTTCTCAGCGAAGACGAGTTTTCCGGAGGTTGGTGGAGAGAGATCGTAAGTGAATGCAACACACTGTGTTCCTACCTCACCTCCGCTTTCCAGCATGCATTGAAAGAGAGAGAGAATGGTTCATCTGCGACATGATGGATAAGAGTTTGAGCGATAGTTCCCATCAAATCTCGGGTTGAGCTCCAGATGCAGCCGGTCAGCTAATAATTCGGATTTGTAGTGGTTTGCCGTCTTTGATAGACGCAACGAAGGGAACTTCGAGATTTTCGATCATGTACTCGGCGGAAAGGTATTCGGAGAAAAGGCCAAGGTTTGATCAACTCGTTCATGACAAGCCTCTAGTCCAATATACCATTTGAGCCTGTCCCGGTTTTCAAGTGAAGCTTACTCTGTCACCCGCAATTCCGAGCCGGAGTGCGAGGCGCGGAGCACTCAGGCAAACATCTGGAGTGAGTCACTACTGGCGAGTGGTCAGCAACAATGGTTCGGCTGCGTTGGGCAGCAGAATCGAGGTCTTTTCATCTATCGGCTCATTTCCTGATTATGGAAGCAAAGAAGCTGTCAACCCATTTACCTTGGGCTCTAGCCGTCAGCACCTTTTTTCCAAGTTGGTTCCGACCGTCCTTCGCTAGTAATAATCACCGGTTCATTATTTCCGCAGTGACCGAAGCCTTGCAGGGGTGGGCACCTATCTAATGACAAACCATCGGCGACACGCATGACACCACGGGTCGATGAATAAATTGTCTCGCTTTACTCGTGTGCAATGCGTGATTGCAGGACGGCAATACTCAGCATCTCGCGGCTCGCGCATTCGCCTGTTGCGTCTGTCAGCCCACTAAGCTCGAATCCAATGGCGGACTACGGCTGAGAACCCCAGCGCTGCCCCAGCCATTTGCGAGACTGGCGAGACTGGCGGCCGCCAAAGAGGGGCTCGCGGGCGGATCCCGCTATGTGGAAGATGTGATTTGAGCGTCTCGAGGACCGGCCAGGGCGATTGTTCTGCCTAGGCTCTGGGAGTGCCCATATCTTACTACCAGTATCAGTGATCCGCTCTTCATTATGAATTCGACTGAGGAACGAGTTGCTCAGAGATTATGATATATAGAGAGATAGGTACGTAGGTAAAAAACCTTGCACCACACAACACGACGTTCGAAGCGTGCTCCGATCTACTTACTGTACATATCGCGCCATAATCTCTTTTACGTGCAGATGCCTAGTAGCGAGCGCGCTGAGTCGTACTTCGGAGGGACTTGGATATAGGACTGGCAAATTCTCACTTCGGGCGCGTGACTCTTGGCGGTGACGGAACGGGAATCCTCCGGACAACCACAGCATTGCGCCATGGCGGCCGACCGGGGCTCAACGGACGGCGGAGCCGACTCGACAAGCTCCCCGGACGTCTCGAAGATGGCATCGCGGTTGGAAACCACACTCGAGTTGGGCATTGTGCGGTCTCAGAACGGCCACGGCTGTGGGGAAATACCAGAAGAATATGAACTACATGAGCCGCGGCCAAAAGGCGATCCGTTCGAGATTTCTTTCGACAGCGACGACGATCCTATGAATCCCAGGAGTATGGATCTCGCGAGGAAGTGGATTCTTGTCGTCTTGGTCGGACTAGGTAGTCTCTGCGTGTGAGTGATTGACACAGACCCCGAGCACGAGTGTAGTCTCTCGGTTCTGTACACAGACTAACGGGTTGAAAGAACGTGCACGAGTTCCATTTACTCAGCGACGTATGACCAGATGAACCCAGAATTCGGCATGTCGGATGAGCTTGCAACGGCGGGACTGTCGACGTTTGTCCTAGGCATCGCCCTCGGACCCCTCTTCCTAGGGCCCTTGAGCGAGTTCTACGGACGCCGTCCCATCTATCTATCGTCTTGGGGCCTTTTCGTCATCTGGCTAATTCCCAGTGCCGTGGCACACAATGCGGCGACCATGATCACGGTGCGGTTTCTCGCCGGGTTCTCTGGGAGTGCATTTCTCAGTGTGGCTGGCGGTTCTGTCAGTGATATGTTCACGAGGGACCATGTGGCATCGCCCATGTCCATCATCTCTCTCAGTCCTTTCATCGGTCCCAGTCTCGGCCCATTGATCGGCGGCTTCATCAACTACCATGTCAATTGGCGCTGGACTTACTATGTCCTCATCATCTGGTCCGTCGCACTGCTGTTAGCCATGGTGTTTCTGGCACCTGAGACCTATCACCCAATTTTACTACGCGAAAAGGCGAGGAAGCTGAGAAAAGACACCGGAGAGGCCCGCTGGGTGGCTCCTATGGAGAAGTCGACAAAGTCCATCCCGAAGACCGTTGGGCTTAGTCTCCTGCGTCCATTCCAGCTGTTGGCATTGGAGCCGATGTGTCTACTTCTGTCGCTGGTCTCGGCGGTCTTGCTTGGGGTCATCTATCTCTTCTTCGGGGCGTTTCCTCTAGTTTTTGGCACAAACTTCGGCTTCAACCTATGGCAAATCGGACTGACTTTCCTCGGGCTGTTGGGCGGCATGGTCGCGGGTGCACTGACAAATAGCTGTAAGCAATTCCTGGAGACATTTTTACCTATTCTAGAAATCTTCAGGAGTCGCGAAGTTCGCGAGCCCTTTCCAGAGCACTGGCTCGGAAGAATGAAGAGTCCAAGACATTGACGAGCACGCCCTAAAGAGTAACCACTAACCCCATGTGCTGCAGTGTGGCGTCGCGTTCATCAGACGCTTGTTCGACGCAACAACGGGGTACACGAACCGGAGTTCCGGCTCGCACCATCCATTGCCGGCGCGTTCCTCGTCACGATTGGGTTATTCTGGTTTGCTTGGACTTCATTTTCTTATATACATTGGATCTTGCCCATCATCGGCTCGGGTATCTTCGGCTGTGGCACGCTCCTCGTGTTCACCGGCATATTCACTTTCCTCGGTGAGTTCTCGTTGTACATCTTTACACCCATGCTGCAGCTGTTTGCTCACACAGAATACAGTGGATTGTTATCCCATGTACGCCGCTTCGGCTTTGGCGGCAAATAGCTTTTTGCGTGGCTCCTTTGCTGGTAAGTAGCCGGTTCGTCAATCGAAACGCGTCATCAACTGTGTGCGTTCGTGCTGCCCTGAAATCATCGCTGACATGCCTCGTCTAGCTGCCTTTCCTCTGTTCGGACAGCAGCTGTACAAGCGGCTCGGCTTCCAGTGGGCTTCTAGTCTACTCGCTTTCATCACCTTGGCTTTACTACCCTTACCATACCTGTTTTTCGTGGTTGGAAAACGACTGCGGAAGCGCAGTAGATTCACTGCTCAGCTGTACTAGACACGTGTGAATTTAGATATAAGTAGATGCAGATTCTATTTCATGTGGATATGGTCTTCTCGGAAGCCACCATGATAACCACGTATCAACGTGACACGATCTTCGGATGCCAATTAGTAACATCAACTGATGTACCTATAAGCATGCAACGGAGTGACTACTTGTCGACGATCTTGGCACGAGTTGGAGCCCCCTATTTGCGCCCGGCGTGCTGGCCAGGGCCTCGGTACTGAATTGTGATTATCGGGGTCATTTGTCCTGTGACAAGCGTCAGTCTTCAGAGGTCCCACAGAGAAGCCATGTTTGTTACCAGCAATGGATTGCATTGCTCCAGAAGATATAATGTCCCCCTTCCAGATCCGCATGCCGATGGTACTCAAAGTCCGATCCTTTGTGCAAGCATTTACTACACGACAGTCGAACAGCGTCGCGTAGTTGTATCCTGAAGTCAAATGCTCGGGGACGAATGAGGGCGCGGCCCTTGTGCCATGTGTAGTAACTAGGGACTAAATCTAGCAGCATAAATACCGTTCATGCGGTTACCGACTGGTCTCGTCAGTGACGGTAGGTGACTTGACATGCTGGTCCTATCGCCGACGTAGTGTATCCTACCTCCGAAGTACCGTCCGGCAGCGAATTGTGCCCTCGTATGGAGCACTGCCCTAACTGACTTGAGACGATGGTCGCATCTGGGTATATGAAGTATAGACGGGAGAGGTTTTAGCTTATTCATGAAGCCCTTTTGGTAGTAAAAAGAGTCATAACCTATAGCAACAGCATGATCGCTATCCGAAGTGCCAGCCAACCCCTGCTTCAACCGCGCGACGTTACGTGCAACACGCCGCGCATTCGGATCAATATTTCGTAGAATGTGTGCAAGGATGTGTGTGAGGCGTAAGATGTAAACCTGGCTCACTGCCCGCCCGTATTGCGATATATGTCTCGTCTGTATCGATTTCCAGGCATGGCACTGATAATCAATAGGATGACTGGCATTATCGACCCGTCTACAGTTGTACTGAACCAAAACATCTGTACGGAGTACACGTCCCGCGTCCCTATGTTGATTACCTACGGTCCTAAATATGCAGGTAAGTATTAGGGATTCAACGGTTCCAGATTCGGGGTACGCCGTAAGCGAAATGGGATAATCTTGCTTTGAACTGTCAACGGTACACTGGGATCGAGTACGAAATAGGAAGACTTGGAAAGGGGTGGGTTGTGAGCCTACGCGAGACGAAGTACACTCGACGCCTCATCGACACACGAACATGCAGTGCTCGCACATTCATTGAGATACTTTCCTGGGCGCGAGGACTCATATCTCACATTCCGTATGCCGCTTTAACACACGTACAAACAGGGACTGTGGGCCACGGGCCCTTCAAAAGCGCCGCAGGGAAGTATTGAGGCAGTCTCGCCAGTCTTCCGACCTCGACCGAACCTTGCGGCGATCCTGTGTTTGACCAGGTAGTTTGGCTATCGTTCACCGACCTTTTCTTGCGATTCTAGCAGTAGGACCGCCAAGACCTCGAACACACATCCATGTATAGCGGCAAGAACCACCGAAAAGGAGCTGGTTCAGATATAGAGTGTTGGGGATTATCGCCCGCCCTTCTCTAGTGGAGCGAAGGAGGAGCGGGCGCTGTGTACACTTACAGGTCCTTCACCTGCCAGACAATATACCATGTTTGCTCGAGGTCTTGGCGATGCTGTCGTTGAAAAAATCGCGACTAAATTGAGGGGTACGCCTAGGATGACAGAACATAGAGCCACTTTATTTGGGTGCTCCGACGAGAATATGTATGATGTACCCATCTAGATGAAACGCCCAGTCGATTAGGTGCCCAGGATGTCAGGAAATATGCAGCGAGCAGTTCCCGACCAAAAGCGAGGGCTATCCAGGGCAACATTAGTACCGGTTCGCGGGTGATGTAGGCGGCAGCATTTATATGTGTGCTGTCAGCAGAGCATTAGCAGTGTGAAAATGTATGCGTTAGGGTTACATGTAAACAGATTTGCACAGAGCGCCATCGAGGCAGGCCAATCGATTAGCACATGTAAGTATGAGTTGGTGATTGTCCCGTATCACTTACGCTCTCGGGCGATGCCCATGCCAAGTCACAAACAGATGCACTTACCCACAGTCATGAATGTTCCAAACTCGATTCTATGGCTATACAATGGTATTCAACCCCGATAGACAAAGCTAAGGTCTAGGTAGCACCTAGCTAGCTAGCTGTGTTTCGAGGGACAAGCCGTTGGCGAACATTGAAACGAGGGCCACCGCTTAGCGCATGGGTATGACCTTTAATGAAGCCTGGGGTGCTACTGCTCCCATATCGTGAACTCGGCACGGATCATGTCGGCATGTAGCTGTCACGACAGAAGCGACACAGCCGTGCGCTGTACCCAGGGAGTCGGAAACATGGATGTAACCACATCCCAGGTGAATTAGACAGAAGGAGCCCGAAGAGGCCCAGGACCATGGCACTTGGTTCATGTTAAAGTACGTGCACAACACATTTGATACCTTATCACATCATGAGTTCATTGAAGGGCATCCTGGCCTGAATACCTTCGGCAGCATGCTTGAAAGACAGCGACGGGAGTAGTAGCAGCAAAAATACACATCGTCATCATTAAGAGTCTTTGTCTTTGTATTAAACAAACATAGGCATATAGTTGCCTGAGCCTGAGCTTGGGTCTGCCCCCTTTTTCTTATCAAGTGATGTACAAATTCTACCTCATACAGGGTCAAGGATTGAATAAAACGGCGTATCTGGTACGTTTTTAAGAGGACGGATTGTTGGTGACCTCGCCTGCCGCGGCACTTAGACGTCGTTGCCTCGATTCTGACGCGAAATTTCAATCGTCGTGTGCTTGTAAATGCCATCGCCGTTTTGGTAGGCTGACTTCTGGGTCCCCGTCTTGGGCAAAACGAACTCCTGGCTCCCACTGTCCGACTGAACCTCGTTCCAGGTATCCATGCGGATAGCCGACGAGCCCATCTTATTGCGAGAAGAGATTCCCTCACTCCATCCCGCGCTCTTTTTGTTGTCTGCGTATGAGCCGTGGCCATTAGTAATGAACTTCAACAGAGGGCGCAAGGCGGCGAGAGATGCAGCCAGGATGGCTAGGGCGATTTCGAGATGGGACCAGATGATCGAGGTCAATAATTTGAGAGGCTGACTTGGATCGCTGGAGCCGAGTGATTCTAGATCAACCACATATTTGAGGCGCACAAGAGTGGCAATGCTGCTTCTGTGTGACGATTATTGATTAGATATCTACGGTCATTGAAATGGTACAATAACGCAGTGACAACATACGTAAATCCGAGTCCTAGAAGGAGAATGACAGACAGCTTCACACGGATGCTCAATTGCACGCGCCACAACATCACGATGGGCAGCGTCTATAGATGGTTAGTATTCTCGTACACAATAACACCCGTGAAGATCACAAGACACTCAAGTGACGTACTGCGTATAGCCAGCCGCTGGCAATATCGGAAGCCGAAAATGCATAAGCGATATTGGTAATGACATAACCCTCGACACAGGTGCCTTCACCCACACCCCAAGCAAGCGAAAGCGGGCGACATTGGAGGGCAAGGGTGAGGAATGTAGCAATCGCGAATATTGTTATGATGACGATGGACACTAGCAGGGTGATGCGAATAGGACTCTTCTTGTCGGTACCGGCGATCCTCAACAAGACCAGGCCCGCACTGAGCTTACACGCATAGGCAGCCACGACGTAAACCAGTTGAAATGCGATGAGCGACTGTGAATACGAGCAGGCCTTGTGAGCCAGAGTCCAAGATGATGGGGCTAGGATGACAACGTACCTGTCCGGCTTTGAGGGGATTGTATCCAGGTTGTGGGTATGTTGCGCCGTAGCCATATATCATTGCGGCTAACAATGTCGCGCACATGGCGGCGTAGCTGGCCTGCCTACAGTGAGTCCTCAAGCACCATCCGGAACAGGAGAGCTACCCAACTTACAAAACCAGCGACCATTGCGTAGTCATCGTAGCTGAAGGACTTGCTGATCACAAGTCGAACATAACACCGAAGAGAAACACTGATGAAATTAAGGACCAGGAAGATTATAACGAGCGTCGTGAGCACGCTCTCGACTCCAGGCTCGGGATACCACATTGTTGCAATCTTTGGCGTCGAATGAAGGACTGGTGGAGATGGTCGTGGCGGTCAGCTGGAGTCTGGCTCGATCTTATGACGAGACCGGAACGAGGCGCCTCATCTACACAGTTGGTGAAAGGAATGAAGACTTGTGTGAAATCCGAAAGAATGGACTAAGTGGGCTTGCATTATCTATGTATGGCAGAAGGGACCGGGAGTCTAGAGAAGATCTCAGCAGCCCATGCGTGCTCGGTCCCATGTATCGGCCTTGTGTCAGTGATTCCTCTTCGAACAGGTCCCTGCTCCAACCACCCAGGGGCCTGGACTTAAATGCCATTTGCAGCGAAGGCCCAACTGGCCGCCATTGCTGTGGATGGAGACACCAGGGTCTAAATGCTGGGGAATAATACTGCTTTGCATATACGTTCATAGATGAATGTAACCCGAACCAGACAAGTAGGGGATCTCACAGTGTAGGACATCGAGTCGTTGTGGAGTTGCTCAATAAGATGTGCATGGTATACCCAGTGCACATGAGGACGCACTGGCTGCTGGTCTATGGATAGTTATTGAACACTGAGAAATTTCGAACACGACTGGGCACCTAGAACCCGCCCAGGGCCATGGACGGTCGAACTGACAAATGGGGAAGTGGCGCCATACATACAAGAGCAACGTGGAATGAACTCATGAACCCATGAACCCATGAACCCATGAACCCACGAGCCAGGCGAGGTGAGCCGGCCGGCTCGACTTTGAGAGAAACATGCAGGGGGTGCATACATCTCGCATACCGCTTGCAGAATCCCTGTGCGAGAAGGAATGTTCTGTCACATCGAGGTCGATCTCTGGCGCCATGGGGAATAATGGCACGTAACTATATCACCACTCGCCAGTCTACTGCGATGGTGTAGAAGCACAGGCGATGACGAGGAAGTCAGGGCGGTGGTGTGAAGATGCTTAACGGGGAGAGATGCTACGTGTAGATGTATGATGCAAGGCCGATGAATCATTATACCTAACGGGCTACAGAGGCCGGGTGCTTCATCTACCCCGGTGGCTACAGTGATCCATGCGAGGTATTGCAAGGACGCATTACCGACCTGAGGGAAGGAGACGATACAGCAGCAGTCGAGGCTGGTAAAGAGAAATAACTCGTGGTGGTGAGCAAGGTATGATACTGCAGGTACTGTTGTACATACGTTGGTTGGTATGTACATCCGTAGAGGTGACCGCTTGAGTCGATATCGAGCCTCCGGCTTGGGCCCCACTGAATCCTCCCGTTGCCGCTTTCCATGTCCGAAATACACGACGCTCATATCCATATCAGCTCGGTTGGACGTGCTGTGAGGGGGGACCACGACAGACACTGCGGAATATGGTTGAGGCCACGGGCATTCTCGCTTGACAACGTGTACATACGTATAACATGTGTACACACAGACTGTCTTGCGTTTGGCGGGAATGTAGGGACACCAGGGCAGAAGGGAGCTTGTGTTGTCGAATACTGTATTATAAAGGGGGACTAGTACGAGTTGCCTAATTCGCAATCGCTTAGGGAACACGCTCCTGGTCAATTCTCACAGTGTCGCCGCGGCGGGTATCCAAAGCGAAAAGCAGGGATGAAGATATCCTGGCCCACGAACATGCAAGTGAGACTGTCGATGCTTGCTAAAGCCCGTTACGGGGAAAACGGCCCAGTCGCCGGTAAGGATTGGATGTTAGTGCAGCTCGCCGATGAATCCTATGTACAGGCCTCTCTTTGCGTTTCGATATACATATACACAATGAGATCTCGGCGTATGTACATATGTAGGCAGTCCTTACCTCGGCGGCGTGGACGAGTGGCCACTGTTTACGGGCCACCTTAGTTTTCGAAATGCTACGGCGCCATAATCATTTGAATGTCTACACAATACGGCGTTGCAACCAGAAGAGTCCACGCTGCCGCTGGGCCGCCGCTGGGTTGAATGTACTCTCCTTCAGCGACGACTATGTGAGGTCTACTAGCCGTCCAGGCTTAGTTGTTGTGTTGATGAATCTTGGCTACTTTCTGATCTCAGTCACAGCTCAGTTCTGCTCTGCTCAGTCTCTGCTCAGTACCATAGCTATGCTCTACATATGTCAGGCAGAGAGGCTCAGGAACAGGGCATGGCTGACGTGCTCAAAATTCCGTATGATGTACGGATGTGGAAGTCGGCATTATCGTCGTGTCCACTTCGTCCACACAATGCCGCGGTCTGGTACTGAAGGGTCGAGGGTCTTGCCCCCCTTATCAGTCCAAATCTCTACACCTAGCTACATGTACATACATAAAACCGTGCTGTACATACATACATAGGCGAAGTGCATTGCAAGCGAGCAGCCAAGGGTCGCGCGAAGGCGTGCCCAAGGCCGCAAGCCATGAGACATACACAGGTCTGCACAGGGTCCTCCCTCCTCCTAGTTGAGTGCCCTCCGATAAGCAGATTGCTGTCCACCCGGGACACTACTGATGGAGGTATCGGCTGGTCGGCTTGGACAGTACAGTATGTGACAGTACATATATAATCGCCCTCACCTTCAAGGCTCAGACGTGTGGCATGCCTCGTTCGGAACCCGTGCAGACTCCAGACCTCGTTGTCGATAACGTCGCGCTGGGTAAGATTGGCTCATTTGACGAATGCATCCTAGACTGGTTTCATGTCGCCAAACTAGGCTGTGAGTAACTCGTCGATCCTTGTCGCCATCGCTCGAGTACAGGGTCACCACAGTGCCTGCGCGATACAAAGCGTAACCGCGGCTCGACCCTGACTGATAGTTGTCAAGCATAATCCGTATTTCGACTGATAACGCGGGAAGAAAGAGGCACACGATGTGACGAGTCTGCAACTCAGTTCTGGCCAAGGACTGCGAGGAAGAGAAACTGCATCGTACATAGGTACATGTACCTTACGAGTTGAGTAACTTCATTGAGTTCAATCTTCAAAGACCCAAGCAGGCCCCACCCAGACTTGGTATACATATACTGAGGTATGTCATCTGTACAGTACCTCCACATCTTGCAGCCGAGACTGGACCCTCGACCCCGTGGCTGACAAGACGCGGCCCGCGAATAACGGACGTGTACGGATTACCTAGGTATGTTAGCTGTACATAGAGAAAGAAGGGCTTGGATATCGTCAATAAACTGGAATGAAGCCCGTGTACGGGTGTGTGTCATGTGTGCGATGCTGCTCGTGTAGCCATTTTCACGACCTCTTCCTCTCCCATATGTCAGGGACACAACGATTCATGCCGTGGTCGCAATGACCACGCCCCGAGCAAACCCCGGACAAAAGTGTCATGGTTTACAACAGGCCATCGAAAAAGAGAAACACGCGACGGCCAGGATAGAGCTAGGCCACAATGCCCCCTATTGACATGGACACCATACCACTCTCGCCACTCATACCCACGCCCACGCCAGTTCGGCCTGTTGCTCTCGCCTCGGGCAGCACATTCTGTTGGCTAGCCCAGCTTGCCGGGCTGCCGGGCAAGGGGGTCGTGCTTGATTGGGTTGCGAACCAACGCGTATCCAACCCAGAGCGGAGACGACTGGACAGTGGACATTCATGCAATGGCGACGTCTTGCAACTTGGGGCCGCGATAAATAATACAAACAAGCAGCGCACCGCCGGCCTTGGCCACACGCAACTTGATCCGTCAGACTACTCACGTCGATACTGAAGCTGCCCGCGACAGGCCGCCAGCGCGCTCCCCTCCATCATGGCGACACTGTTACTCATACTGGTGTTGTCCATTGTCTCGTATTCCATCTATGCTATATACTTCCACCCGCTGCGAGAGTATCCGGGTCCGAAGCTAGCCGCCATCACTCGAATCCCATATTGGATCGCCTGCTTCCGGGGGAACCAGGTCAAGCACCTGACCAAGCTCCATCGCCAATACGGCACCGTTGTGCGCTTTGCGCCCAACGACTTGAGCTACTCCGACGGTCGCGCCTGGAAAGACATCTGCAACGTCCCCAAGGGAAAGAAGGAGAATGGAAAGGAAGTCAAGTTCCACGCACCCTCGGCCAATGGCCAACCCAACCTGATCGCCGAGTCCAGCACTGAACGTCATGCCACGGTGCGACGTGTCTTCTCGCCGGCATTCTCCGAGTCGGCCCTCAAGGCTCAGGAACCCATCTTCCAGAAATATGCGGATCTGATGGTCATGAGAGGTCGTGAGGCCGATGAGGTCAATATGGCGCAGTTGCTGAATTTTGCAACCTTTGATGTCATGGCCGAGTTCGCATTTGGCGAATCACTGCACTTGCTGGAGAAGAACCAGTACTCGGAATGGGTCGCGACTGTTTTCGAGACGCTGAAGGTCGGTCCATGTTCTTTGGGAGGTGTGCAACCTAGGGCGTCGACTAATCTATGGGTGTAGGTCCTACCAGCTCTCCAGATCATCGAATTCTACACCATCACCCACAAGCTGTTCGAGTGGTTCGAACCAAAAGCCGTGTCCAAGATGCGTCTAGACCATTTCAACCATACCGTGAGCCGGGTTGATAAACGCCTGAAGGAAGGATCGACGCAGCCAGACCTTTGGGATCTTGTGGTGGATTCGAATGTCCTAACACCCGCAGAGATCTATGTCAACGCCGAGTTGTTCATGACGGCTGGTACCGAGACTACTGGTACGTGTTGCCATGAGCGATCACTGGCGGTATTCACACTAACTTTATGCAGCCTCGCTTCTGACAGGCACTACCTATTATCTCATCTCAAATCCAGACAAACTGGCCCTACTAGTCGACGAGTTAAGATCGACTTTCAAGGACGACAAAGAAATGACACTAGAGCGGTTGGCGCCTCTCAAGTATCTCAACGCCTGTACGTATCGTCTCACGTCCGCTCCCCATTCTTCCGTCTAATCGCATCGGCGCAGGCTTGAGAGAAGGGCTGCGAGTTTATCCCTCTATCCCATCAGCCATACCTCGAGAAATTGCACCGGGTGGCAACGCCATCCTCGGCAAATGGCTTCCGGAAGGCACTCGCGTATCGGTTCACCAAACCGCCACATATCGCTCTCCTGCGAACTTCAAGTAAGTGCAGACATCTACGGCTTCTTGTCCGTGTCTTTCAAAAGGTTCATGATGACTGACTCTTCGGAAAAAGAAATCCCGATAAGTTCGCCCCAGAGCGCTGGCTTGGCGATCCGGTGTATAGAAATGACAACCGTGACGCCCATCAGCCCTTCTCGGTTGGGCCCAGGAACTGCATTGGGATGAATATGGCATGGCACGAGATGAGGCTGCTGCTTGCCAAGCTGTTATGGAACTTCGACATTGACTCTGACGTTGGACCCGAATGGGCCGATCAGAACGTCTATGTGATTTGGGATCGTAAGCCTCTGATGTGTCGTTTAAACGAGAGAGCCAAATAGGTATAGGATTATTCAGGATAGAAGCTTCCATGACAACGCCCTCGTATTTGTGCCTGGTCAGTCGTCATGCGACTCCCTACATGGAAAGACATTGCTCAAACCAATGCCCCCCTCCTTACGCGGGCCCAGACTTGAGAGTTTGACAACATCCATGAAACAACTTCCTCTTCGTCTTCTCCGCTTCCACGTCCACATGCAGTGGGGTTCAAGAGCACAAAGCCGTTCAATTCCGAACATCAAGCGCGCAAGATCTCTGCCGGGGATAAAGCGGTGGATCAAGAATCACGGTGTGCGTCCACTACTGACACTCTCGGATCATAAGCTGGTTCTTGGCTCTGGAGGTGATTTCGCATGTTATGCTAGTACTTACACAATATCAACCGGCAGAGTCTCTTGCAGGTCCATCCATCATCAAGGTCTGGCTGCATGGCACTATCCCCAGTGACCAACGCGAAGTCGCTATGGACCCCGAGACCAGCGCCAAGTCTAATGGACGTAAGTGGCTGGATTACAAGAGGATCTAGGAATTCATGGTCTAGCATATCCCGCGTTCTCGGCGCAGTTTGGGCAAGGGGCCGGAAGAAGTGAGCCAAAAATTTATGTCCACAATGTGCCTAGTTTTCTCTGCATACCATCGCTGGCGTTTACCCGAAGCGGCAACACGGTGTTCCTCTCACCCGATTAATTCTTTGCGATGTCTGGGCTGTGGCCATCTCCGTGCTACATAGAGAAAGTCTCTGACCCATCACTACCTACCAACCAGCCGTGATCTCTTGTCAACCGAGTCAGCGGCACGATAATGCGTGTGCACTATGCACAGTGCACAGCAGCATAGGTTTCGTTTCACTTGCATGTTCAGAGCCTCTGCTAGTACACGGACGGTTCCAAGAGCCGCTAAGTCGGGAATCCGTTGTCGCTCTGATGACGAAGATCATATCTCTGCCCCTGACAGCACCCGGGATCTGAGTCCTTTACAGGGTTTATGATTGGAGTATCGTCGGCAACTGCGAGCGTTGCAGCTCCGAGACCAGGGCACAGGACCGGCTAGTATCCCCTACGGTGGTCAGTTCCTCCAACTCATCCTTAGCTCCTGTCAGTCAGGCTTCACTGCAGGCGGGACCATTCTCGAGTCGAGCTCGCTGCTTGCCGAGTTGCTTGGCTCGTCACATCGAGGTTACACTTTCTGGTTCTCTGGAAGTTTCGAGCGATCCTTGAAATGCAAGGGATTTTCACCGACCCGCCTGTGTTGACACTGGACAAGGTTATGGGCATGGACCTGTTCAACAGGGGGCACCGGAATGCCAAACCCTGAATAACCTGGATTGGGCAGGTTCTTGTGCTGCCCTCGCCGAGTTGAAGAGCCACCGCTTGTGAGGCCGGCCACGACGACTCGTACATAGCCACCAAGATTCGCCTCGGGACTTTACAGTGGTTTCGGTTAATGGCTTATTATGGCGCTGGGCGTTCCGAATCATGTCTAGGTCTAATCCGTCTTTCCAGTATAGCAGTAGTGAGATATGATGAATGACATATAAATGGGATGACTCCTCTCGCAATCCAACGTATCTATCTATCATCAACTCTGCAGTTCAGACTCTAGAACTACCATCTCCTCACCAATCACAGAGATGCATCTTCAGCCAGTGCAAGTAGACATGTTTGTCTCAAATCATGATCTACTCCCAGCTCCGATCCCAGCTGTCACCAAACCTCCCAAGGACGTCGGGCGAGTACTCAAACCGCTGCTAGCTCACTTCACAGCTGCATGTGAGTGACAATGCCAGGACCCGAAAAGAACTGTGCTTCATTTCCAGTTCCGGGCGCTCGGTGCCGTGTGTTATAGCATGGTCGTACATATAAGCATTGTTACCAACTGACCGTCTTGCTTTAGTGGGTTACACCGGCGCCAGGGTAGGCGACGATCTCCATGGTCTCTTGAAGGCGATGAATGACGAGGCGTTTCGGATCGGCATACCATATGCTGAAGGCTCGCGGTCCTGGTTTGCCTTCGAAGTTGGAGTCTATTATGCACAGGTATGCCATTCCCAACCACACTCGCTTGCGAACACGGGATCTTTTTACTGACAACGGAGTTACCGATGGTAGCTCTGCTACCCAAGCCATCCGCTCGAGATTCGAGTCTACACTGGCATATTCACGTGGCTTGCTGTGCTCGTGGATGACGGCGCAAGCAAAGATCCAGAAGAGTGGCAGCAATTCCTGCCTCGTTTTTATTCGGCATGCCCACAAACGAGCCTGGTAGCTCAGTCATGGGCCGACTGTCTTCGGCTTAGTTATCGATATTACTCCCCGATAGTAGCCAACTTCATCATTACCTCTGCTTTGAACTTTGTCAACGCCAATGCTTTAGAAGGATCAGAAATACCAAGGATGGAGCGAACGAGGGGAGGGGAGAGTTGGCCGTACTACCTCCGGGACAAAGATGGAATATCCGAAGCATACGTCTGGCTGACCTTCCCTGACGTGCTGTATCCCGACGTCTCATGCTACATGGAAGCCATCCCAGACATGAACAAGTATATATCATTCACCAACGACATAATGTCGTAAGTCTCTATACCTTACTCCCAGTCTAGTGACGCTCATGGTCAGACAGCTAATCACAACCTTGCAGTTTCTATAAGGAGGAATGCGCAGGGGAGGAGGATAACTACATGCATAACAGAGCATTTTACGAACGGAAAGGTGTGATGGAGGTATTCCGACAGGTTATTAAGGAGAACGTTGATACCCATAACCGAATTCAGCTGGTTCTCGAAGGGAAAGAACCATATAGACAAGCATGGAACGAACATGCAATGGGCTTTGTGGCGATGCACAAGGCCGTAGATCGATATAGACTGAAGGAATTAGGGATGGGAGAAACTTTTCTTATGAGTATGTAAAGATACTTAGGAATACAAGATCTGCTAAACCTAATGTTATGATTTTATTGACTAGTTAATGATTAAAGACTAATTAACTAAATATTTAAATGTTTAAAAGGAATTTTCTTAGTTTTAATAAGTTAATACTTTAATTAAAACTATTAAAAAATTAATTAGTTTTAATTATTAATTAATTATTAAAATTAATGGTTTAATAATAATTTTATATAAAAGAATATATTATTAAAATAATTAAAAATAATGAATATAAAAGAATATATTATTAAAAGAATTGAAAATAATAAATATAAAAGAATATATTATTAAAATAGTTAAAAATAATGAATATAATAAAAAAATTCAAAAATTTAAATTATTAAACTTTGTATAAAAAGAATTAAAATATAAGTTTTATTTATTTAATATATTATATATTATATATAGCTTTTAATTAATTACGTATATATATAGTATATAATAATGAAAAGTTTATTTAAAAAAAACTAAATTATTAATTTATAAAAAGAATTAAGTTAAAAATCTTTAAATAAAAGTTATTAAAAATTTAAGTTAAATATTTTTTATAAGTTTTAAACTTAATAAATATTCGTTAATTTTAATAAATAAAACGCTTATTTATAATTATTTAATTGTAATTATTTTAATTAAGTTTTATTTAATAATTATTAAAAAAAGAACTTTTTAAACACTTATTACTTATTAATAGCCGACTATTAGCTAATATATTATTACTATTACCGTTATTTCTTTATTATTATTATTTTCTTTTTATTATATAGTTATTTATATTAAGGTTTTTAATTAAAAGTAGTTTTAAATGTATTTTATCATTAATGTTATTACTTTTAACTCTTTATAATCGTTTTCGCACTTTTAAATAATATCGCTATAGTTATATAACTTTAACGCTTTCGGTATCACTTTATATTAATTTATTAGCTTTATAAAAGCCTTTAAGTTATTAGTCACTTTTTTTAACGTTTTTTATTTCAATAAAGTTAATAGCTTTATTATATTATATATTTTATATTATTTAAAACTATAATATTAATTATTAAATTTTTAAGTTTTAATTAATTATTGAAATTAATTAATTATTATCGCTTTATAAATTTTGTTTTATTTTTAAATAAAGTATTGTTTAAATTAAAAGACTTAATTAATTAATACTAAAAGAATTAATGATTAAAACGAATTTAAGTCTAATTATCGTTAATATTAAGTACTTATTTTATTATAAAGAGTTTTATCTATATTTATAACACTTTAAAGTATATAAGCCTTTTTATTTATTTTATATATAATATAAATAGCTATTTTTAATATATTATATATTGTTAGTACGTACTATAGCACGCTAAATACGCTAGCTAGTTAGTATATAAAACTACTGCCTACGGTAATAAAACTATTAGCTATAAAGCAGCTATTAGTTATATAATATACCGCCTTATTAGTTTATAGTAAATAGCTATTTGCAAAAACCGTTTTTGCGTTTTTTTATTAAAACAATAATCTATTAACTAAAATCTATATTTACGTAATAAACTATGTATTATACGGTAATAAGTTAATTTAATATTAATTAATACTTATTATTTTATTTATAAATATAGATTAATAAAAAAAAAAGTTTATTTCGAGTTATTTTACGCGCTTAATACTACGAACTTTTTCAAATAAATTGCTATATATAAAACTTATTTACGCGCTTTAATTTTTTCGATTTATTAAACGATTTAAATAATACGTAACGTTAGTTATTTTTTCGCGAATTAATTACAGCTTATTATTATAGTTATAGTATTTCGCTGCCGTTAAATTTAAACGTTTTATTATATATTTTAATAGCGCTTTTTACCCGTTATTATAAATTATTTATTTATTAATTAAATATTAAAGTTACGTATTTTAAAACTAATTTCTTAATTATTTTATTTTATTTTCGTTATTAATATATTTTTTATATTTTTTAAACTATTTATATTAACCGTACTTTTATTATTAAATACTATATAGCTTATTTAAAAAATCTAAAAAAATTTCCAAATTTTAAATAATTTGTTTTAAAGTTTAGTCCGTTTTATTTTAAAACGTATATTTTAAAAATTTTTAAAACTTTATTTTTAAATAACCTTTTTAATAAAATATTTTACAATTTATAGTATTTATTTTATAATATTTTGCTTAAAAATTTTCCCGTAACCTTTATAAATAACACCCGTTAAATAAAAATTTTAAAATAATACCCGTTTATCAATATTTTAAAAACTAGCCGTTAAAAGTAGTACGATTTAATTCTTAATAATATATAAAACTTTAAAATTAAGCGTTTAATTTTACGCATTAACGTATTATATATAGCGTTTTTAATCCGTATTTTTTACTAAATTCGATTATTATATAATACGTAATATCGTTAAAATAGCGCTATATAATAATTTCGGTAAAAATTTATTAAAAAAAAAACAAATAATTTATCGTAATCGGATAATAAATAAAAATAAATATTTTCGATTAATTTTTACGTTATTTATTTTTTTAACGATTTATTTATTTTAACTATTTACGTATATTTTATTAAATTTAACTTATTTAGCTATATTATCGTCGATATTAATAATAATTAAACTTATTTATGTATAGCTATATTTATTTTAATATATTAATATAACTTTAATTATTTTTATAATAATAAACTTATTATTAAGTTTTTTTTAATTTTAATAAACGAAATCCTATTATTATATTTTATAATATAGTTATTAGGTTTTAAAACAATTTTTAAACGAAAATAAATATCGAAAAAAAGCCGTAATTAAATTTACGACTTTTAAGTTCGTTTTCGGTATTATTATTTATTAATACCGCTTTATAAAAAAATATAACAATAAATTCGACGTTAAAAAGATTATTAAAAAAAAATTTAAACGATAATAATATATTATAATTATTACTAACGTATTTTTAAAAAACTAATATAATTTATTTATTAAAAACGTTAATTTTTTATATTTTAAAAGATTAAAAGTATATTTTTTTATAAAAACGATAATAAAACTAAATATTAATAAATTTACGTTTAATTTTATAGTAAATAAATAATATAGCGAAAAAAACTAATTGCTATAAAATAAAAAAACGATCTTTATTATAAATATAAACTTTTTTATAATAAACCTCGGTATTTATAATATTTTTATTTTAAAAGCTAATAGCGTATATATTATAAATAACGGTATAACGTAATTTACGCAAAATACGCAAAATAGATTACGTATTTTATAAAACATTATTTAAAATGCGTAAAACGTAATATATATAGGTTAAAACGTATATAACGTTATTTACCCGATTTTTATTACGTGCAAAATTGCTATAACCGGTAATAATACGTATTTTAACGGATTTTAAATACGTTTATTAGATATTTTTAAAAAGTTATAATTATTATCGTTAAATTTTTTTTATATATATACGTTTTAATAGTATTAAAAATAATTAATATTTATTATTAATTATTAATTAATATATATTAAATATTACCGCTTTTAAAAATATTTTCGGCTAAAATTAATAATAACTTTTTTAATAAATTTATTAAATAATAATAAAAGTTTTTATTATATATAAATAACGTATATAATATATTAAAAAATAAAGTTAAAATAATATTAAATATCATTTATATATTAAAAATATTTATTAATTAATTTTACGGTGTTTTTTTTAATATTTTTATAAATAAAACTTAAATATATTTTGTTTATAATATTAAGTTTTATTATAATTTTAAAACAATATATATAATAATAAATACGTATTTTAAAAGCGAAATTAATAAAAATTATTATTTAAATAATTAAACTTTAATTTTGTTTAATAAAATTTAACGTAATAACTTTTAAAAAAAGCCTATAAAAACATTTTAATTACTTTTTAATAAATTATAAATATATTAACGTATATTTAGTACGTAATATATAAATAAAGCTATATTTAAAAATATAATTATAAAAATATATTAAAATCGATTTAAATTTGCTTTTATTTTTTAAGCATTTTTAATAGCTATTAAAAAACTTTTTTTACGTTTAAAATCGTTATTATAAAACGTAATTAATTTATAAAGCTTTTAATATAATTTAACCGCGTATTATAGCAAAAAGTTTATCGATAATTACGTTAACGTTTATTATATAAACCGTAAATATATTTTAAATATTAAAAGTTATAAATAAAATAACTATAATAATTACGGCAATTATAATTATTATAACGGCAATTTTAATAATTATTATAGTTAATATTTTAATCTATTACAAAATAATTTTACGTTATAAAGTTATAATCGCTAAAATAACTTTTTTAATCGCTTTAATAACCGTATATATTTTTGCTTTATTTATTAAAAGCTTAATTACTATATATATAAATATATTTTAAAAAAGCAAAAGCGTATTTTTAGTAAATAATAAATATTTATAAAAACAAACGGGTTAATAGTTTAATATTATGTTTATTTTAATAAAATTAAGCCTAACGACGATAATACGTTCGTTAATAATTATTACGAACGTATTTTAATTATTAAAGTATTTTTAAAAAACGAAAATTATAATATTAATATATATATAATTACGTATATAATTTTATAAATATATAAATATTATTTAATTTATAAAAACTTTTATAATAACGATGTTAGTTCATGGATATGTGGCTGCCACCTGCGGCAGTTGGCTACAGCCAACTGACGTAAGGTGGTAGCCCTGGTAGTAGCCTGGTGGCCTGGAGATTCAATGCCCGGCAACCCACGCCGGGATTGGTACCTCAGGCACCAGCCAGGTAGTAGTATATAACCACGTACCTTAGCCGTACGTAGCTCTACCATAACATCAATCAATATCATTAATCATTATTAGTCACCACATCACCAGTATCGTACGTACGTAGTGATTAGGTGATTAGGTGATTATATTCACTTAATAAACGAATTAATTTATATATTTTAATTATATTTTATATTTATATATTATAAAACTAAATAATATTAAAGTATTATATTTAATATAAACGTTATAAAAGCTTTTATTATTAATAAAGCTTAAATAAGTATTTTATTTAATATTAATTTTAAAATAACGTTAAACCGTTTAATAAGAAAAATTATTAAAATAAAATTCGGTAATAATAATATTATTATATTTAATAATATTTTAAAAGTTTTTACCGTTTTTAAAGATATTAATTTTTATATTATATTTTTAAAAACTCTATTATTTTTGTTTTTAAAAAATATAAACTAGTTTAATATATATTTCGATAATATACGCGATTTATTATAATATAAAAATAGTAATTTTATTATTAAAGTCGTTAAAAAATAAAACTATTAATTGTTTTATTTGAATAAAGCTAAAAAAATATTTATTAATATAATTAAAAACAAATTATAAAGTTTTTATTATTGTTTTAATTATTTTTACACCGTAAAATTATATCGTTTATTAATTATAATAAACTATAACGACGTTAATTTTAAAGTTTTTTAAATGAATAAGCAAAATATATACCGTTTATTAATTTTATAATATAGCGTTTAAACGTTTTAAATTTATTTTAAAAAATAATATAAACTTTAATTATAAAGCTTTTATCGATATAATATATTTAAATAATAAAGCTGTTTTTTATTTTATTAATGCTATAATTTTTTTTAAAACGTTATATTTTTATTTTTTATAACTGTTAAAAATACGTAAAAAATTTTTTAAAAAGTTTAAACCGATATTTATATCGGCTTTTTAAACGTTAATACGTATAACGTAAAAATTAATTTTATATTATAAACGTTTTATAATAAAGCTTATATTATAAATATTATAATTAAAAAAATATTAATAAAAGCTTATCAAAATATAAACAAATTAAAATAAGGTTATAAACTTTTTTAATAAACGTAAAAAATTATTAATATTAAATTATAAACTGTTTATAGCTTTAAAACTATATTATAAATAGCTATAAAAACTATTAATATTACCGCTAGCTTTAATAATTTAGTTTTAATTTTTTACTTTTTAGCGTTTATTTACGTATAAATTACGATTTATTATTTATTTTTATTACATTATAACGTTATAACGTATAAAGGCTTTTAATTTAGTTATAAAAGCGTTAAAAACTATTAAAAATAATAAAACAAATCTATAACGCTTTAAATATATATAACGGTTTAAACGTTATAAACATTTTAGCACTTTTTATAAACTATAAAATACGCGTTTATAAAAAAGTCGAAAAGTAAATAAAACTATATAAATTATTAAATATTAACGGCTACGATTTAATTATTAATACTAACGGCTTTATAAAGTTTAAATTTATATACGTTAAGTTTTTTTATTATAAAAACTAAAAAAAAAAATACCCGATATTTTTAATAACGAACGTATTACGTACGACTATAAATTTTATAACGACGATTTTTTATATTTATTTAAATTTATTAAATAAATAAACCCGTTTTAATTATATAATTTATATTATATAGCTTTAAAGCGCGGCCGTAAACGTTTTATAAGTAATAAAAACAAGTTTAAAATTTTAAGTTTTGCTAATTATTAAAAGTTTATAAATTTAAACGTTTTTATAGTTTAAAAACGTTTTAATAACGATATAAAAATTATAATTATTATTAAAAAAAAACAATAATCGAGCTATTACGTTATTATTATAATAAAAAAACTATTATAATATTTAATAATTTTTTTAAAGCTAATAATGTTTTTAAATTAAAAAAACTACTAAAAAACGGTATATTATAAATTATTTCGTACGATTTTAAAGTCTATAGTAAATATTAAATCTTTAAGTTATAAATTATATATAAAATGAAAATAAACGAAAATAATAAACTTTATAAAAAAAGCCGGTTTATTATTTAAAAGTATAACGATATTAAAAAACAAAAGATTTTAATACAGTTTTTAATTATTTAGCGCGTATTTTAACGCTTATTAAATACGCTCGCTTTTATTTTAATAAAAGTATTAAAAGTATAAATAATATTACGAAATATTACTTAGATATATATTTAATTTAAAAACGCTTTAATTAGGTACATTTACGTACGCTTTTTAAAAGAATTAAAGTTTTAATATTTTAAAAGCTTTATTATAAAAGTTATAAAGCTTTTATATAATATTGCCGAAATAAAACTATTTTAATAAACGATTTATTATAATTATTATATTAGAACTTTAAAAATAACGACTTTTAAATATAACTTATATTTATTTATTACCGATTTTAAACGTATTAACGGTAATAATTTCGTAATTATTAGCTTTTAAACTAATAATATTTATTAATTAATAATATATTTTTTTATTTAAAAAAAGCAAAACGTTTTATATTTTAATTTAAAGTTTAATATTATTTTTATTACTTTTTAAGCATTTAATTTTAACAAATATTACGTTATATTCTATAATAATAAAACTATTTATATATAATAAAAAAGTTAAAATAAAAAATTAGCCTTTATTACCGCTATTAATAATAACCGCTATAAAAAATACGTTAAATAACGTACCCGTAATATATATTTAGTAAATATTTATTAATTTAAAGCAAGCTTCGATTTTTCCCGTATTACGTAAACTACGGCGTTTAAAAAAAGTAATTATAAAGCTTTAAATAAGCGATTATAGTAATAAATAAATAATTTATTTTACAAATTTGTTTATATTAATTTTAATTTAAATAACTTAAAAATATTTATTTACGTCGATATTTTGTTTATTAATAATAAAAATTTTAATTTTTAAATAAACTATATTATTATTTTAATAAATAAATCTTTAGTTATATATTATATATAATATTTTATTACTAAATTAATAAGCAATATTATATATTAGTTTTTAATTAAATATAAACAAATTATAAAATTAGTTTCTATATTCGAAATATATTAAATAATATACGGATTTAATATAGGATATTATATAACTATTATTATTAATTAAATAATAAAAGCGGTTGATTATATACGTAAAAATATAGCATATATAACAAATATTTTTATTATAATATATACCGATTTATATTCTTTATATAAAGCTATTATTAGTATAGTATTATTGCTAAAAAAAGCTTTATAATAAACATTATAGCTTTTTAAAAGTCGTACGAATAAAGCGAAATTAATAAAATGCGATAAATTAACGGGGATAATAACTTTATTAATACTATAATGAAAACTACGTTTAATAAAGCATTTAAAAAGCTTGTAAATAATATTAAAATTTTTATTAAAATTAAAAATCGATCGAGCGAAAAAAATTAATAAAATAATAATAACGACTATAACCGAATATAGTACTTTTATTATTAATTCGGTTTTAAAGATAATAGCGGAAATAGCATTTTTAAAGTTTATATATTTAAAATATTATAACGTTTTATATAATATAAATATAAAAATAAAAAAAACTAATAAAAATACGTCGGTATTACTTTACATATATATATATAATATAAAATAATATAATAATATAAAACTATATATTATTATATTAAATAATCGGCGGTAGTTTTATATACTAAAATAAAAAAGCTGTTAATATTAATACGTACTATAATACGTTAAATACGCTAATTAATTAGTATATAAAACTACTGCTTATAGTAATAGGATTATTAATTACGAAATAACTATTAGTTATATAATATACCGCCTTATTAGTTTATAGTAAATAGCTATTTACGGAAACCGCTTTTACGATTTTTTATTAAAACAATAATCTATTAACCAAAATCTGTATCTACGTAGTAAACTGCGTACCGTACGGTGATAAGTTAAATTAATATATATTAAATATAATTATATATATAATAAGTTACTACGTTATGTTTATATATATAAACATTAAAAGAAAAGACTAATATATTTAATAGTAAATTAGTTTTTTATAAAATGTGGGGGTTTTTACAATTTATTTAAATATACCGTATTTTTAAATCCTTATTAAAATACATGATATAAAACAGCAATTAAATAATAATCGGTTTATTATTTAGCTTTATAATTTTAAAAGTATTAATATTTTATTAAAAATAATTTAATATATTTGCTATTTTTAATCATTTAAATTAAATATTTTATTATATTAAAGTATTATTAATTTATTATTTCAATTAATTAAATAACGTAGAAATGAATTAATTAGTTTTAAATTATTAATTAATTCTAAATAAACTAATAAAATGCTTAATTGTAGTAAGGGAAAAAATTTGTGATGTATTGATAATTGCAATAATGATGGTTATGGCGCGATTGTCGATAATCGCTAACTACTAATTTGGTAGGACTGGCATTAAAGATGGGGTAAAAGATAATGCATTCGGTATCTGTCTGTAAGCTATAAGACAGTGCTATCTATATGTGGTGCTAGCCTGCCAGCCGTCATCCTGCCAGCCGTCATTTAGCACATATAAATTATTGTTAAAATCTAAATTAATTAATAAACTTTTTTATTTTTTTATTTTTTTATTTTTTTTATTTTATAGCTTTAATAATAATGAAATTTCATTTTAATTAAATTTTATTTATAAAAAGCTTAATATTATAAATTAGTAACTAATTAATAAATATATATATATATATTTTAAAAAAATTGTAAATTAAGGTTAAATTAATATAGTAATATTTTAATAATATATTTTTAATAGGTTTGTTTGTAAAATTAAAAACGCAGTAACACGCGTTTTTAATATTATATAATATACGGATGACCTTATTAAAAGAATAGAGTTACCGCCTTTATAATGTTTTATTAAAATATTAAACAATACTAGCGGTACTTTTGCCGCTAATTGTAATTATAAGCTATATTAAGACCGATAAGCACTTGATGCGCAATTTGCTGACATAATTTTAACCAGCTTGCTATAAGCGGCTTAACGGCAGAATTCTGCCGGCAAAAAGATCGCAAGCGGTGACTTTATCCTTTTAATAAACTTAATTATATATATATAATAATAATTATTTAGTTTTATTTATATAATAAAGATTATAACATTATAAACAGTTTTAAATAAGCTTAACTTTAATTAATCTTTATTTTAAAGATTATTTTTTTATAATTTTATTTAATATTAATAACTTAAACTTTTATACATATATTTATAAACCTTATAACTTTATAGCAAGATTAACGTAAAATTAATAAGTTTTAGACTAGTTTTAAATAACTTTATTCATTAACATTAATACTTAAAAGAGTTAATTTTAAAAATTAAAAAGACGCGAGTTTAATTTAAAGCTTTAAAACATATATATATATATATCTTAATATCGTTAGTTAATACTTTATAAATCTAGTATTAAAGCTATAAACACATTCTAATATAATATAACTAGTTAATTCAAGAATAAAACTATTATAAAACGATTATAAAACTACTATAAATATATTTTAATGTTTATAAAAACAAAAAAGAAACTTTTAAATATAAATATAATCTTATAATCACACGACTTTATAAAATTATATTTATTTTAAATTTATTTTAATACTATAAAGCCTTTAATAACTTTCAATTTATTTGTGTTTTTTGTTATTTATAATATATAATAACTTTACCTTTTATTAAAAAAATTTAAACAGTTAATAAACTGGCTGAAAAATCTTAATCGATTTTAAATATAGCTTAAGATTTATTTAAAACCATGCCGAAATAAAGCCGATTTAAATCGCCGCATCGCTTTTTAAAAAAAGACAAAAATACTGTTTTTATTATTCTAATAGTTTATAAACTAATAATACGGGTTATGTCGATGTTTATTTATGTCGAAAATATAAAACCGATAGGGATAAAAACTTAAAAAAACATTTTTATTAAAATATTATTAAATTTTATATTAATTGTTTTTATATTTATATCGAAGTAATAACGTATATTAACTACGTTATTATAGTATTTAATATTAATAAAAATATTAATATTAATAAATTAACGAATTAAAAGTTCTAATTTTAATCTTAGAATTTATATATTAAATATTAATAAATAACATTTATTATATAACATTTAAGGTTATAGTATATATATAATGGTTTAAATTAGAAATTATTAATATTAAAAAGCGGAAAAATTAGTATTAATAAAAAGTTGTTTATTATAAATTAATAAAGAAATATAGTATATAACTAGTAATTGCTTTATAATTAATAGTTTTATTAATATAAACAGTTATTTTATATATTAATTACTTATTATATTAATATATTAACGTATATACTAATACTAGCCAGCAAAGTTCCTAATATATAAAGCTATTATAATATAAAAACGTTCTTTAATAGCTTTAATTACTAAATAACCATTAGAGTTATTAATTACTTAATAAACTTTATTTAAATATAACTTAATAACTTATTAATTAATTCGGCTAGCTAATTAAATATAATTTATTTTTTAAGTTTAAAATCTTATAATATAATTAAATATTTTATATAGCATTTTTACTTGTTTACTTTATTGTTTAATATATTGTTATAATTTAAAAATTATTATTATTTATTTAAAAAAACGGTAAATTTTTACTAAACAATAATTAATACTAACTTTAATTATTAAAAACGCGAGTATAAAATGCCGATTTAACGTATTAATAATAAAAGTAACAAAATTACGTGATATATTAAAAAACCAAGCCGTTAATATATTTTAATTCTTTTAACTTTAATAAAGTTTATAAAAGCGTTTATTACTTTAAATATAATAATAATAATTATTATAAGTTATAAAATAATTTTTAAAGCTTTTTAATCCTGGAATTATTATTAATATTTTAACTATCATCAAAAATAACGTGTATAATAATATAAATAAATTAAACAAATATAATTTTATAAAATTTATAAAAGTAAACACTTTATTTTTTATATATTTTATAGTTATATTTATAAAAGTAATATTAAACTTATTAATATAAACGTTAATACGTTTATATACTAGTTTATTAATACATCACGTTATTATTTATATTAATCAACCTTTAAATTACGATATAATTATTAATTATATAATATACTTCTTTATTAGTTTATAATTAATAACTATTTATAAAAAGCGCTTTTACGCTGTTTAAATTAATTAATTCTTAATTTAAATTTTATATCTACGTAGTAAAATATATATATATTATACGGTAATAAATAATTTAATATTAATTAATATTTATGATTTTTTTCATAAATATAAGTTAATAAAAAAAGAGCTTGTTTAAGTCATTTCGCCGCGTTTAAAGCTACGAAGTTTTTTAAATAAATAAAAGCTAATTATTTGCTTTAAATTTTCTTTATCTATTAAACGATTTAATAATACGCGATATAAATCATTTTTTCGTAAACTAATTTTAATTGTTTATTATAATTATAATATTTTATCGTTTAAAACCTCGAATGTTTTATTACATATTTTATTAACGCTTTTTCACTATTATTACAAACTATTTATTAATTAATTAAACTTTAAGATTATATATTTTAAAACTAACTTCTTAATTATGTTTTTTTTCATTGTTATTATTAATATTTTCAAACTGTTTTTAATAGTATATATATTAATACGTGAATATATTAATTAATTAAAGTATAAAGTTATTGCTTATAATAATAAAACCATCAGTTATATAATAACTATTAATTATATAAAATAATTTTTTATTAGTTTATAGTAAATAAATATTTATAAAAACCGCTTTCACGCTTTTTATAATGACATAATAATCGATAAAACGTTTATATATTATATAATAATAAATAGTTTAATATTAATTAACATTTGTTATTTTTTTCGTAAATATAAATCAATTGAAAAAGGGTTATTTTAAGTTGTTTTATTACGTTTAAAGTTTTTAACTTCGTTAAGCAAATCATTATAAATAAAAATTAACTGTATATTTCAATTTTTTCGATTTATTAAATGCTTTAAATAATGAGTAATATTAATTATACTTTTTTACGAAACACTTTCAATTCATTATTATAATCGTAATATTTCGTGGTATAGAAATTCAATTGTTTTATTACGTATTTTATTAACGTGTTTTATTAACGTATTTTATTAATTATTATTAATTGTTTAATTATTAATTAAAAAAAATTATATATTTTAAACCTAGTTTTTTAGTTATATTTTTTTATTAACCTTATATTTTCTTTTAAATTTCTTTAGCCGTATTTTCATTATTATATATTATATAGTTTATTTTAAAAAATTGATTATTTTTTAACACTTTAAGTGATTTACTTTATTTTAAAACATAAATTAAAAAGTTTTATTATTTATTTTTAAGTAACTTTATTAAGAAAAAAATTTTGATTTATATTATTTATTTTTTAATAATTTAATTAAACAATTTAAAACATTCTTTAAACATAATACTTATTAATTAAAAAATTGAAAATTAAATTTCAAAAATAACCAAATTTAATTTCTAATAACACTTAAAAACCAAAACTTTAAAGTTACGTTCTTACGTATTTAATATATAGTTACGGTAGTCACCCTAGCCACCTGGCACTGCCAGGTAGGTTGTCCGATTAGATAGCAGATTAGATAAGGGAGCACGCACTATAAGTGCTGCAGCCCACCTGGCACCCCACCAGGCCTGGGCTTCCCTTCTTCACCTTAATATTATCACACGTACTAAGAGTCAACTCTGGAGCCCTGTCTTCACTTACAGCCCTCATTGTGACTTATATCGTTTTTAAACGCATTTTTATTATAATTGATAAATATATAATATATAAAGTTACGGTAGTCACCTAGCCACCTAGCACTGTTAAATAGGTTAACGGATTAAATAGCAGATAAAATAAGGGAGCACGCACTATAAGTGCTGCAGCCCACCTGGCACCCTACTAGGCCTAGGCTTCCCTTTTTCACCTTTATTAATATTATATATATTAAAACCACTTACTGGAGCCTTGTTTTTATAAAAGGCCCTTATTGTAACTTTAATAAAGGTCCGTTAACTTTATCGCGCTAAATAAAGTTATCGTTACCTTCTTGCTTAATGCAGCCTTTTAAAGTCCTAGTATTAACGGCGTTAATCCCGTTATTTCTAAGTACCTCTAGTTTTAAAGCCTTATAGCGTCCCGTATACGCAGGCACTCCAGTCTTATACCTTTTTGTTCCTGTTTTTAAAATCCTAAAAAATCACCGTATCTCCAAATACTCCAAACCTTCTAGATTCTGTATTTCGGTATTTTTTAAAAACCTTGCCCTACGGGCGTAGGCACTTTTTAGTCCAGTTTTAAAACCCTAAAAGACCCTTGTTTTTAGGCATTTTACGAAGCCCTTTATCGAGGCATTTAAAAAAGCCTTATTACGGCAGGCACCTTTAAAAGCCCTAATTAAGTCAGGTACGTCCCTTTTACCCTTTTCGCAAGCCTTTACCGTAAGGCACTTGTAAGCTTTAACGAAGTTAGGCCACCGAAAAATCCTAATTACGTAGCGCACTAAGTACGAAAAAAAAAAAACCCTATAATTAACGCTGTAAGTATAACAACCTAAACCCGATATTTCGAAGTAATATATTAAACACGTTAACAGCCCGTTATTATGACCTTTAAACACGCCGTTATTATATATAACACCTAGAATGGTTACCTCTATTACCACTTTAAAGGCTAATATTAACTACTATAAAGCCGTTAGCTATTTAATAAAAAACCGACCTCGACTTTATTAAAGCCTTCGGTTACTTTAAGAATTACTAAATTTAGCGTTAACGGCGACTTAAAGCTATTAATACTACTTAATACTAATTAGTATATATTAGCGTTAACGAAATTACTAATGCTACGCCATTTACTTTTTTACTACGTTTTTAAAATCAAATTAAATCAAGGCTTACTTAGTTTACTAATAACTTCGATCCCTTACCCGTTATTACCCGATTCCGACGTACTTTAAAAACTTAAGCAGTTACTTAGCACCACTAGGCCAACACTTACGATCAATATACTCGCTATAGCTAATAGAAATTATAATAGTTACGATAAATGCTTTAGCACCGTAGGCTATAATAAATAAATAGTTAAAGTTTAACGTTATCGATAAAAAACCTAGCTAAATAGTTAAAAATGGCAAAAAAATAGCCTAGTACTAATACGGCTCGAATAACTAACTTATGCTATTCGAAGCTAATATGTTAAAAAGCTAAAAAATCGCGTTTTTAAGCCTAACGGACTAACTAACTAACAGCATTTTAAGACTTAGTGCTTTATTTCTAGCGGGGGTAATTACGGTAATTACCTAGCCACCTAGTACTGCCAAATAAGTTAACGGATTAAATAGCAAATAAGATAAAAAAGTACGCATTATAAGTGCTGCAGCCTACCTAGCACCCTACCAGACCTAGGCTTCCCTTTTTCACCTTTATTAATATTATATATATTAAAACCACCTACTAAAGCCTTGTTTTTATAAAAGGCCCTTATTATGACTTATAATAAGATTATTATAACGTTATATATTTTCGTAATGATTTATTAAAAAATATAAATAATTAATCACAATAAAATAATAAACGAAAATAAACGTTTTTAATTATTTTGTTTTTATTTTTTTTTACTTTTCACGCTTTAATGATTATATTTATTAACGTATATTATATAGATTTAATTTTTTTAGCTTTATTATTATCGATATTAATGATATTTTAATGCATTTATATATAACTATAACTATTTTAATATATTTATAAAGGTTTAGTAATTCTATTTATAACGGATTTATTGTTAAATTACGCTTAAATTCTTTAAAATAAAACTTAAAAATATTTATTATATTAAATAAATTCATTATAAGCTTTTAAAGCCTTTTATAATATCACGGCTTATTTATAAATCTAATAAATAAAACGTTATTATCACGTTTTATAACGTAGTTATTAAAATTTAAAATAACTTATATACGAAAACACGTATTAAAAAAAGGCGTAATTAAATATATAATTTTCGAATTCGTTTTTAATATTATTATTTATCGATATTGCTAAATTAAAAAATATAATAATAAATTCGATACTAAAAAAATAGTTAATAAAGATCTAAAAAGTAATAATACATTAAAATAGCGTTAAAAAGTCTTAAGCGTTATATATAAAAATCCTTAATATTTTATATTTTAAAAAACTAAAAATATACTTTACACTAAAAAGAAATAAATAAAATAAAGGTTAATAAACTGGTTTATAACTTATTAATAAATAAATAACGTAATAAAAAAGCTCATTATTATTAAAAAAATGACTTTTACTATAAATACGAACCTTTTTATAAGTTTTTTTGTAATAAGCTTTAATATTTATAATGTTTTTATTTTAAAAACTGACGGTGTATATATTATAAATAATAATAAAAACGCAATTTATATTAATTATATAAAACGGAGTTAATAGTATATAAAACGTTATTTAAAATATATAAACGTGAATTATATAAGCTAAAACGCGTATAATATCATATATTTAAAGTTTATTATATATAAAACTATTATAACCGGTAGTAATCTATAATTTAATAAACTTTAAAACCGCTTAAAAAGTTATTATAGAATAATTATATATTTATAAAAATTATATTTAAAAAAATTACAAATATTATTATTAAGTTACATACGTAGTTATATATATAAAATAAACATAATTTATAAACTTTAATAATATTAAAAACAATGTATAATTATTATTAGTTTATAACTAATATATATTAAGAACTTTTATTTATATAAGTAATTTTATTTATATAAGTAATTTTATTTATATAAGTAATTTTATTTAAAATTAATAGTAATTTTTTACTTAAATTCATAAAAAAATACTGGAAATCTTTATATATATTAATAACGTATATCATAATTTAAAAATCTGATTATAATAATACTAAATAATATATTTATATTAAAATATTTATTAAATACTTTTATAGTAATTTTTTAATTTTGTAATAAATAAAGCTTAAATATTTTCATTAAAACTAAACTTTATTATACTTTTAAATCGGCTAATAAGTAAATTCTTTAATATTAATATAAATAAAAAGTATTATTTAAATAGTTAAATTTTGATTTTATTTTATAAGATTTAATGTAATAATTTCGAAAGAATCTTATAAAAAGATGTTAATTATTTTTTAAATAATTTATAGATTAATAAACATATATATAATATATAATATATAATATATAATATATAATATATAATATATAATATATAATATATAATATATAATATATAATATATAATATATAATATATAATATAT